>BMAV01014927.1:193752-205459 GCA_019973955.1 Trichonephila inaurata madagascariensis
TTATAATTCAAAATCATATGCATTACAAAGATTAAGCATTAAAACATTTTTGTTTTGTTTCTTTTATTTCATTTTCATTGAAGACTTTGGAAAAAAACTTTTCAAAACAAAGTATCAAAACAAATACTTTGTTTTATTTGAGAACTAGTGGAGCATTTCTCAGAATAAATCTCAATATTCGTATGTTCAATACCTATTAAAATTGGCTTTAAAATTACTTTTTGAGAGAAGACATGTTCCAATCGATCGAAATATTTTACTAGGAATGAGCAAGTGATTTTGATGCACTGAAAAATAGCGTTGAAAGATGAAATGGAAATATAATTATATAGTGATGAAATATAGAGAATATTTTAAGCTAAATGAACTTGAGAAATGTTTTAAAATTACTCTTTAATGTAGAGAAAAGTATTACAATTTTAAAAGTGATTAATTCTGATTTAAAATTACATTTTGAAAGCTTTTTTCAAAAATATTTAGCTGGATAAGAAGAAAAACTTATTTATTTCATACAGCACTAAGCAGTTTTTTTAATTAATTCATTTTCAAAAGAATAAACTGTTCATATTTTGAAATATAAACGAACCCAAGCTTATTTTAACTCTTTACAAACATTTCCTTTAATTGGTATTTAATTCCGACGTATTCTTTGAACAATTAGAAACATTATACGATTATCAAAGATAATAAAATGATTTATATCCTGCTTTACTTCATTCTTAGTGAAGCAAAAAAAAAAAAAGAAAAGAAAAAGACGCACGTGCTAAATTTTTTGAAAAAAACCAGCTGCGCTTTTAATTTCTAATGTTACATATTTAATGATAACTTGTAAACATCTTTCTAAACACAGAAGGATAAAAATGCCTTATGTCTAAAAAATGTAAGTAAAACTTTTTAAAAAAATTAAGTATAGTGTTCTTAATATTATTTTTACGGTAACAGAATTAATTTTTGAAAATTTTTTTGGATACGTAATTTTTTTACAGAGAGATTGTTTAAATATATTTTGTAACCTTATAACTATAAGAAAATATGTTTGTTTTCATTATAAATTAGGAGCAATAACACTTAAAATAATATTATTATTTATTTTTTTTTTTTGTTTTTTGCGGTAAATGCCAAAAAAAAAAAAAATTGCTTTCAGAAAACAAATTGATATCTCATTCATTAAATTTTAATGATAACGTACATAAAAAATAAAAATTTTACAATTTTATGGTGTGTGATTATGCATATATATTCCATAAAACGTTAAATATTTTATTATTTTACAGTAACTCTGATATGGCTGATATGTTAAAAAGTTAAAATAATTGTTAAAAGTTCAAATTTATTTCCCAAATAAACATAGAGTAATTTTTTCTAGGTATTTTGAAAAGCAAAGGTTATATATAAATTATTTATATCCGTTTTCTTGCATTAAGACTTGTCTAACTCTTATATCATACTCTGAAAGAAATAAAATAAATATATTTCATGAAATTCTTATACATTCAATGAATTTTTTTGTTATTTAAAAGAGCTAAAATTTAAATTTAGTAGGAAAATAAAATTATTTGTAAATTTATATTCCTACTATTTTTTACTCGCTCAGTTTCTTTTAAAGAAAGGAATTGAATTAAAGGAAAAGAACTTAATGAAAGAAACCAAAAATTTACATCTACATTTTTCAATTTCAGAAGAAATATGCATCGTTCAAAATTTAGAAAGAATTAAAACATATTATTTTTATATGAAAAGAACTAACAGAAATATAAGACCATTTGATTAAAAATTTCATTTATTATTATTATAATTTATTCGAACAAAAATGCATCTCTTTTCCTCTTAAGAATATTGTTGACCATTACGTGTCATAAAATTTTTTTCTCAAAATTATGTTTAAGAAATAATTTTTAGTAAAATAGCAGTATCAATGCTTTCAAATTTATCTTGTTATTGCTTGAACTCTAAATATTTTATGTTTACACATTTTTTTATTTTTAAATAAAGTGAACAAATTTAATTATTATAGTTGCAAAATGTTCAACTGAAAATTTAAAATCAAAGACTTTAAATTATACTGCAAGATGATATATATATATATATATATATATATATATATATGTATATTTACCCAACAATATATGCATAATTTGTTTTCTAATATAAATGCCGAATATGTTTGTCTTATACCAAGGCTTCAACCAGATATTAACTTTTTATTCCTTTTTTTTTTTTTTTTTTAATTCTAATTTTGAGTCCAAAAGAGAGTTTTTAATTCTTAAAATGTGTTACCAGAATTTTTAAAATTCATATTTATAATATTCTATAACTCATGAGTAAAAACACATATTCTAGCATAAGTATTCAATAGAAATGATAATGAATGCATTTTTATGACTTTTTAAACATTAATATATCATTAATTATCGAAAAGTTTTCCAAATATTAAGAAATGCATCGTTAAATTTATTTCTAATTAATTAATCAATACCAAAATTATGAAATTTCATACAATACATTCATGTGAAAATAAATGTGTCACAATTGAACGTATTAAAAAAATTATATCAAATATGATTTGATTATTTATATATGTTTCTTATTTTTAATTACTTATATATGTTTCTTATATTTTGATTCTTTATATATGTTTCTTATATTTTGATTATTTATAAATGTTTCTTATATTTTGATTACCTATATATGGTTCTTATATTCTGATTATTTGTATATGTTTTTTATGTTTTGATTATTTATATATGTTTCTTACATTTTGATTATTCACATACGTTTCTTATATTTTGATTATTTATACATATTATTAATATTTATATTTCTTTAAAACAAAAAGTATTAAAATTATAAATAAATACCTACCAATCATTTTAATTAATTCATCCTTAATTACCATCATCATTACCAACTTAATTGAAATAAGCAATAAGTATACTTTACCTGACTGCAAAATCTAAACCCTAGAAATCATTTTCCAAGTTTTCCGCTATTCTTCTAAATGTTTTTCATTTTCTGTAAAAATTCTTTAAATTTATAAATAAAATGTACTTGAACGATTTACTTACATATTTCAGAAAACATTTTAAACTAATTCTTAATATTATCTCATTCAATCGTTATAAACTATTATTATTATTAACTTAACACTAAACACAATAAGCTTATTTTTCTGAGCAATTAAGAGCTAATTGTTACGAAATATCATTTAAGGAATTTTTAATCCTTAATTGTATTTTCGGTAACCTTTTATCAAAAATTTAATCCATGAGATTAATGACAATGTTTCGTGCTTTTTATTCTAAAATTTTTCCCCAAAGTTTTTGGAATATTGTAATAAAATAGCAAATAAATCACTTTGTTTCAGAATAGTAAAAATATTTTCTCAAATTATTTCTCATTAAAGAGACAGAAAGAAAATCCAAAATTTAAATTAACAATGGAGGTAAATTAAGAACGTATATATATATAGTTCCACTACTTCATATAAAAACACGTTTTGAAAGTGAATGAGATGCTTAGAATAAATTTTATCGCTAACAAATAGGATTTAGTTTTTTACCCAGAATGATAATGAAATGAAACAGAAACATAATTCATTTGTTATATTTATTTATTTTTATTTTTTCAAAGAATTTTTCTCCTTGAATGAAGAAATTTATGGAAAGTTTAAGGAAATGCTAACTCCAATTATTATTTTTATTTTTACACAGGAAAGTAATTATAGAAAAGACATTTTCATTTAGATTTAAAACAATTATCGTTAAATTTAAAAATATATTCATGTATAAAAATTTATTTAAATTGAAAGTATTAAAAATAATTAAAGTAAATTTCAATTAATCATTTTAATTAACTCATCATTAATTAAAGTCTAGAAAAAATATTTTCTTCGAATGCATTCCTTTCTGAAGTGAAGTCTTTTATAAAAGAATTTCACATTCATTATGCATTATAAAAATTTTACACTGAAGTTGTAATATTTTTTTAAGAATCATTTAATGGTACTTGATTTCAAATTTGAAAAATGGTGAAAAACCATTGTCAAGTAAAAAATATGTGTAAAAATTAGCTAATAAAGTGACATGCATCAGAAATATACAGTGGGCCTCATAAGTATTCGTACACATGTAATTTTCCATAAAATTTAATGTTTTCGACAAATAAAAATTAATGCATCGGAATTGTAATTTTTTATAGTATCTGCATCTTGTCCTTCTTGAGATGACATAATCAATTTTTAAAGCATAGTATAAACATTATTTTGGAAAATTAATAAACAAAACCGACTAAAAAATTACACTAGAAAAGTCTTCGTACACTTAGAAAAAACCTCAATACAGCTATAAATATTGTAATTATTTCTTAATTTAATACTTAGTTGGATATCTTAGCACTCACAACAACTTTTAAACGTATAGTTTTTTGTCATTTGTACATCAATGCTCCTCCGTTCTTCTGTGATCAAAGTTTTTACTTTACATTTTGTTTCTGTATGCCATGTTTTTTTTTAATTTAAATTCAAATTCTCACACCATATGTCTTACTGGGCTTAAATCACCTGATCTGTAGTCGAAAACATTAAATTTCATAGAAAAGTGCAAATGTACGAACACTTTGGTGGCCCACTGTACATACAGTGGACCGCAAGTGTTCGTACACTTGCAATTTCCTATAAAATTTAATGCTTTCTACTAATAAAAATTAACATTTCGGAATTGTAATTTTTTTATGATATTCGCAACTTGTTCTTAATAAAATGACGTAATCAGTTTTTTAAAATAGTATAACTATTATTTTTAAAAATTAATTATCAAAAAGCTACTAAAAATTATACCACAAAAGTCTTCGTACACTTTACAAAAATCTCAACATAGCTTTAAGTATTCTATTTCTTTCTTAATTTAGTACTTAATAGGATATTTTTCATGTCCGCAACAACTTTTAAACGTCTTGGTATAGATTTACTCAGTTTTTTGTAATTTTTGCATCGATCTTCCTCCATGCTTCTGTGATTATTGTTTTCACTTCACATTATGTGTTTATACATCATGCTTTTTCTTTCTTAAATAAAATTCTCAAAAAATACCAAATTACCTAATCCTGAAGCCGATTTACACCCCCACGTAAGAACACTTCCACCTTCATGGTTCACTGTTCCAAATAGATTCTTGAGATTAAGTTTCATAAAATTCAACATTGACAGCAAATTGATTGGGATGACAGAAAATTCATTTTTGGTTCCAATGGGCATATAATAATTTGTAAATG
This sequence comes from Trichonephila inaurata madagascariensis, assembly GCA_019973955.1. NCBI lineage: Eukaryota > Metazoa > Arthropoda > Arachnida > Araneae > Nephilidae > Trichonephila > Trichonephila inaurata. The sequence continues at coordinate 199,021 of BMAV01014927.1, forward strand.
AAAAAAATGAGAAATTTAATTTCATGAATTTATGTGAAACAAGAGAGAACCCCTCCACCTTCATGCTTCAGCATGAAATGTGGAGGTGTTCTTACGTAGGGGTGTAAATCGGCTTCAAAATTAAGTAATTTGGTATTTTTTGATAATGTTGTGAATCATGAGCTCTATTTAAATATTTTAAAGAGAAATTTTAAATAATCCGTCCAAAATTTGGATATTGGAGATGACTTCACTTTTTAACAGGATAATGACGCCAAACGCACTGCTCTCAATGTACGCCACTGGTGTCTCTATAACTGTCCCCAAATTATGAAAACACATCCTCAATCACTTTATTTAGCCCAGCAGAACATATTTGGGGAGATTTTGATTTTTAAAAAAAGGAAATATGACATATAAACACATAATGTGAAGTAAAAACAATTATCACAGAAGCATGGAGCAAAATCGATGCAGAAATTACAAAAAAAAATTATTAAATCTATACCAAGACGTTTAGAAGTTGTTGTGGATACTAAAAGATATCCTACTAAGTACTAAATTAAGAAAAAAATACAATATTATAAGCTATGTTGAGATTTTTGTTAAGTGTACGAAGACTTGTGGCGTAATTGTTTAATAGTTTTTTGATTATTATTTTTTTAAAATAATAGTTATTCTATTTTCAAAGAATTACTTATGTCATTCCATTAAGAACAAATTACAGATATCATAACAAAATTACAATTCCGTTGTATTAATTTTTACTAGTCGAAAACATTAAATTTTGTTGGAAATTGCAAGTGTACGAACGTTTTTGTTGTCCACTGTATATCACTTATGAACCATTTTTTTTTTTAAACATTTTCTTATGATTTAAAAACACTTTCCACGAATAAAGTAAACTTTGCGGAAATCCTTTCAGAATATGTAACAAATTCTGAAATCAAGCCAATTAAATCAATAATTTTTTTATTTCTAAATTTTTAAAATAAAGTATTTTGTTCCACACCTATAGGTTTAACGCGTGTATTGCAAGACAACAGAGATTATGTGACTAGAACGAACTAGTATATGCTAAGCGAATTATTAAAAAAAGGCATTTAAAATTTATTTGCCATTTATTTAAGAATATATATAAAATTTTTCTAATAGTAAGCTATATATAACTAACTATAAGTCTTCCTTTAATTAAACAATAATTAAAGAAAACTTTAAGATAAACTATAACACTGATGAATTATTCCAGATTAATGCTATATTAATTTCTTTTTTGTAATGCAAAGAAAGCGAAGAAACATCTTGTACGTTTAAACAAATAAAGTTTTAGAATAAAACAAGATATATTCCCCTGCTACTTGTTGAAACAAAAATATAGAAAACTGATTATGAAACATAATGCATGCGTGATTATTAAAATACTTTTAACTTTTTATAATCGTCTGCACTGTTTTTCTTGAAAGCAAAAAGAAAAATTTGCAGACGACTGAAAGCGATACATGAAACATTTTGATAATGGATATTAGTAAAAGATTAATTCTTTCTAGAAAAACTATTTTGTCAATTTAAAATTAATGTCAATTTTACATTGTTTTCGGCTTCTTTTTTTTTTCCTTTAGCGTTACTAAAATCTGATAATTTTGCTAATAGTTCATGTTAATAATTAAGAGTTAATGCATTATATCGATATTTTTTATAATATAAAACCATCTTAATATAAGTATTTCATATTATCCAAATTTATTCTTTTAGTTAAGGAGATAAAAATCATATTTAATCATTTGAATTTGTATCAGATTTTAAAATTACGAGGTGATATGTATTTTTTAATACTAAATACAACTTTCAAATTTCTTTTATGTCAATGTATATGAAAAGCTTTTTAAGAAATTACTTTTAGTTTAATAGTTTTATTAGTACAGATATTAAGCACATTATTTTTCATATTTGCAACATCTTATTTCTCGAATTTGAAGTTACAACTGAATAAAGCTCAGGAAATAGATTTTTTTTTTGTATCAGTCTGCAAACCATCGTTGTGATTCTTAAGTTTTCTCAATAAAAAAGAATTGTTAGAAACTTATTTAAAGAAAATTCTGTATTTACAATCAAGTTCATAGAAATTGCCTATATCTCGTATTCTTGGTTGGAAAAACCCGAAAACATTTTTTTCTGAAACTTACAACAAATGACATTAGATTTTTATCTCTGTGTATAATTTATAACAAATATAAAAGTTTTCAGAACTAAACAAATTTATTAACATCTTTAAATATTTCAGATATAATAAGCATTAAAAAATGAATATCTACGCGATTTAGTATATGAATTTCAGGACTCAAGATATATTTTGTAATAAGAATGTGTTTTATATTATAGAAAATGCATAAAACATGAGAAAAACAAAATATTTGTACCATTAAAAATAATTTACTAAGAAATGGACTCACTTCTTTAAAAAAATTTGCACAATGATTCCCATTTAAACTTAAGCTTAGTAATCAGAGATAGCCATATGATAGATAGCCACAATGAGGTACGAGTTGCCCAAACCAGTTTCATATACTGCTAATGAAATAGGTGGAGAGATAGACATCATTATATGAGACTATCATTGCAGTAAATAAAAAAAGAGATAAATTTAAGATGTATACTCTTAACTGCTACTTTAAATAATTCAGTTCTGAAATTTTCTTTTTCTCCTTGAAGACACAGTAACTGATTATTTTAGGGGTATCATCATGTTCCAACTAACCTGTAATTATACTAAGAGGGTAAAAATCACAAAAATGGTATAAGTTTTTTGAACCCTAACAAGTATTAAAAATGATGAGTCAGCAATTGCAAGTTTATTACCATGATGCATTTAAAAGTACTTCATATTATGAAATTGTAAGAATTAGTCTTAGAATTATTTTTAGTTTTTCCCTATCTTTTGAGCTGTTCGAATCTATTGATAAATTTAGCGTTAAAATGTATTCCTTAATGAAATGAGTTATTTTTAGAGTAATTTAGTAATAATATATGTTGACAAAATTATAATACAAAGGGTACTATTACTATTACGTAATACTATTTTCGATACATATCTTTAATGAATGCATTTTTATTTAAGAAAAGTATTTAAAGAAATTTTAGGTTTATTGACCTAAAAGGGCAATTTTAGACAAAAAGTTAAAACACAAAGGCTCAGAATTTTTTAAATTATCAAATTTGAAATTCTTTTTAGTTATATTTGTCTCAATGCATTCTTCATTAATACTTTATTTTGATTTTTTAAGATTATGTGATGATTTATAAGTATTTAATTAAGTTACTTTAACCTGATTTTAGCAAAAATTTTAATACATGTGAAATATTTTACTTTTGTTTGATAAATGCTTTTTAATACATTCAGTTTTACTTAATTTTAAAAAAACTTTTACCTAATTTAAGAAGGTAAAATAATCATGATATGAATAACAATTTTTTAAAAATTAAATCAGGTTTATTATTTTTAAATAATATTCCTGAAGTGCAATTAAAACTGACATAGAAAATAACCTAAGACTTTCTAAGTTATTTTCTGATGACTAGAGCAAAAGTATGACGGATATGAAAATATATTTCGTATTTTATTCAGCTTAAGATCAAGAAAATTGTTTCTGTGACTCCCCTAAAAATTTCGAACGAGTAACTATTTAATATCAAGCTACTTTCACAAAAGTTCTGAATCTCCCCACAATGTTTTTAGATTTGCTAGAATGGATACAATTCTTTTAAAAAAACCCTTGCAACATTTTTAAATGAATTGAAAAAATTCTCGATTGAAATAATTTAATTTTAATATATTATTCGGCTGCATTTATATGGAAAGTATTTACTCTTGGACTAAATATACCAAAAAGAGTCTTAAAACGTTTTAATTTATTTTAAATTGTATACGTTTCATATAACTGGTTAGAATATTCATGGAAATAAGCAAGGAGACACAGCACCTGTGAAGTATAAATATTCACGTAATCTTTACTTAGTGTTATAAAAAAATATTTCAAATATTATTAATTTATTTCAAGTGTCATGTTTAAGTAATTTTTAACTAATTATTCCTATGCTTACACATGTCAATAAAAATGCTTCATTTTAATGTAAAAAAGATCACAAAAAAACTTTTGCCATAACTCATAACTAAATAAATGCGTTTGAAACTAAAGCTATAAATATATGAAAAAATAGATACTAATTCAGATTGATACTGCTTTCTAAATTCATAAGAAAATCATGAATAAATATATTAGGCATAGCAACGTATCACATAGCTTCAGAAATTCATAAAATAATTCCGAAGTACAAGTATATCTGAATATGTTGTGTAGTAGAAAAAAAAATTATATGGGTATTGCAGTATTCTTTTGTAATACAGAATTAATGTAAATTAATTTAAATAATATTCATTATGTTCAAAAATATTTTTATTCTTCCTTGAAGCGTTATGGTATCAATACTTTTCTATTGTTAGTAGCACTACAATGCATTAATAAAAATAAAATTTTCATTGATAAGAATAATTTCTTTTTTTGCATAAAATGAAAAACCAGTTTTTAAATATAAGTCAGAGGAGATATAAGGAACTCATTAAAATGATATTTACTTAATGCAAATGATACTAACTCAGTACAATAACATGTCCGGAAATGTCTATATTTCTAAAACAATAAAAGTTCTTTCAAAAAAGGTAGAAAAATTATTGAATTTTTGAAATTATGTGCAAACAAATTTCAAAATTATCATGTTTTAATATTTGTGCTATGTCCTCTTTACGAATATACCATGACTTTTCTCTTCCAATGCGTAATATTTAAATAAATTTTGAGACAAAAAAAATCTTCCTTGGTTATATAAGTTTCTCAATAATCCAAACAATTATGGAAATTAGATACACGTTTGAATAAAATAGAGCATCAGGGATAAGCATTATGTATCTTCAACTAATTTAAAAATTATATGTATTTTATACAACTTTATAAAAGGTTTTTTTTATTGTGATTCACATTGCATTTATAAAATAAAAAAGAGGAATATTTTGAAAATTTTCCCTTAAGTTTCAAAATTTATGTAGAAAAAAAGTACTTTAATCTAGAAAAAACACTTAAAAAAATCAGTAATTTTTAAATAGCTTTTGTTGGTTGATTTTAATACTTCGTAAGAATACTCTCTCTCTTCAGCTGACAATTTATTCCTCTTATAGTGACAATTCCTTTTTTTTTCAGAAGCATGAACCATTCTGAGCATAATTTTCTTCACGATAATCAAAAGTGTTTTCTAGCACCAATTTTTTGATAAAACATTTTTAAATTCTTTTTAGTATGTTGTAGCGGGTTCTCACGCGTTTCTCCCTTAAACTAACCCGTTGAGTTAGCTCAGGACATTATCGTATTTGAGAACCTCGCCTTTTGAAAGAACCGGGAAGTATGTAAATATGAATTACTATTTAAACATATCTGAAATGAGGATGAAGGAGGAGTGGGCGGAGGATAGAAAGAATATCAGAATATGCGGGGAATTGCCAATAGAGGCTAGTAGTGACGATATGGGAAAGTTTTAAATAATCTTATAGAATGGTTGACCCTTGAAAAGATCTCTGAAGAAATCTACTATAGAAACATTATATATATAAGTCTCTTCTAGTAGAATCAAGTTTTCTGGTTGAAAAGTGGCTTCCTTTAGAAACATATACAGTAGGGTGGATCGCATATATATAGATGAGAAAAAAAAAATTTACTAACAATCGGAACCTAACAATGCTGAAAAAATTTGTATGTTAAGGTGATTAGCTGAAAAAAAATAAAAAATATAATTTCAAGGTTTAATATTGCCCCAAAAGAGTTGAACTTTCGGGAAAATGGAAAAAGACAATTTTAGTGAGATGATTTTAGACTCAAAATAATGTTATTTTTCTACAATATAAATAATTGAGAACGGGGATTATTAAAAAATGAGTACTGTAAGTAGTACAATGTGCATTGTAACATTTCGTAACCTAATCTCTATACCCGTTCCGTCAAATCAGCCCGATCCAAGCTCTTTCTCGTCTTTTGCTTTAATGTTCAATTAATTTTACAGTAGAATTTTATAAATATTTAATACTGAAGAAGCTGTTAAATATACCTGTTGTCCTTCTTTTAAATATTTAATAGATGTCCTTTTTTAAAGAAAAACATCTTTAAAAATACCAAAATAACTGTGTGTTTTTTTTTAAAAAAAATACTTTTGAATTTTAACTGTAAAATAAGCTCAGATACTTAAGCTCGAGATACCTGCCTCGAGGGGTCGAGGCAGTACTTATCACAAAAATTAATTTTTCATTTTATTTTCCCCTTCCTTTATATACCAAAAAACATCTTTTCTGTATTGGCAGGTTCTGAAATTGTGAAAAAAAAATTTCGATCCATTCTAATGTACAGTTTATATTCTAGTTAGG
>BMAV01014928.1:8071-18826 GCA_019973955.1 Trichonephila inaurata madagascariensis
TCCTGTGTGCGCTACTGATGGCAGCTCTTGGTGAATCGCATCTTTCACTACCGACAGAGGATGGACGGGATTAATACACCCGGGAATTTCAATATAGCAACAGCCAAAAGTCTACTGGAGTCAGATCTGGAGACCAAGGTGGCCATGTAAACTTGCAACGTTTGCTAATGATTCTTAGACCTGGTCGTCCGGATCTTACACGATCCTCTAGTGATCCAGTTTCCTCAAATCGCTGAACAAGATTTATGAGGCGTGCCACTGTTGAAGGTCCTTTTCCAGTCTTCAATTTTTCTTAAGTCGGAATTTACGCAGTGCAACAGTCGCTGGTTTCTTGTTCATGAAAAACAGCTTCGCCAACAAAGCTTTGTCTTTCTCACTCAGGAATCTTGTTCACTTAGTTGGCATGCAACAGAGAATTAGATCTGGATGAAAATCATCAGTATTTGTAATCGCCTGTCTCCTTTGCATATTTCCAACTCAGTCGTTTGTACCAGCGCCATCTGTCGGCAGTTTTTTTTCTTATCTTAAAAAAATCCCGCGACTTATCGATGCTAAACCTGTAAATCGTTTTTTATTTTGTTTAATTTTCCGGGTTTTATACACTTTTAAAGTTTATACGGACTTTTTGCCCACCCAGTATATTTATATACGGAGTGGATCTAATTGATACATAATATTTAAATCTGTAGCATAAAACTCAACTACTAAACTCCTTAAAGCATTCTCCGTTTTAAGGCTAATAAGGCACCCGATTACTGGCGACAACTTTTTTTTTTTTTTTAAAAATGGAGATATGGAGATTTGTTTGTGGTTTTTTTTTTTTTATTTATTTAGTACATTATACGAAAAGTGCTAAAATTAAGAAGAGAAAAAGAAATTATTACTACTAAAACGGATAAAATAATTGGTAAAAATTTAAAAAAAATTTCATAAACGGGGCCTACTCTGTATAAAAAGTTTATAATATTTCAATTTTAATGTGTTACTTTGCTATTCATTTTTGAAATGACCCTCAAGATAAGAGATATTTTAATTTTTACAAAACTAGAGCTCTTTATCTTAGTTATTATATGAAATTGCTTAAAAAAAACACAGGAATTATATTCGCATAAGGGACTGAAAATTTTGTAATGAAACAGTGATTGATAAATCTGAAGGCTAAAACATTTCTACTATTACACAGAAAATACACAAAAAATTTCAGTTAATTATTTTCAAAACTTTTTAAACAATTGCTCCGCCCCCATTTGAGCATTTTCGAAAAAACACACATTTCGAGTAAAACACATTTTAAAGTTTGACATCTTGTTTAAAGCTATACCATCTGCTTTTGCTAAAACCTTGCAGTTTGTTCTAGAGAATAGAAAATAAAAAAAAAAAACTTAGTATTTTTATAAAGATAATAAGTTGGGCTATAAAATATAATCATGAAAAAAAGTGCCCATTTTTGAAAAATTCATGACTTTAGGGTAGTTGGATACTTCAATACCTAAAAATAAGATTGCATTCCATGGGCAATTTTGATATATGAAATACGGTTAGCCTTTAACTGGTTTGCCTGTACACTGTATATAAGCACTGATATTTTCTTCTTTTTATCTTTAATTTGCAGATGTATATATATATATTTAAAAATTTTTTTTATTATTCCTCCCCTTGAGAGATTCATTATTGTTCTCTTTTCTTAATTTCATTTTAATATATTATCTGGTTTTTCTTCCACGTGTTGTATTAGACTTAACTTTTCAACTTTTTTTTCTCCTATTATGTCGAAAATTTCTGCTGTACGGGGAAGGTTGGATCCATAAAGCATTTATAACCCTAATTCGCTGGCCTAATTCAGCGCCAGCTTTTTTTATGCCAACTTAGATTCGTCTCTATTGTAGTAACAATGTAACTGTTAAAACAAAGACAAAAGTTGGCATCGAAAACCTGTTTTTCAGCCTAACCGGGTGTGCATTGTTATAACAATGCAGACAAATCATGCTCTTTTTTCAATTCCTACTATAAGTTCTCTCTCTCCCTACGTATATATTTTTACTTTTATCTTATATATATATATATCTTATTCAAATTTTTAATCGTTAATGAAATACTTCCTATTCATTCATTCAAAGTAGGAATTGACTTAATTTTTTTTATATATATTACTTGTTTAAGATATATATATATATATGAAGATTTAAGATACACTATATTTATTCGAATTTATGTGTGTGTGCCGCCATTGATTTTAAGGCGCACCTCGAATTCTCTACAAATTTTTGAGAAAAATGAAAAATAGAGTAAAATGGTTTATCGATTTTCAGTTTAACGAAATTAAAATACATTTTAAAGTTGAACTAATAGGAAGGAAATAATTAGTTATTTTATGTGTGTGTGACTATTTTAAACTTTTAAATACATACATGAACCTGTAATTGCTCTAATTCTATCTTCCATGGAATTTTTTTCCTTTGATTCTAAGCCAGATCTAAATTTCAGTAGCATTAACATTGGAAAAAAAGGGTGGCATAAATTTGAGTTATTACGGTAGTTATCGAATTGCCTTTTTATAGCAATTCGTATTTGAATTCACATTGAACTCAGTTAACGTAATGACTTATGACTAAGACTTCAAAACGAGAAAAATCAACATGTTTGTGTGCGCGAAAAAATTAGGCAAACAAATTTTAACCCAATAACGTTTATAAAATGACACAAAATAATAGAAAAATACGTTAGGCAGGGCCGGCTCTAGCAGTTTTGCCGCCCCGGACAAAAATGGTAAATGCCACCCATCTTTCCAAAGCAAAAAATTATAATATATATATATATATATATATATATATAAATAATTATAATATCCTTAAAAATACAAAATAATTCGAAATAAAGCACTTAATTACTCGTTATGATTCACTAGCGTAGCTAGTACTGAGTGGGTCCTGTATCCAAATTCCTTGGGGACTTTTTTGGAGGGGGGGGGGGGTTTATATATTACGATGTTTTGATTACACATTTTAGGGTCCCTATCATTGATACGGCGATAGCTTCGCCTCTGTTATGATTTCAAATGAGTAAAATGTAAGAAAAGAAATAGCTCGTTTCTGTAGGCCAATTTCTTCGAAAAAGAGTCTAATGATGGTGGGGATCACAAGCGCTTTTATTTTAATTTATAGTAACTACACTCAAGACTAAACTAAAACATCTCCTGTGGCTCTCTATCCACTAAAAACTCTTATTACCCTTGTCCCCTTTAGCATTGCATAGGTGAAAGGAATGTCCATCGTGACCCTACTCCAGGATGGGGAGAAAGTTACTAATGAAAGTTGTGTAAACATATCAACTTTCATAATTTAACATATACTCCCACCTCGATCCCTTCAAGTTTCAAAGTAAAATAAAAATGACGTTAAACACACACATACAGAGTACAAAATAAGGAAATAAGATACGTTAAATGTAATACCAAATTCACACCCAATAATATTTCAGAAAGTATATCAAATTTTTTTGTAACATAAAAAAATATTTTCCAAATTTGATCCAAATGCCTCCTTTAAAATTTGCCGCACCGGGCAGGGGTCCGGTTTGTCCAGCCCTAGAGCCACCTCTGCGTTAGGAATTTTTACTTTCGAAGGATTAGCAAGAAAGTATAAACTCAAACTCAGTGGCGCAACAGCCCATGAGGGCCAGGGCCTACTGTGTCCATCCCAGTATACGTGACCATTAGGCGCTGAGGTGCATGAGCAGATGTCCCGATCAAGTGGTCAGTCTGAAGCGAGACCCCCAATTTTTAAGTCCCCTAGCAAGGTTGATACTCATTTATCGATCTACATAAAAAAAGAATACAAACATAAAAAAAATGATTTGAAGATTTTTTAAATGAAAAACTATTATCCAAGTTAAATTCTCTAGTTTAAATTCATTTTTTGGATAATTTTTTGAATACTATTAAAATTTAAAGCAAAACAATATATCAGTTCATAGATTAAAAATATGCCTTATGATTTTCTTATTCTACCAAAGGCTTCTGTAGAATATTGTAAAAATAAGCAAAACATTTTTCCATAAGCGAAAATATTGAATTGTCACATAATTTATCAAAAAATATGGTCTAAAAAGAGAGTTAATCGATAGCATCTTCTTTTGAAAAATATTTTTCTTGATATATTTTCATTAGAATGATATCCTGTGAAAATAAATTTGTATTTCAAGACGAGGGGTTTGTTCCCTATGCTGACTTAGATCTTTTGTGGTAGCACATCCTCAGTTCTGTCCAATGTTCCTATTTCCTTTACTTTTCCTTCCAATACCTTCCCTGATCTGACGATTTTAAAATATACGACGTGCCTCTGTATCAATTTTCCATTACCGTCTTCCGCTGTAAACATTATTCCTTACAAGATGTAAGCGGGTGCCATCTCCCCGCTTCTAAGCCATTCAGAGCCCCTCTAAAAGCACCGGCTACATCCATCCTTATCGACAGAACGCAACAACCTTACACGCGTCAAACTCTGGATCATCCTCCCCTGGCTTCTTACTTATCCCCCGACTCCAACCCCGGGGGTCATCCATCAACTCTCCAGGAGGAAAAAATTATATTCCAAATGGGGTCCATCTTTTGCTCTTTTCCGATTAAGCCGCTGGAGAAGAGGAAGACATTAAGAATGCAATTCATCTGACTGCCAACCTCGTCTCCAGAGACCTCGGGAAGGCTAATGAAAGAACAACTTTCTGGTCGAGCCTATTTAGAAAAGACAAGGCAACGTTTAATTCTTTTCACCTCCCCCACCTCTTTTTTTTGTTCCTTAACTCTCCCAGGAAGGGGTATTAATGTTTTTAGAACCAACGAGAGCTACTTATAGGCGTCTGTGCACGTATTTAGGAGAGGAACAATTATCTCGGAGGGGAAGAAGAATTAAGAGACTCGATCGGGATCTTAGCAGTTATGTTTTCCAGATGCTGCCAGGATTTGGAATGAGTGTAATTAGGGCGGGACCATTGTTTCTGAGGTAAATTATTCTTTTATGAAAATGGATGGAGGAATTTAACTAATAAACACAAATGGAGCCCATTCCCCTGGAAATTTTAATTGGGTTATCCTCGATGTCCCTGCCAGGAGCAGACCCAGCAGTGAACCTAATTACAGACTTCCGCAGCTAATTTAAGACCGTGAAGTCTTATTTATTTCAAAGATATAAAATGCATTGGACTTCGTTTCCCATCCAACCCCACTCTGAAATGGGCTCACAAATTTGATTTTCCTGATGCATATAAAGTAATGAGGTACTGTATAGAAGTAGACCATTTGCTTGGTTGTGGCTCACAAACTGCCACAGTGAATTCTTTGGAAAAAAAATTCTCATTTGAAATTAAAGGAGTTTCTCTTAATCAAATTGACAACAAAAACTTAGCTAAACATTTGATTAAACTAAATTATGAAATTTTTATCAAAAACACTTACGCTGAATAAACGTATTTGCAGAGCGGTAAGCTTAGATAATAGTTTACGTTTGGGATACTCTTATATAATAGTATATAACAAGTGAGTGAGAGTGTTTATTTACATCGCACTCTAAAGTGACACAGAGGCTACTGGCGGTGGACCTCGTAATTGTGAACCTGGTCAAATGACGTGGACGACACTTGAGCCACCCCCTCCTCTTCGAATTTCCTTACCATGCCAACTGGAGGACTTTGAGCCTTTACGGATTTAACGTGCATCAGCCTTCTCTGCACGGTGGACCTTTAATGGCACTAGGTTCAAACTCATGGTAAGGGGACACGAGTCAGTGGCCTTGATCACTAGGCCACCGCTGTAATATGCATCTAACACAATGCTTCTTAAACTATCAACATTGCGACCCAATTTTCACTTCGCCCACCCCCTCTTACACCAACATCATATTGCATGCAGTAATAATGTAGTACTTTGACGTTAAAGCAGCAATATATGACCTTAATGACAAACCGCACAATTTATCAAGCCGAGTATTAAATTGTGTATATGTTACTTTTAAGTAATGGATATTTTATGTGAGTTATATATATATATATATACTTTTAAGTATGAGGGGCATTCAAATGAAATCTGGTCGCTAATGGAAAGTAACGGCAACGATTTTATTAAGTCAAAAATGTAGTTGTACACAGTACAGATACTCAGAAACAGTCTCCCAAACTGTTGGCACATTTATCATGCAGGAAAATAACGCCATTGGACAACATGCCTGGGCGTTTCGACTTGATGGCTCGTCTAAGGGTTCTGTAAAGTGGCTTGATAACGCTGGACATTGATGGGGGTTCCCCGTTCCAGAAACTCGATAAGCAGTGGGCCCTTGTGGTAAAAAAGGACATCATGACCTTATCAGAACTGGTGTGTACGGACTTTTATTTCTTTGGAGATGGTAAAATCGCACTGCTCTGACATAAATAATACTTGCTCTGGCACTTGCTTTCGGGTTCAAAATGGTGACCTCATGTTTCGTCACCAGTGACAATTTGCGACATAAAGCTGTATTCATCATCATGATAACGTTGCAGAGGATTCAAAGACAGCGCCATTCGAGTATAACTCCTTGTTGTTCCTTCTTACTCGCTTACATGTTCAGTAGTGGACGATAGCTTGTGTGACCACCTTCGGCGTGAAACCATACTGTCGCTATGAAACGTCAAACGTTGTGCCTGCGTCAATATCTCTACCGATAGATAGTGCCACCATACACACAGATACGTGGTGCCACCTTTCGTGTAATGCAAAGTTAGACGCACTGACTGGGTTTCATTTGAATGAACCTAATAATAGGATAAGTATTATGTTACTTCTCCCTTCTAATTTTTAATTTGGAACAAATTGCAATAAATATGCAGCATGTATTGTATTTTTTATTATGTCAGAAAGTATTTTGTTCTGCTTCCTTTTAGTAAATTAATAATTTTTTTAAAAATAAACCTTTATTTTCTTCTTTTTGATATGATCGTACCCCCTCACATAGTGTTATCACGGCCTCCTAGCTGCGTTCCACAACTTGAGAATTGCTGATGTAACAAGAGGAAGTAAGGTGTTCGACTGAGTCAATACTTTCAAAAAAAAAAAATTACTCAAAAAAATTTAGGATACATTCCCTAACTACTTAAATCATGAATGTGTTTTAACAACATAAATAACTCAAAATCGCATAAAATGTGAGCAAAAATTAGTAAAAACACGTTAATAGACAAATTACTTCGAAAAACTGTAACAAATTGCCATACAAAAGCTTAAAATAAAGTGGCATTCAAGCTATAGATAATTTTTTTTTTAAATGTAATATAAATAGTTGTGCATTTAGTAATCATGATCACTTTCACGCAATCGTTTAGTGGCCGCGGTATCCGAACGCTCAATTCCGAACTTGTGATCGATATTGCTTCTGTCAAGTTATGGATTCCACACACAGTCCTGATACCATTAAAGACCCATTAATTAGAGAGGTTAATGTTTGTTAAATCTTTCGAGACTTACATTTCTCACGTTGTCGTGGAAGTTTGGAGAATAGGGTACCGACTCAGGTGTGGTCTTCGTCACTTAATAGAGGTTCAAAATGTGCACAAACTAAACAAAATTTTAGTTTAAAAAATACTAAAAAATACGGTTTTAGAAGTTGATTGAAATAAAAACGAGAAAATTAATCTGATTGTGGTAAAAGAGTGGGGTGCTCGATATCGATTGTTATAATTTCTTACAAGTTCAATTTCTAGATGAAGAGTCAGAGTAAAAATATTCTACAAAGCACCCCATGCTTTACCACAGGGGTGTCCAACGCAAATGACCTTGCGGGCTACTTCGGAAGAACTTTACAATCCCGCGGATATTATATTAGATTTGGATCCATTACAAACATTTGTTGGAGTGGAAATTTAAAACAGACTGATATATTATTAAAGTTTTCATTGTTTTTCATGTATACAAACATAGGCAATACAATAATAATAATGCAATGATTAAATGTTTAATTTATTTAATTAGTGAGATATCTGTTTCTCTACTCTTTCACTTAGTTTTTGCAAGTCGATCTCAATGCATGTGTATTTGCGTATCGTAATTGATGTTTCAGTTCTCGTGCGTTAAGTTTGAGCACGCGATTTATGCTTGATAAATTTCAATTTCGAAAAAAAGCAGAGATTTGCAGTAACAGAAGCAACGTTATAAAAAATAATATAATAGCAGTTATATAGGATTTATCTTACAAAAAAGAAAAAAAAAATAACACCTCTTTGAACAAAAAAAAAATATTGTACAAAATAGTCGAATTTTGTAAGGTTGTAAAGAATCTTGCGGGCCGCAAAATTATTCAAGGCGGGCCGCGGATTGGACATCCCTGCTTTACCACAATGACATTAATTTTTTCGCGTTCATCATTTTATTCTTATATTAAGAATTATTTATTACTTTTTAGTTCGATTCTTTATAAAAGCGTGTTTTTTAGTTTTTTTTAAACTATTATGTATTTTTCCTTTTTTAGTTTGATCTACAATAAAAGAGTTTCTTTTTTTAGTTTTTTTAAAACTATCATTTATTTATTGATGCATTCATCCTTTTTGCTTGTTGTATTTATATTAACCATGAGCGTTTTTGTTTTAGAGTTGTAACTTAATCTAATAGTTGCCAAATCTGGAAATGGGATCTAGGATTAGTCACCAAATCTGAAAATGGAATATCGTTAATCCTGATGATCCTGATCAGGATAATGGAAAAAATTATGAAATTATTGTATTGTCATCGGTCCTTGACAAGTGCTCAAAATTTCGAATTAATCAGACCTTTTAAAGCGGGTAAAAATCGAGTTCAAAGATTTCGTTACATACAGACGAAGCTTATAAAAGCGTGTTAAAATAATCATTATATTCAAATTGTAAATACATTACAACAAAGTAAATTTAAAAAATCATGCATCGGCCGGGAATCGAACCCGGGCCGCCCGCGTGGCAGGCGAGCATTCTACCACTGAACCACCGATGCTACACGAACAGATTCGTGTGTATATTATTTAACGGGCCATCATAAAAACAAATGACCGACATCCGAATAATCTTCCTTGTTTAAGCAGCTTGCCTAAAAAAAAGAGAAGAGGTCAGTCCATTTCATCGCTTCATACGAAGATGAGGCGGCCTTTGCCCCGAAGCGTCACTCGAAACGTGCATTTCGGTTTATGGCCGTTTTCTTCCTTTCTCTCTTATTACTAGTGTTTTCTTTCTTTATATAGAGCCTATAAAAAGGATTCCGAGATTTTTTTCTTTGAATTTTTTTGAATTAAAATTATGGAAATTAAGGGGGTCGTAAAAACTCAGATTTATAAAATTCACGTAATGAAGAACAAAAAACACGAAAAAGTAAAATTAATTTCAATTGTTTTACACACATTTGATACGGTATTAGTAGCCACGCGATTGTCACTAGATTCCTGATGCTGCTAAAGATTCTTTGCTTTGAGGGGTTGATATACTCAAAGTACTTACTTTGACAAAGAGAGAAAGGTGGAGAGTGGGGTCCAGTTCAGGTACCATTCTTTTCACTTGACCATGGTAAAAAACTTCGAGGTTCTTCGTCAATAATAATTGAATTGCTACAAAATGTGACAGTAATCATTCAATGTGATAACCGTACAGACTGTTTGGGTGAGTGAGTATTAACATCGCTCTGCTCAGCTACTCGAGGGCTTTTGACGACGGACCTCGTAATTTTGAACCATGGTTTAATGACGTGGATGACACTTAAGCTGGCTCTCCTCTCCTAACTACAACTCCACACCAATGGGAGGACGTTTGAGCTCTCGACAGATTTAACGTGCACTGCTCCCCTACACGACGGGTCTTCAACGGTACTAGGCTCGAACTCATGACACACCGGCCACGAGTTCGTTACCTTGACCACATTGAATTAAAAACAGACTTTAAACAAATTTGTAGTTCTATTTCTCAAACTTCGAGAAAATTTCGTATTTCATAATTGGGTACAGAAGTTTAAATGTTATGAAAAAGTAATTGCTTCAAAAAGTTTTTAAAATTAAAAAGAATCTTATTTTATTTACGTGCTTTTAATAAAACATATTATGTTTATCTGTATGTGCGTTATTATTGTTGACAAATATGTACTTTTTAAGTAAAGTTTTTGCAAAGAGCAAAAGTTGGTAACAACGAAGTACACATGATCTGATTAACTGGTAACACATGATTACTTTCCTCGTCTGAATATGACTTCACATGAGTTTTTGAACTGATTGGCTGGAAACACGTGGTTGTCATTATCATGTGACTATAATGTCACATGTGAATTGAGCCCATTAGACATCCTCTATAAGCAACTCCCCTAAATCATCATGGCTAAAAGTGATGAAACAATCTAAAACGATTTTATGCATAAATTACTTCTGTTAATAGTGTAGCTTCTTTAATCATTGTAACCATACCAGACAAAGCTTCTAAAAGCCATTTAAGAGTTGTTAGTGAATGCAACATGAATTAAACAATCAAAAATTAAAAATGTTGTTGTTGTTTCTTATGCCACCTGATTGACAGTAACATCAAATCAAGGCCCGCGGAATTCATCACAACAAAGGGCTACATATACGCCTTTTGTTAGTCGTAAAATTAAAAATTATTACCATTTACGTCTTTTATGATTAAGGACTAATATTATAATTCCTTTGAGATGAATTAGTGATTCAATTCAATGCAAATCCGCTAAATATCTTAAAAAATTTGTGGCACATTTTATGAAATGGCATAAAA
>BMAV01014928.1:19226-40317 GCA_019973955.1 Trichonephila inaurata madagascariensis
GTATCGCTTATGATTAAATTCAACTGAAGACAGAATACCATTTGTTTGGCTAAATTGTAGGAAAATATTATATTTTTATCAGTACCTCCTTTATTTCTTACAACATCAGGACAGATTTCGACTCAGTGGGTCATAAATTATCCCAAGATTTATTCTCCCTGGGGATCATAAACGGCACATCCGTCACCCTCTCAATATCCTGGATGCGGCTCCCCAAGTTACCCACCGCTCCCTTCAGAGGGCGCTGCCGGAGAGTCACGTGAGACGCAGATGGGGTCCGCAGACGATGGAGGGGGTATTCCACTCTCCAGACGCTCTCGAAGCGATCGGCTGCTGCCGGATTCTCTTCCCGGACTCCGAAGACGCAATTATCCGGTAACGGGTTTGTTATCTGCCGGACGAACACTGATTACTTGATTGCTTTTTAATTACTTTACCAATACTTTTAGGGCGCGCGATTATTACCGCTTTTCGACATCCCCCGCCTCCACGTGGAGATGGATCCCCTGGACGACACCTAACTTCTCTTCAGGATTGGAAAATGGATAGGATTCCAATGAGGAAGTAGATAGTTTAGTTTATGCCTCTTTCATTGTTCCTACAGGGTGATTAACAAGCATTGATAAAAATCACGCCCTAATGTAGAGAGAAAGAGATACAGTCGTTTTTTCCGATTTCTAAAAGTCCCACAAAAAGGAAAGATATGAAAGTAGGAATTGAAAATGTGTTTTTTCATTGCAAATTTGCTTTTAAACAATATAATGTATTCAAAACTAATGAAGTTTAAAAGCTGACAGCCATAATTTCGTGTGGTAACTACAATCAGGCTTACTTTTGCAGTAAATGAAAAGGATATTAGAATAACATTTCGAAATGATATTTAACTTTAAAGGTAATATCGGGATTCTAAGTGTGATCTTAACATTCCATGCTAAATAACACAGAAGGGTTATTGAAATGACAACGGAAGCTTTCTAAGCATCAGAAAATTACTCAAAGAAAAATAAAATTATTTGGATACAATCATCCATTATTAAATGAAATATGCAATACTGAAAAGCATTACTTAAAAGTCGGGAGGTAGGAAAAGAATTTGACTATTAATTTGAAAATTAATTCCTAAAACTTTTATTCTGACAGGAAAAGAAAACTGTAATAGAAAAACATCACAAAGAATCAAGCAGAAGAAAAATAACCAAACATTAGTAATCGTGATTTAAATTAAAGTATACAATAAATACTTATTAATGATTTTTATTTAGAAATGGCTTTGGATAATATATAAAGTAGGACTTGAAACTTTCAGGTTAACATAATCCTCTTAAAGCCTTCAAACATATTTTTACTGACATTTTATGTGTGTTTTATGTGTTTATGTCACTAATATTTAAAAATGGACCTACCCGAAACTAACGCATTCTTCTATACGATATTTCTACACTTAAAGCATGAATTTCATTGGACGTATCTCAAGTATTGATGCAATGTGAAATTAAAGAAAAAACACGAAAAATTTCCATGACCGATGCTACAATTCATAATTAATTGTGTGAAAAGATGGGTTAGGAAAAAAAAGAATCACAACGTGTTCCCTTTGTGTGATGAACCTTCTTCATTATTGAACTTCAACCTCTCTGAGGTATACACAAACTTATGAAACTTCGAATTGGAACATCCCCATGGAACTGATATCCGATTTCTGATCTCCCAAGATGGACATGCCCGGGAGATGCCGGACTTTCCGAAGAATGCTCACCCTGACTCTAGTTTGCTGCTCGGTCACGTGCTACCTCTTCTCCAACCATCCCTTGATGAGCACCGAGGGTGAGGACCCCCCTGGGGAAGAAGGAGCGTACGCCGTCCGGACGTGGCTCCCCCGCCGGATCAAGTCCGGTTCGGAAGAGAACAACCCACCGCTGACCGGCAACGTTTCCGGAGAGATGGTTCGAGTGTGGGGCACAGGAGGGACCCAAAAGAGATTGCCCCAAGCCCTCATCATTGGAGTGAAGAAGTGTGGGACGAGGGCCCTCTTAGAATTTCTAAGACTCCATCCGGATATCCGGGCAACGGGTCCGGAAACGCACTTCTTCGACAGATTTTATGACAGAGGACTGGAGTGGTACAGGTAAGTGCTTAATTATTTTCTTAGGTTTAATCTTAATCTGTAAACGCGATAGATAATTCTCTCAGATCTAGAGTATGGTATTAAACTCATAAAGCAAATTCGGCAAAGCAAAAAAGAGCAAATTCGGTCAAAACCGATATTTTTGTTTTCATTATACTGAATAAAGCTATCTTTTGGCTTTACAAAACATGCTTTTTTTCGTTTCGACGCTTCCTAGAAGCCAAGTTGTAATCAATTTTACAAAATTAGAAAACCCGGAAGTGGAGTCTTTAATTTTCTAGAAATGGGCATTTAAATTATTCAAAATCTATCATGGCGAGTCTCATAACTCAAAATATTATGAATATATTTATATAAAACATTTTGAACCTGATATTTATATTATTTCCTAGAGAATGTACAAAAATATTTCGTATTGTATGAATATTTTTTGAGTTATGGCCAGTTACTTAAACAAGGGTCTCATAAAAAATGACACATTTCTTATAATATGTACTCGATCAGCTCTAAAATTTTTAAATTTTAGTAAAAAATTAAAATTTTAGTACATTTTCCAGATAAATGCATCTAATTTGTTTTAGTAGTACTTTTAGTGATATAAGTTACTTTTTTCTCTAATTGCTTTAAAATTTTCCAAAAATATTGCTGAATATTTACTTATAATTGTGATTTTTGTAAATTTTAGATAATGTTTTAAAAATAGTGTTGTGTGTGGCTAAATACTAGTATTTATTGGTCTTGATTCCTAAAAAAGCATTTATAATGTTTTAGTATGTTATTTTTTTTAAAAAGTACCCCGAATGTGCTCGGATGCCTGAAGTGTTTGTACACGTGAAGAAATTAAAAATATTTCTTTTGGGTTTGCTTACAAAAATACGTGAAAAAAAGGAAGGAAATGTTTGTTTTAAATTGAAAAATAATACTTATATTTTCAGTTAAGAGTAGCATCAGATCTATTATATGTAATACAC
The DNA here is from genome assembly GCA_019973955.1 of Trichonephila inaurata madagascariensis. NCBI lineage: Eukaryota > Metazoa > Arthropoda > Arachnida > Araneae > Nephilidae > Trichonephila > Trichonephila inaurata. Next base: position 22,323 of record BMAV01014928.1, read on the forward strand.
GGTTAAATAGAAATGTTCCGTTTTTATAAAATGATGACTTTTTTTTCCGATTCAGGGAAAGAAATATATATGTATTTTATATATTTGAAGGGTTCTTTTTTGATATTATTATTTAATAATCACCAAATAGTTTTGATACTTCAGAGAAGGCTGATAAAAAAAAAGGCTTTGATATAAATTAGTCAATCATGTTTTAGAAAGAAAACCTTCACACCTTAGCATCAAAAGTATCGAATTTTCCTTTTAAAATGTTCATATATTAGTAAATTAACATTCTAATACTAAATATAGTTAAATTAGTGTACCATTATTTCATATATTAAGCGAGAGATAGCGTTCAATCAACTAGCGTAGCTAGCTCTGAGGGAGCCCTGTATCAAAATTCCTTCGGGGCCCGTTTTTAGAGATGGGAGCCCTGTTAATGGGACTGTAGTAACACATGTTGGGGCCCCTGTAGCTTCGGGGCCCCTTATCATTGGTACGGCTGATACAGCGGTTGCTGCGCCCCTGGTTCAATTCCTTGATACTTATAGCTATTTTTGATTTTCTAAATGAAACTGTTTGATATTTAATTTCAAAGAAAAAGGTCCGTTTTTAAAAAAATTTAAAAAAAAAAAATTATTTTTTATAATTGCATAACATTTTGATTGACGTTTTATATTTCTAAATGCGGTTTAGTTATTGTATGGTATAGTACAGTGGTGGCTAATCCGCGTCCCGGGGACCTCTTGTGGCCCACCTTGAATAATTTTGCTCCCCACGAGATTAGTTATTACTTTATATAAGGTGATTGTTTTGTACAATACTTTTGTTTTTAGAATTTTAAAAAAAATAATACTATGATTGCTTTTATTTTATCACGTTGCCTGTGTTACTACGAATTTGTTGTTTTTTTCCCTTCGAGATTGAAATTTATTGAACATAACGGACGAGAACTTGCAACATCAATTACGATGTGCAAATACACGAATTGAGAACGATTTGCAAAACCTATGTGAAAGAGTTGAGAAACAACTCACTAATTAAATAAATCAAATATTATTTGATTATTACATCATTATTATATTATCTATATTTGTGTACATGAAAAACAATTAAAATATATCAATCTGTTTTAAATTTTCCCTCCAATAATTGTTTGTAAGGGTTCCAAATCTAATATAAAGATATGCATTTTTATATGCACACGGGATTATAATTTTTTTCCGAAGTGGCCCGCAAGGTCATTTGGGTTGACCACTCCTGGTATAGTATATATATCCTTTAAATATCTTAGGAATAGTACATTAAATTGAATTCTGAAAGCAATTTTAGTTGAATACATCACATTTATCTATAGCGAAAATACATGAATTAAACAAGTAACTAACAAGTTCACAATCAAGTAGAATTTAATTTCAGTATTTACATAACTAATAACTGAACTACTAAATTCATTACTGTAGAAATTAAATAAAAATTAAGATTATTCATTTGAAAAAGAGAGTTTCCCTTTACAATTACCATCTTTGACATGCATTGAGGAGAGTTCTTTAAGTTAAGGAGCAAACTTTTTTTAGTGTCATTTTAATATAAACAAAAGTTAATTTTATTTTAGGAAAATTTGAAAAGGTCTACTGCAAAAAGGTCATCTTTTCGGAAAATTTATGAGATTTTATGCATAGTCAGATTTTTTTTAATGTTTAAAATACAGTGAAATTTTCGAAAAATTCGCAATTATCAGAAAATGTTATATCATATGTATATCAAACACATCAGTGAAATGTTTTAAGTATCAAGAATAACAGGAAAAATGGCTTTTTTTATGACAGAAAGCAGACAAGGCAATTTTTTTCAAATTGCCTCAAATTCAACTACGGGACCAATAAAATGCCTTCAGCGGGCCATTCACGGCTCGCGGGCCACGGAATGAAGACCCCTAGACTAAAGCATGTATTGAAATGATATGGGTTATGAAATCTCGCGTTCAGACACCAACCATTTTAATCCACACATAGAGAATATATTGAAAGAGAAAAAAAAACACTGAAGGCATAAAGCAAATATAAAATAGTAGCAAAACCATAAAAGAAAACCACGTTTCGAGTGATGAGATCATCGTATCTCGCTACAGATAATAAAATGGACCTTACCCAGCTGCATAAGCAGAAGGTACACTAAGAAATACTTTGGATGTCTTCGCTCAATGTCAAAGAACAGGGCATAAAATCTGAGCACTTTTTTTTTTTTGGTGACCAAAAAAAGCTCGAACATTAAATATAATCTGATTTGATACCTGACATATATTTTATTCCATTCACATTTGTTTATGTCAATCTTTTTTTTTTTCTTCTGGTTTTAAATAAGAGTCCCATACTTTGTCTGTTATATTGTAATGTTCAATAGGGTTTAAAACTCGTGTGCTCAAGGGAAAAAATGCAAATTTTTCGAATATTTCTAAATTTTAGAAATACTATGGACTTGCGTTACAATATTGTAACTGTTTTTAGTCTGAAATTGTGTTCAGAGTTTCTATTGCGATGTTTGACATCAGGCAAAGACAGTCTTGATGGTTTTAAAAGTTGGTTATTTTGCTTTGGTTGAAGCTCTCTCTGTAGGCAGATTAGTTATTAGATGAAAATACAGGCGGCTCAGTAGTAGAATGCTCACTTGCCACGCTGGTGATGAGGGCTCACTTCCCGGTTGAAGCGTCGGCTTACATTTTTATTCTGTTGATTAGTTCCTATAAGAACAAAAATAAAGAGATTGAAAAACTTCATAGCAGAAGAGTCATCGGTAATGTATTAATTTTGTAACATGCAAAAGTTTGAGATTTCTATTTATAAAAACACACAAATACATTGAAAGTCATGATTTACTTATGGTAAAGAATCTCGACCCACAAAAAAATTAAAAAAAGGAAAAAAAGTGTGCATTACCGAATACTTTTATCTATAATTTTTGTATCTAACATAGAAAAAGTGTAGCACAAGTTATAAATGAGAAAAGTAAAGTATTAGTTGTGAATATTAACAATTTTTATATCTCTATGAATGAAGTTTTTTTTGTTTCTGCTTCATGTTTGGTAGTTTAAGGGGTGTTGGAAAGCTAAAATCTTATTTTTTTGACAATTTGAGGTTTTTACATTTTCAAATTGTACAGATTTTAACCTTTCTAAAAATACCTTACTTTAACCTCTAGGGTATTTAGAAGCCCTTAAAACCTGTTTTTAAATAATTGTTGAAACTGGGACACGCCCATTTGAATGGCGAAAAAGTAAACAAAGTGCTTCGTTTTTGCTTAAAAGTTGAACATCTAATATAAACCAAAACACGTATCTTTTATTGTAAATTTGAACCTTTTTTTTTATTATTTCCTAGCCGATTAGTCCCACTGTTTACATCAAAATCAATTTATTTCAAAATGTACATTTTGATGTTCGATGTACTTTTTCTGATAAACTACTGTTCACAGGTATATAAATTTTTTTATGATATATTTAAAATGATGGCTAATATATACTGAAATGAGCTTTTTGTAAAACACTCAAAAATTTATTTTTTACAAATTTTTTAATGTGAAAAATGGTCATATTTCACTATGTTTGATAAAATATTTTATAAATTATGGAAAAATTCAAAATTAGCTAAAAGTTCATTTCAGTATAATGAGAAAGGTGTACTTTAATTGTATGAAAAATTTCAAGCATGTACATGTAACAGATTTTGAGAAAAGGTACATCGAAAACAGCCAATTTGAGAGAGAGAGAGAGGTTTCCAACTCCCTTTAAGGCTGTTTTCGGCTTATGTTAAAGTATAAGACCCTAATTTTCGGAGTATTTTTTCAGATATAAAAGTACTAAAACATTAATATTATATTCTGGCTTCACTATCCTGTAGAAAATCACTTATTTTATCATATTACTCATTTTTATCCGAGTTAATGCATTTTTTATGCTATAAAATGTGTTTCGCATTTTTTTCCTATGCCGTAATGCTAAATGAGCAATTCCCTTTGCATGCTAAAAGAAAAAACTAACTATTTATGAAATATTTTTAAATTCCAAAAACACTATGTTATATAAACAAATGCATGAATTGCAATGTCACAAGTTTTTTTTATAAAGATTGAAGAGTATTTTTTCTGTCCGAAAATGTGCTCCGCGTTAAGTTCGCTATCTTGTGTATACGGTGAAAACTGCCTTAAAAGTAATATTTTCTACACAATTCTCTTGCGTATTTGAAATCAAATACTGAAAAGAAAAATTTTTCAAAATCAAATTCATTGAATTCAAAATTTTCCTTTGAAATCACATTCATTGAATTCAAAAATTTCCTTTGAGATCAAAATTAATGATTGAATATTAACGTCGCACTGTTCACACAGCTACACGAGGGCTTTTGGCGACGGACCACGTAATTTTGAACCATGGTCAAGTGACGTGAACGACACCTGAGCTGGCACCCCTCACCTAACTTCCACACCACACCAAGGGGAGGACGTTTCAGCTCTCAAAAGATTTAATGTGCATCGCTGCTCTACACGGCGGGTCTTTAGTGGTACCGTGCTCGAACTCGTGACAAGGCAAGCCACGATCCGATACCTTGACCTCTAGGCTAACGCGGCCACGAAATCAAAATTAAACCAGTAAGTTATGATAAAACATTTTAAATGTATTGATAGTTGATTCAAATGGTACCTCTCTAAGCAGTTACATGAGATGACATTTCTATCCCTAGATCAGGGATCGACAAATTGCTACTGTTTGCACAGACCAAGGAGGTGGCCAACCCAAATGACCCTAAGGGCACTTCAGAAAAATATTATAATCCCGCGGGCAATATATAAATGTATTTATGTTAAATTTGGACCCACATTACAAGCATTTATTATAGGAAAAATTTAAAACAGAATAAACTATTATTATTGCTTTCATTATCTTTCATGTATAAAGACATAGACAATATAATAATTATAATGAAATGATCAAATAATGTTTAATTTATTTAAATAATGAAATATTTGTTTCTCAATTCTATCACTTCGTTTTTGCAAGTCGATCTCAAATGTGTGTATTTGCACATCGTAATTGATATTGCAGGTTTTCGTCCGATAAGTTTGAACGCGATTTTTGCTTGATAAATTCCGTTTTCGAAAATAATGATTCACTGATGTAAGGAGAAAAAAAGTTATAGGGATCATGCATGATGCTATGGGGTTATCGCTGCAATGCAATACTGCCCACTTCTAAGTATATACAAAAACATAAGCAACGTGATAAAATGGAAACAATTATGGGATTTATTTGTTACAAAATACTACACTAAAAACAAAAATATTGCACAAAATATTCATATTTTGTAAACTTGTAACAAATCTTGTGTGCCGCAAAATTATTTAAGTAGGGCCGTGGGTGGGCCATCCCTGGCCTTGACAATTGTGGCTCTTAAGCGTGTCTGCTTATATGCATTAAAATATGCTGTCTAGTAAAAATTATCGCTTTGTTTTTTGATTTTTTAATTTATTGAAAAATTTAAGCTATATTTGCATAATTATAATTTGAAGCTATATTTGCATAACGTTGACTGGTTTAAGAGTTACTTATATGACTTGTTTTTCATTAACGAAATTTATTGAGAATCGATGAAAGTATTAGAACTGGTTCAAAAGCATTAGAAGTCAATCTATTGGTTAAAATGCCGGCATGAGATGACTTGAACGTGATTTTCAGCAAAGATTATTTATTTGCATTTATGAGATTGTGGGTACTTATGAATGTACTCGAGATGCATTTCAAACTCCAAGAAAGCGACAAAAACACATTTCATATCTTATGACGTGCTTAAGGGTAGCAAATAAAAAAAGGTGCAGAAATTACTTTGGCTGTTCCTACGTATGAAAAAAGTCAATTCTATTTAATCGTTAGTGTAAACACATGAAATTCTCGAATAAAGCACTTACGGTGCAATAGGGAATTTTTCAAAAAAAAATTTCCAACACTGCTATTTTGACAATGACTGTTCTTGCATTAATGTATAGAAATATCTTCGATAGTTCTTAGTTTTTGAAGGAATGGAAACTGTTACTTTGTTTGAAAACTTATTCAGCACGACATCGCGACAGCTACTTGAATTCCACTCTTCCCTCTTTTCCGGATAAGCACGCGTATGCATGTAAATGACTTTTTGATACTTTGTATTTTGTTTCGGTTACAATTTGGCTCCTCTCTCTAGAAAGTTTGCTGACCCCTGCCCTACATAATGCGATAAAAAAAACATTAACTAAAAAAACGTATATTATAAATTTTAATCTGTAAACTAAAGTTTATAAAAGAATATTGTTCGAAGCAAATAAAATGGCAATAGCTTTATGATGTTTAAGCGAATAAAAATGTGTATATATATATACCTCTTTCGAAAAATAAGTTAATATTTAAGTCATTATATCTTGATTTTTTTTAAAATAAGTTAATATTTAAGTCATTATATCTTGATTTTTTTTAAAATAAAATTAAGAAATCTCAAAATTTGAATCTACGAGTATTTCAATACATGTCTTTGTTAGCAATAGTAACCGATCCAAACTGCATTCTGTTGCAAAATCAGATAACTGTGGTAGCCTAGAGGTCTGTTAACCTCAAAGTTCTCTCGCTATTGGAAGGAGTAGTTTGGCTCAGGTGTCGTCCTCGTCATTTGACCGAGGCTTAAAATTATGCGGTCTGTTGCCTGTAGCTCTCGTGTTGCTTTTTTATTGCGACGTTGATATAACTCTAATCTACAAAATTAGGAAATCAGATGGGGTATAAATTACCACAAAATTTTCTCCAGGTTACAATTACAGCTTGCTCCGAGTTGTATATCTGAAAATTCTGTGCAGGCGTAAATATAGAGTGAAGTGGTATAGTGTGGAGTTACCATTTACGTTTAAAAACAAGCAATGTTACACATGACATGCCTTTAAAAAATATCTAACGCGTATGACAACCCGTAAAATAAACAAATTTTGGGATAATAGCTTTTGTTGCTCCAAATCGCACATGAAGTAATGAACATGAAGTATTAACTGTACACAAATTTAAGAAGGAAAAAAAAAACAGCTGAAATACATGTGAATTTGAGAATAAAGGTTTTTATTTTATCTCGATATCATATCAGACTTTATCTTTATATAACAATATAAACCTTTATTCTCTCACTTACAAAAAAAACTTTCATCACAAGGATATATAAGCATTCTTACCGTGATAAAATTATTGAAGAGATTGAATAGAGTACTAGGAACTGACTGTACACGAGAAGGGCTCGAATGACCTTTTGAAATAAAAATATGAAAACATCCGATAGAAGATAAATTTCCCAGATACTTCACGAAGGCACTAGTTGCTGGATGGACCTCCTCGGCCATTGCGAGGGAGGTCCACAAAAAACCATATCTCCACCATTCCGTCGTTACGAAGAGCCGGGAGCACCTTGGGAGTCAAGCACCCATTGTGCCTTTATGGGTGCTCCGTGGAGCGTCTAATGGCTCCGCGGAGCTGAGTGGAGGGAAAGGGAGGTTTTATGGTCCGATGGGTCGAGGAGACTTTCGATTTTGCCATGAAGGAGGGCTTTAAAAGAGGATCGCGTCTTGGCAGGGGAGAGCGTCTGGCATCGAGAGTGTAATTGAAGCTATTCGGAGGGCACGTAAACATTTTTCACATTCTGATTATGTTTCGAATTTTTATATTAGAATCATTCGGTTGCTTTAAATTAAATTTGAGAAGTTATTCTTCCCACACATAAAGGTCCACATCATAAAGGTCTGATTTTTTTTAATTCCTACTATTAGTTCATTCTCTCCCTATATATATTTAATTATATATATATATATATTGTTCAAATTTTCAATCTTTAATAAAATACTTTTTATTCATCCACTCAAACACAAATACATTTTTTAAAACTTGTATTGGATGACACTTAATGCTAATACAGTTTTTTCAAATATTAATTCATTAAATCTATTTAATTAATGAATTTAAAGTAAAAAAAATAAAGTAATAGTCTAACATCATACGTAAAAAGGAAAATCACTCACTGTGTCCCTGCAACGCAATGGATAGCGCGTTGGGCTTATAATCCGAAGGTCGTGTGTTTGAATTCCACCTATAATGTTCTAATTTCTGAGAATTTGATTTCTTTTTAATATATATATGCTATTGTATAGGAATAATTAAATTTAATGAATGAATAAATAGTAGCAAACAAAAATAATAGTCCTACACAAAAAGAAAAATGGAAAATTGCAACGAAAATCGTTTTCTATTTTGCCACTCAATAGTGTGATTCTGTCATTTGCTTATACATACTTATATTAATTGTAATTATTTAATAAAAGTAACTAAAATGAAATGTTTCTTTGTTGGCCTAAGTAGGAATTGACTTAATTTTTTTTATATAACTTGTTTATATATCCAACTGTAAGAAATCTTGAAAATAAGTCGAAAAATTATACATACTTGAATTTCTTTATCTTACAGGTTTTTTTTTTTCCGTAATGTAACAGAACACACCAAAGAATTGATTACGTTTTTTTCTATACTCCAGCATTAATATAAATTGGAATGATTTTATGATTTGCACCCGTTTTCCGGTGATAAGTCTTTATATAAATTGCAAGAGTTTAGGGTGTGTAAATTTAATTTGTTTATTAATATTGCACTCTGAAGTAACATGAGAGTTATTGGCGAGGAACCTAGTAATTTTAAACTACAATCAAACCAGGAGGACGATAATGGGCTAAATTCATGTGACGTCATAGTCACATGATAATGATGAACACATATTTTTAGCCAATCAGTTTAAAAACTGATGTGACGTCATTATTACACGATAAAAGCAATTATGTGTTTCCAGCTAATTAGTTCATGCGCTTCGTTTTTGCCAACTTTTGATCTTTTCAGAAGAATTCTCTTAAAAAATATAAATTTGTCAACAACAATAATGTACATAGGTAGACAAAATGCATTTTATTTAAAAGTACACGCATAAAATAAGATTCTTTTAAATTTTAAAATCTTTTAAAGAAATTTATTTTTATAGCATTTGAACATATTTACACAATTACAAAGTGCGAAATTTTACCCAAGTCTTACAATTAGTCTGGTATCTGTTTTGAATTCAATGAAGAGCACATGTTTGTTTTTATCACGTGCCCGTCATGAATTCAGCCCATTGAGCTAGCACCCTATTCTGCAAACTTCCACATAACATCGATGTGCATTAGCTCCTCTATACAATGGATTTAGGGCATGTGGAATACAAAATGTGAAACACATTGTATGCAGAAAGAAAGAAAGATAATATAGAGATGTGAAGGATACAGAAAATTCTCTGGGTCTATCTCTCTCGTTATATCAGATTATAATATTAATACAACAGTATCTTCCTTTTGAATTCATCTGTTTAACATTTTGCGATGACACAGTAGATGATTCAAAATAGTATATATTTTCAATATACTTACGATTAGTCATTGTTATTTTTTCAACAATTTATTTTCTTATTTCTTTGTGCACAACAAATGAAAGCATTTGGGCTGGTAAAATTTCAATTAGTTGCATTGCAGCTATACAATGACTAGTGGTGACGAATTTCACATTTTCAAACTGTGATATGACACAGGAATGACACAAATTTAACTTGTATTGACCCCTATGACAAGGGTTTGGATATATAGCAGGGGTGGTGAACCAGTGGCACTCATGTCATTGATGGCACGTGACACAATATATTTCGGGCACTCCGATCAAAACAGCTTGCATTTTAGTTCAAAATAACAAAGTTCAATACGTTTTTTATCGTCTTGCCTTAGTTACGACGTGGACTACAATTGATAATGATGCAAAGTTTGTATAAGATTTTTAACTGCTATTTAACATGGCTAGTTGAGCACAAAAAAAGTGCTAGACAGTAAATGTTGCAAAGTTTCAAACTTGTGGACTGAGAAATTTGGCACTAGTAAATGCAACAAAACGGTGTGTGTTTTATGTTCTGGAACAATGGCCTGTAGAATATTGTGTCTGTAAAACGGCATTTAGAAACCAATCCTTTTGTCAAAAAAGTGAAACAGAACAAAAAGAATTAATTGCTTAGATACCGTTTGGCGGATGATTCCAATTCAGCATGCATTCTGATAAAAGTAACATCTTACAATCCAAATATTTTTGTGATTTAATGTTCCACAACAAAAGTCACACTGTTACTTTAATTTGAATTACACGTACAAAGCTAAACCATTAAGATACAGTGCAAAATGAATTATTTCGTGGTAAATAATGAGTTTTGAGTTGTTAGTATTTAGTTTTATTATTTTCCCAACAATTACAAGTCAAAATTATTTGACGGCACGTCTATACCTTGTGATATGGCCACTCTTTGGTGACCATATCGTTGATTGTCAGCGTGAATTAGAGGTGTGGGATTCTCAAAAGGATCAGACATTTTAAATTCTTAATATGACTTTATTAAGAATATAACTTAAGCCTCTAACAATTTAGATAAATTTATATGAGTGAGAATCTATAATGAACCAAACACACAGCGATAGTTAAACCGAATCGCGTAACTTAGACCACTTTATCTAAATAATTATATTATCCACCTACTATCAATTCTGATAATATTACAAGTTCTAATATCAAATAATCAGTCCTACCTTAATCCAAACTAAGATTCTATTACGGTACTAAGTCGTCTGGGCGCGCGTGCAATGGTATGCTCCTTGTAGTAATGGCTAGATATCTCGGTAACTTTATGATAGGCTGTCAATTCACGTTCGTACCTCTTCCAAACTTAACTTTCCCTAAAATGCCATATGGCTTACTGAAACTTCTGTTCTTTTAAAAGCTCTCTTATTTGCATTTCATATTCGCATTTCGCTTCTTGGATTTTGGTTGGAAAAGAGTTGCCATTAATCTTGGCCGTCAAAGAATCCACAAGTTATGTTACAGAAAAGACGCTTGAGCCCGTCACAACCTCTTTAAACATTTCTTTAGAAAAAAATGGCAAATTGATCCATAAAAGTTCGCCATCCCTGATATGTAGCATATATATATATATATATAAGTACTCAAATTCATGACCAAACTTAAATAATCATAAAATTAACCAACGGATTATTGCGACTCAGTCAAAAGCAACTAAGAATTGAGCTTCTGGTTTGGAAGATCGGTTGAAATTTCAATTCATATAAAATATAATGAGCTGAAGTTATAAAGTATTTAAACTGTGTGTATCAGTTTCTCTTTAAGGATGGCGTGAAAGCTTTGATTGAAAAACATAATGCTTATATTCTATAATAATATTTCAAAATGATGAGCTTATCCATCGACTGGCGATAGGTTGCATTTTACGTTAAATAAATGTTCGGCACAACGCTAGATAAAAAATACCAGAACTACTTTAAAAAAGTCATAAAACACGAATATCTTAAAAGAAAATAACTTTCCGTGTAGAAAGGCTGAAGTACGTTAAAACTGTCGCGGCGCAAACGTCCACCAATCGGTATGGTGTGGTTGTTGAGAGAGGAGAGTCCAGCTCAGGTCGTATCACTCATCGTTCTCATCACTTAACCGTGGTTCAAAATTACTAGATCAGTTTCCAATAGCACTCGTGTTGTTTTATTTTATGAAGTCATTTTAACACTCATTCACACTTACAAAAATTATTTTTTAAAAAAGAAAGCACGATGCATCGGCCGGGAATCGAACCCGGGCCGCCCGCGTGGCAGGCGAGCATTCTACCACTGAACCACCGATGCTTCGAAACACTCTAGACGTTATTTTTACTTAAGTAGGAACCATAAAAACAAGTGACCCACTTTCAGCACATATCCATCACGAGTGTCTTCCGAGTGTGCTCAGCTTTCTGATGCGAAACGGCAGATCCCCGTCCGTTTCATCGGCCCATGCGGAAAAAAGGTGACTTCTGCCTCGACATATCATTCATATAACAAGTGTCTCCTTTTGCTTGTGTGTTTATGTATCCATTTCCTTCTTTCTGCTGTTCACTCGTATATTGTATATTCGTTTTATAAAAAAATTAATACAAAGGCGTTTTCGCGTTCTTTGATTATCAAATGTCATTTGAAATCACTGGTGTAGCTAGTCCTGAGTAGGCCCTGTATCAAAATTCTTTGGCGGCCTTTTTTTAGAAAATAATCACATTAATAAAATTTGTTTGAAAATAGCAAAATATTACATGTGGGGGGGGGGGCCTGTAGCTGGTAGGCCCTGTATCATTGATAGGTAGCTACCAGGGAAGTCTTAAAGCATGAGCTCGGTCACAATGGAGGCCTTGTTCCCGTTCTCGACTCTGTCGTAATAAGATCATGATTCGAATGATTTCAACGGTCAAAAATTATTTTCGGTTGTATTCTCCGAGAAACTGGGAATTTCAGACGATTCGCGCGTCTACTGGCTACATGTGATGACCGTTGTCCACGTATAGACCTAGGCCTTCTACCATAAACCATCATTATCCATTCAGCAAAAGACGGCAGTCCTTCAAGCCGGTTTGTGTGTGTGATTGTAAATCATGCACATTTATTTGTTTCGGGTTATTGTTTGTCAGAGTATTTGACAACGTATGCTATGTACGTCATAAATGGGGCCTACGTTTGAGTAGTGGTCCAGAGCTTATTTTTGCCTATTGGCCCAGGGCCTCAAGAAGTCTTAAGACGTCCCTGGTAGCTGCGACCCTGTTTGAAATAATAAGAGATTATTCAATTCAAATCCAGGCAAATAATCCAGTAAATTCGGTTTCAAAGAGAGCCATCACGGGGTAAGAGGTAAATGTTAAGAGTATGTAATGTATGAAAAGTACGTCCTCTTTACTCAAACTGAAAATGTGTGTGAATCTTTTGTAGCTAAAAAAATTGACATAGTAAAATTCTTCTTTGGCTATGTAGTAAGCTCAAATTAACTATTAACAATGGATCTAACAATTCTGAGCCTCAGTCCGTCGATGAGAGAAAACACCTGAAACGATTCTTCTAACGAACATCAGAGGAAAGAGTTTTAAACTAAATTGCATTCAAATAATGACGACCAAAATTTTTATTAACGTTGTGCTTCGAAAAATTTAGACTGAATCTACGAGGAGATTCACATATGCCCGAGCATGAAAACGATAGACGTTTAACCCTACCCATAGTGAATAGGCAAAATTAAACACTGTTTATGGTATATTATTGCGTAATTAGTTTCTAATAGCGTTGATATTCTTGATGCAAAGTACCGTACAAAATAGAAGTTGGAAAAACTCTCATTTTGTTTTGAGTAGATTTTTTTTTATCCTTCCAAATCTAATTTTTGAAAATATTTAAGAAAATAAAAACATACTCAGCGCTTTACAAACATTTTACCGCGAAAACCACGAATTGTAAAAAGTTTCAGATGTGTGAGTGCTTGTGAATTCTTTTTCTCTTTCTTCAACATAAGCGCGTAAGTAACGTACTCGTGGTCGGTGTATCATGAGTTCTAGTCTAATACCACTGAAGATCCGCTGTGCAGAGTGGGATAATGCACGCTAAATCTGTCGGGGTTCAAACGTCCTCCAATTGGCATGATGTGGAAGTTAGGAGAAAGGAGGTGCAAACTCAGGTGTCGTTCTCGTCACTTGACCGTGGTTCAAAATAACGAGGTCCGTCGCCAAAAGCCCTCGAGTAGCTCAACAGTTCAATAAAAAGTACTTTGTTGAATACTAGGAAAACTCAACAGAAAAGTAATTCCAAACAACGTGCAATTTAAAATCATGAGATTCGACATTAACGGAATAAAACATTAATTAATGGATCACGTTACTATTTGAAGGAACTTGTATCGTTCGCGAATTAATTTCATTCACTCCGCTTGGTATTTAGCATTTAAAATATTGAATCACTGAAGTGGGATCTTCAGCGTTTGCATGTATTTTGAATACGAGTATATGTTATCATAAAAGAGCGTGGTAAAAATGAGGGACTACATTTCTAGATACCTTGTTGCTTATGAAGCATAGCAGCGCAAAACGAGAAGATTGTGGGTCCCAATTTCACAAAACTTTGTTATAGCAGACTAATTTGGAGGCTGCTGTGTGATTTTTCACGGTCCCTTGGCCTCGGGCGTGAAAAGGTTTGAGTAAGAAACAGATATTATCTAAAGTTAACTAATTTATTTAGCCTTTAACACCTTTTAGAATTTATGAGAATGCATTCTGATAACTAAACCCGAGGAGAAATAAAACTTATTATTCATATTACATAATTATAAACAATTATCTTAAAAATTATCTTAAACGCGCTTACTGCCAATTTGCTTAATCGTCAGCAGTAAAGTGGACGACTCCACTTATCTCTGAATCTTCCCTATTGGAATTAATATTACGAAGTGTGAGCACTGGTGGCTCATACTACGCTTTCCGCTTAGGATCAATTTTTAACCATACCACCGCCTACTTGACGACTAGTACTTAAATAGAAATTTACATTTACATAAAATAAAGTATTCTCTAAGGAAAGCGGTTTTCAACTAAAATCCCTGTTAAAAAGGGTATTTTCCCCAAGAGGATTAGTAGAAGCCCGAATAGAGCCCGTTACAGATTGATTAGCTGCCCATCAAAGTCAGTTACAGTTATTATTTTTGTGAAATATGGAGCGACAAAGAGGCTATTATCCCATCCCATCAAAGTCTCGTTTTTTAAAAAAACATGAGAACTATTGGTGATATATTTTGTAATATCAATGCCTGTGACGAGGACGACAGTAAAGCTGGAATTCATTTTCCAAATTTTCACATCACCTAAACTTAAGAATTTTATTCCTCGACAGATTAACTGTGCGTTTTAGCCCTGCAGTACAACATATCTTTAATTGTTTTCAGGGCTGAAATCTGTGACTTGTCTGCAACTACTATGCCCACGAATTCGCGGTGACAGCGATTATAGCTGTCCCCAGTATTTCTAATATGGTGTGGATGCTTAAAACCGAGATATTCTCCTCAGTTTGAACATGAATTTTTGTTACAAAGTCCACCTAAAATAGTAGTTTAGTGTTTACACATAGCTGGAAAAAACAATAGTATTATTCAATACTATTATTGTTTGAGAAAAAATTGAAACAAAAACGTGCATCGGCCGGGAATCGAACCCGGGCCGCCCGCGTGGCAGGCGAGCATTCTACCACTGAACCACCGATGCTTCGAAACACTCTAGACATTATTTTTATTCAACTTGGCACCATTAACAGATGACCCACTTTCAGCATATTAAGTACTTCACGAGTGTCTTCCGAGTGTTCAGCTTTCTGAAGTGAAACGGAAGAGGCCCGTCCTTTTCATCGCCTCAAATCGAAATGCGATGACTTCTGTTCCGACATGTCATTCATGGAACGTTAACTTTTGCTTGCGTTTTTTATGTTACTATTTCATTCATACTGCAGCTCGCATGTATTTTATGTTAACAAATTCACGCAGATGAGTTTGAACTTTGATTAACAAATGTAATTTGAAGTAGCAAAAGCTTCAGTAATTGAAATTCAGGTAAATAAACTGAAATTCAGGTAAGAGAGAGATCCCTCACAAAATAGGAGGTAAAGGTCAAGGGAATAAAAAGATCCCTTCTCTCTTCACTTAGACCTAAATTCAACTGACGGATTTGAGATTCGTCAAGAAGTTTGACATATCCTGTATAAAACAAGTGCAAATCGTTTGGGCAATAAGTTAGCTAGAATTAACTATTAGTAACGGATCTCACAACTTTCAGCTTCAGTCAATCGGCAAAATCAAAGTCTGAACGGTACGTCTTTGTTCTAACTTAGTCCTCGAAAACCATTTCAAAGCCCAATGCGTGGCCGCGGTAGCCTAGAGGGAAAGGTATCGGATCGTGGCAGGCATGTCACGAGTTCGAGCCCTGTACCACTAAAGACCACCGTGTAGGGGAGCGATGCACGTTAAATCTGTCGAGAGCTCAAACGCCCCCACTTGGTGTGGTGTGGTAGTTAGGAGAGGGGGGTGCCAGCTCAGGTATCATCCTCGTCACTTGAACATGGTTCAAAATTACGAGGTCCGTCCCCAAAAGTCCTCGTGTAGCTGAACAGTGCGACGTTAATATTCACTCACTCAAAGCCCAATGCATTCAAACACCAAAATGAATTCCTGCGGTATTCGTGGAAAAATTCAAGAGTTGAATCTACGATTACATTCATATTTTTTCGAGCTTAAAATTTCAGACGTGAGACACTATCCGTAATACGTAGACATTTAAATACTGCTAGTGGTAATTGATTCTTAAAGTCGCCGAGCCCAGTGCTCGAACTCACGACACGGGTAGCCACGAATCCGTGACCTTGACCACTAGACAACCACGGCCACATGCAAAGCGGGATGATCTAGGTTTAGTCCCAATTGCACAAAGCATTGTAGAAGTACACAATGATGAAGACTATTGTGCGATTAATTGGTTTTCCTTAGCGTTTCACTTGGAAGAAACATGGGGACTAAACAATGGATTTGGTAATCTCGAGACAAGGTCAAGTGACGAGGACTACAGCTCTGCTGGCCTTCTCTTTCCAAACTTTCACGTCCAGTCAACTTAAGTATTTTGTTCCACGACAGATTCAACGTTCGTCATCCCCACCACACTACAGATCTTAAATAGTATCAGTACTGGAATCTGACTTGGTTGCAACTATTCTGTCCACTAGCTCGCGGTGACAACTATACGGCACCTGAGTAATGAATGTAGCTGTCCTTCATATTTCTAATACATAGTGCGGAAGCTTAAAACCGAGATAGTCTCCTCACTTTGAATGTGGATTAAAGTAACACAGTTCATCTGAAAAACACCTCTAGTAAGTGAAGCTAAGTAAAAACAATAGTATCTATTATCTAATGTTATTATTGTTTGGTAAGAAAATGAAAAAGAAACTTGCATCGGCCGGGAATCGAACCCGGGCCGCCCGCGTGGCAGGCGAGCATTCTACCACTGAACCACCGATGCTACACATTACTTCCAGTATGTATTTAATTTAACGTGCTCTCGTAAAACTTTTATGACCCACTTCCAATACATCAAGTGCCTTATCATCTTTTCTGTTTACTCAGGTTGCTGAAGCGAAGAGGTCAATCTGTTTTATTGTCTTGAGTGGTTTGTGATCTTTGCTCTAACTCATCTTCTGATATACGAGATTGAGTATAGTTATTTTTCGGTACCTGTTAAATAAAATAAAGTCCCTATGATATTTTTTAAAAAAAACTCAGGATATACAAATTATTCATTCATTGAAATTGATTGTTTATTAATGCATAGCTTATGGGCAACATTAAGATTATCAATAATGGACCAGATAATTTTAGACTGAAATCACTGAACTAGCAACCCATTCTCGAAATTTCCACATCCTACCATTATGAGAACTTTGAGCCCGAAATAATTAATGTGCTTCAGTGACATTAGAAGCCTAATCTTTCTTTCGCTGTCTATGCGTGGCCGCGGTAGCCTAGTAGTCAATGTCACGCACTCGTGTCCGGTAAGGCATAGGTTCTAGTATAGGAACAGGGGAAACTCTAGGGCTGGACAAACTGGACCCCTGGCGGGAACGGCAAGTTTTAAAGGCGGTATTTGGATCGAATTTGTAACTTTTTTTTGGTACAAAAAATTTGATTTATTTTCTGAAATATTATTAGGTGTGAATTTGGTATTTCATTTAACGTATCTTATTTCCTTATTTTGTACTCTATGTTTTAATATCAGTTCTCTTTGATGTTAAAACCTGAAGGGTTCGAGGCAGGAGTATATGTTAAATTCCCATCCAGGAGTGGGGGATCGCAACGAACATTCCTTTTACCCATACGATGTCCGGTGTCAACGATCCAAAAGAGGATAGGGTTAATAAGAGTTTTTGGTAGCTAGAGACCCACAGGAGATGTTTTATTTTATTCTTGAGTGTGTCGTTACTATAAGTTAAAATAAACGCTTGTTATCCCTACCATAAACAGACT
>BMAV01014928.1:47157-87737 GCA_019973955.1 Trichonephila inaurata madagascariensis
ACGATAAAAAGGTTGGGAAGCACTACTTTAGACCATCGGTCTCCAAAGTGGTGGTCTGCGGACCACTAGTGGTCCACGAGAAAATTCTTCTGGTCTCCAGAAAACTGTCGAATATACTTGCTCATCACGTAAGTTATGTTTTAAGATGCACTGAAACATAATTCATACAATTCATAACAATGCGTGAAAAGTTATAAAAACGCTATTTTATAGAATAATGTCATTTCATAGAATAACGTCACGGTAAATAAGTCGTACTGGTGTAGCTGCATTGTCTTAGCTACAGGTTTTGTCTCGTATAGCACTCTTCTAATGTTTCACTGTCTTATATGTCGCATATGTATATCTGTGGTCCGCGGGATTTAAATTATGAACTTAATGGTCCGTAAGGTCAAAAAGTTTGGCGACCGCTGCTTTAGACGACCGAGTCGAACAGGATTCCCTATTCGTGTTAGTCATTAAGGGCTTTTATTCCTGTCTTTTCCTGTTCGCGATTTGCGGAAGAAGGGATCACTGTAAATTAAAATAAGCAATAAAACACCAAGAAAATGCTGTTTGAATAAAAATTAAATAAACTGTAGCATTTGGTAACCGTGTTCTTACCCATTAGCTCTGATGATCACCATTTAGGGATTTTGGAATTTTACTTATACGCTATTTGGTGTCAAAAATATATAATTGTGTTGTTACTTATGCCACCTGATCGACAGTAACATCAGATCAAGATCCACGAAATTCATCTCTGCTAAGGGTTAGATTTTTACGCCTGTCGTTGGCCTTGGCTTTGAGCACCATGAAGGTGACAGCACGATTTTGCTCGGTTTCACGGCAATTTTGAGGGCGAACACCCTGGGGATGGTCAAGGGCCTCCCATCCTTCTTGCCCTTCCGCCAACTTCACGAGAGGACTTGCGGCTCGACGGCTATTTAAAGTACCCTCATGCCGCAAAGGCACTATACATTTACAAACATCCATGCCTTCTCCGGGATTTTAACCCAGGCCCTACGGCAGTATAGTTAGCGTCACTAACCACTATACCGGATGGGCAGCTATATTTAATTGTTAACTTAGCAGTTTAGTTTCATTTTTCAAATATATCACCCAACACCGTGTATAGTAGAAAAAGTGTATTCTGTGCTTCTTTTTTTTACAAGTAAGTTTGTAAGTTGAACGGAACACAATTGTCAATGTTGAAGCATTATGTTTTTGGTTTGGTTTTAAATTGTAAATGAAGTACCGTACAAAAATACATAATTAAAAGGTTATGGTAACGAACTGTTACCTACTCAGTCTTATTTTTATTGAAATTGTTCTTTTAATGATCATTTTATAAAACCACCCATTTTCAAATTATCAAATATTTTCAGAATAGGAAACATAACTTTTTGTGCTCTTCAAAAGAAAAAAATATGGCTTTTAATGGTTTAAGTTAAAATTAGCATATATATATATAATGTAGCTCTATTTAGAGTGTACAATGCACATTTAAAAATTCCAAAACAAAACAGTAACAATTTTTTTAATCCTTTTTGTATGTTACTTTTGCAACACTTGCAAAATTTTTTTTAAAGGCTACAATCAAAAGACGAGTCCAAAATTAAACTAAACCCACTTGACAATTTTGAGAATCATAACATACTTACTATTTCATGAAAAGTTTTGCAAAGAACATTAGTAACCATGTAGAAGCTATGTTTTTTTAAGTTTATTACTGTTAAAAACAGGCGTGAAACGTAACGAAAACAAAATTGAAAAAGGATTAACTAATGAACTGACTGAATATACTGGTAATTAAAACAGTCGTTCCCACGGTGGGTGAGAAGAGTTTAGTTGCCTTACTTGGAAAAAATTGAAAAAACTGTAACTAAATGTAGCAACGATATCTTTTTGGGGGTAGCCTTGCATCCTACTAAGGGTGATCATCAGAGTTACTACTGATTCACGGGGTCACCATGTTTTTTCGCCTATTATTATTATTATACCCATTTGATCGTTAAATCGCTTTATTTCGCAATGTTTTTAAGATAACAAATATTGTAGATTTAAGTCTAACTTGTCTGTCATACGTGGAAAAAAAGTTCATAAATTCTTTTATAATTTTATTAACATCACATAACACTGAAATGAAAAACAAGAAAAATTATTATAATTAAAAATTTTATCACACAATTTTAACTCTTGCTTTCCATAGCTTTAATATTCAGATTTGATAAGCAGTAATAAGCCTCTCATGTACTCAAAAATTCTCAAGTGCGTAGATAGGGACGTCTTAAGACTTCTTGAGGCCCTGGGCACCTGCGCAAAGGAAGACCCTGGGCCCCTACACAAATGTCGCCGCCACCCCCTATGACCCTTAAAATTAGATATTACATAGCATACGTTGTGAAATACTCGTGCAAGCAATAACCCGAAACAAATAAATGTACATGATTTACAATGACACAAATTGGCTCGACCGATTGCCGCCTTTTGACTAAATGAGTAATGATGATGTAGGGTGATAGGCCTAGAACTATAAAGGATGACGGTCATCACATGTAGCCAGTTGACATATCGTCTGAAATTCCCAGTTTCTTGGAGAATACAACCGGAATTAATACATTTGACCGTTGAAATTATTTTAATCATGATCTTAATTATTTTAATCATAATCAGGCTGAGTCAAGAACGAGACAAGGCCTCCATTGTAACCGAGGCCCCTGTGACAGGGTCCAGTTGTCCAATGCCTTTAGACGTCCCCATCATGCTAAGACTGTCATGCGAGTTAGTCTTAGCCTCTTGGACCATTTCATTTAATCCCTGGTACTTAAACCACAGTTAAATAAGCTTCCTAATTTTGAGTCTTCGTCAAATAAGGAGATCGGTATTTGAGCTGGTGTCTTTTTCTATGTATCTCCACACCACGTTAGCATGCATTGTCTTAAATCTCCCCCCCCACACACACACAACCAATCTAAGAGCCTAAAGATTTGTGAAAGTTTAATATGTCTAAACTTGTGTCTGGCACAGAATAACAATTTACTGCTATTAAAAGTTCCGATATCTTAAAATTACACAGTTTAAAAAGTTTTGTAAGGAAAAGGAAGCTGAGATTTTCAAAAGAAATCCTTCCTTGAACTGTTAGATATGTCTAGGGAGATTAATTTAAATCAAATCGGCTCATTAATTGAATCTCTTTTTCTCCCCACCCCCCTTTACCCTTTTAAGACACCCGAAAAAATAAAAAAAATATACATACTTGTAACGCAAAAGGAATTGCTTTAGATATTTTGAACAGGTTAATTAATATAATATGCTACATATGATAGTTTCAGCTACTGTCTCAAACTTAATAGTTCGTGAAAAAAATTCTGTATAAAGCAAATTTGTAAGTATTATTTTATTTCTAACGTTCCACACACATATATAAATAACTATACGATTCAGAATCAAAGCATACAATGTTTTTTTTCGATGGGGCTGCGGATTGGTAGTTTTACCATTGCAGACTTAGAACATTACCCGAGAGCTGGTATCACTTTTTAGTGTGGCACCATATAGGAATACCAATTGCCGAAAGTAATTTTAAAGCCCAGTTTCCTCCCCAGAGGAAGACACGAGCTCTGATGATGCGAACTTGTTCTAGGAATTTAATTGTGCCGAGAGCACCCAAGCCAAACAGGCACTCAAGAGAGCTTTTACATGTTATATAATCATACGAAATGGTTGATTTTCTGCATCATGAAAATCCACTGACTTGGGCCGGGGTCGAGCCCTCAACCTTAGGCTTAGAAGGCCATGCCAAACCAAAACTATTCCATCCAACCGGCAAACCTACAATATTGAAATGTCACTAGTCTTCATTTAATAATAATAATAATAAAAAGTATTAGTACATTCTCGAAAAAAAGGAATCTTAAGACATGTGTAAGAAATTTCGATAAGTGTAAAATGAAAATCTTAAAAACATTTCATTGTTAATTTTTTTAAAAAAAATTCAAGCCACTTCAATAATTCTTAACTCATTAATTTAATTTAACTAATGAATAAACAACAACAAACAAAAATAATGGTCCAACACTATATATAAAATGGAAAATCGTTCACTGTGTTCTTGTCGTGCAGTGGATATCACATTGGGCTTCTAACTCAAAGGTTGTGAGTTCGAATCCCTCCTGGAATGGCCTAATTTTTGAGAATGTGATTTCTTTTTACTATACTATTTTATTTTTAAATATTTTTTTATTTTTAATGGGTTGTGGATTAGTGTTTTTTACCATTGCAGACCTAGTACATTCCCCGGGAAGCTGGTACTTCTTTTTATTGCAGCACCATACAAAAGGAGGATACCAATCACAGCAAGTAATTTTGTAATAATTAAATTTAATTAATGAATAAATAGTAGCAAACAAAAAAATAATACTCCAACACCCTATATAGAAAGTAAAATAGAAAGTTGTAAGGAAAATCCTTTTCTATTCTGCCTCTTAATATTGCGATTCTGTCATATGTATATGCATATTTATGTTAATTGTAATTACTTAATAAAAAGTAACTAAAATAAAGTTTTCTTTGCTCACCTAAGTAGAAATTGGTTAATTTTTTTTTATATTACTTATAAAACATTTACTCTTTCTCTAGTTACCTCAACTGAGTGATATTTTGTACATTTGATCTTATTTATACCAAAGTAAGGCAAATGTGTGGATTTTCTATAATTTCAAAGAATTACTGCTGTATGATGGAATTCAATACTTCCCTGAAAACAAAATGCTCACAATTTAATGTCGCTCCTACTATTGATATAAAAATCAATCTTAAGCAAAGAGGAAAAAGGGGGAAAATTCGACACAAAAAGTGAATTCTAAGAGGGACGGAAAACCTCTTTTTCATCAGACGACACCTGCGCCTTTCCCGAACGCGACAGGGTCGTCGGGCGACCTTTTCTCATGCGTTCCCCACCCCCTTTATTCGGAGCCTACCCTAAATCTATTCGGGTGCCCCCTAATGATAGGTTGTTAAATGTTTTAGCATTTCATAAGCCCCCTTGAAAGGGAAGAAGATCCCGGGACAAAAAAATCATCCCATTATCAGGGAGCAATATTCAAAACAGCGATTCCCTTGTACCCAACACAATGCTCCATGGAGGGAACTGTCACACCGCATACGGCTGGATATTTTTTCAATTTATTTCATTTTTACTCTTTTTTTTTCCTTGGAAAATTTCCCACCCATGTATTTATTCCATCCTTTCAAAGTTGTTCCGCTAATTTTTTTTGGACGAGGCCGTGGGGCATTTGGAAGCGCGTTTTAGAAAATGAAAATAAAAAAGAAGAAAAATGTGGAGCATGAATAAACATGAAAGGTAGGGTGCGTGAAAGGATGATGGAATAGCAATTCATAAAATATGATGTCTGTGTGACGGGCGAGAGGCGAAGTGAGGACCCACAAGGTCCTTTTCCTGGCCTGAGTGAGAAGACCCAATTATAACAGGGGACACGTGTTCTTTTTCTTGTAGAGTTTAATCTTATAAAAAACAAATATTTTTAAATTTTTTCAAAATATTTTTTTATTGTTTATTTTTAGTTTTTGCTAAACAATGATTCGTTATATCAAGAAATAATTTCGCGTTTTCCAAACATAGAAAAACGTGCAATACAGATTAAATTCTTTGTAACTGTATATTATTTAATATATAAGATTTATATTCGTGTGATTAATTGAACTAAATATCATGCAATTTAATTAAAATCCTCATCCACATAATTTATTTCATTTTAGAAAATAAGTTGTTTTTTCTTCTAGTATCTCATGTTTTTAATCGTTTATAAAAATTGTTGGTATACATTCACTTCGGTTTGCAAAATATTAAAAATGTGTCCTTTATTTTGTTATGGATATCAAACAAGTGTTCGATAGGAACGCGCTTTTTCAAATTAAGGGGACATGGTACGATTTACGCAAAAATTTTTAATTTAAGGATTTTTAAAAATTTTTTGGTTGCCTCCTATGTATGTATGCTATGTTTAACAGATTTTGTGCTCAAAATTTCATAAAAAGCTAGCCATGTAATTTTTAAGGAAAAAATTTTAAATTTGTGGAGTGATTTTAAAATGCTACTCCTCCTACAAAAATTTACGTACATGCATGAAATTTGATTTACAAGTACGTCAAACTATGTATAATAAAAGTTGGTATGGGTTTTGCGTTAACGTGATTGGTATTCATACAATACTTCTTTTTATGAATGTTTATTGAAAATTCCTTAAAAAATGTACAAATTCTGAGTTCATTTATTTTTTTAAAAATTAATATTGCTTTGATTCAAAAATGCATACCAAATTTTGTTACATGTGCTATTAGCAAAAGATAAAAAAAATTTCAAAGCATTAGGCGCAATAGAAAAAAAAGCCTTAGCATTTTAAATGAAGACAATTTAGTTATTTTATGTTTGTGAGATAAGTCAGTTTAAAGTTTTGATTTGCCATAGAGATGTGAATAAAAACGAACGTGAAAGCTATCATAATTCCGCATTTTTTAAGTTTAGAGATTTCAAATTTTGTGAGGTTATAGAAAAGTATATAAAAAATAATTTAGACTAAAAAAATTAAATTTGATTTTTTGATCGATTTTGGTCAATTGAGTCATACTGTGTCCCCTTAACAAATAATATTAAAAAATATATATTTTTTAAGTCAGTTCGTACTTAGGTCAACAAAGAAACATTTTACCTTAGTTACTTTTTATTAAATAGTTACAATTAATATAAATATGTATATGCATATGACCGAATTACACTATTAAGTGACAAAATAGAAAGCGATTTCCCATTTTCTTTTCTATATAGGATGTTGGACTATTATTTTTGTTTGTTACAGTTAATTCATCAATTAAATATAATTATTCAAAAAAAAATAGTAAAAGAGCAAGCAAATACTCAGAAATGAGGTCATACCAGCAGGGATTCCAACCCATGGCCTTTGGATTAGTCCGACGCACTATCCATTGCGATACAGAGACACAACGATGGATTTTCCTTTTTTATATATAGTGTTGGACTATTATTTTGTTTGTTACTTTTCATTCATTAATTAAATAGAATTAATGAATTAATATTTGAAAAAACTGTATTAAAATCAAGTGTCATCCACTACAAGTTTTAATATATATATATATATAGTTTCTGCTGTACGGGGAAGGTTGGATCCATAAAGCATTGCTAACCCTAATTCGCTGGCCTAATTCAGCGACAGCTTTAGAAATCATAATAGGTCTCCAGTTTAGTCCAAAGACTTTTGTATCTACATTTGTTGTGTCTGGTGAATTCCAATTTCTTCCTGCTTTAGCACTGTAGGTTCTAGTACTTCTTCACTTTTATTTTATATTACTATATATATATATAGGGAGAGAGTAAGCTAATAGTAATAATTGAAAAATTAATGAAATATATATATTGCTAATTCTGTTTCATAAAAAGTTTTGGTTCCAACACAGGTAAATGAAATTACTTGAACACGGCTTCAATAACTTCATTCCGAGATCAGCTTATTACATACTTACCTTGAAACAATTATTTACAATTATTTATTTTATATTTTATGTGAGAAAAATCTTTACGTAGGAGCTTATTCCCTCTCCCAAAAAAAGTTCTTGAATTTTTAAACATTTTGTTTTAAACTTATATATTTTCAAGGATGATATAAAATGAAAAACAGAACCAGAACTTGCTTTCACACTATTACAAAACATCGAAAAGATACATGGATTTTATTTATGAGTTAAATGTATTTTCTTATTGCTAGGTCATTTCAGCACAATTTTTAAATAGTAATATAAAAATTTATAGCTTGAAATTTGTTTCGAGTGATATAGAGTAAAATTCCTTTGTGTGTGTGTGTGTGTGTGGAAATGAAAACCAAATTCGAATGCTGAGAAGTACAATTGTTTTATTGATTTACTGATTGTCCATTAACGTCACACTCAGAAGCAACACGAGGGCTATCGGTGACGGACTTCGTAATTTTGTACCTCGGTCAAGTAACGAGAATTGTATCTGAGCTGATGACCCACGTCAACATAAGGACTTTAAGCCTCTACAAATTTAGTATGTAATAGCTCCTATACACAGCGATTCTATAAGGGCACCAATTATCTTACTGATGACATCTTTAATAAGTTGTATTAAAAAAAACGTGTCTATAAAAAAGTCATTTCATTATATATATTTTCTAACTGGCATCACACAAATAATTTTTTACAGCCTTTATTATGCATCTAATTGACATTCTCCCTTCTTCGTGAACCTCTCTCTCTCCGAAAAATTTGTATGCAAAAGATAAAAATATGAAAAAAAAACTCCAGCAAGTTAAATCTAAAAGAAATCCTAATAATTTTAAGATGGAGTAATTCATGAATGTATTTTTTTGTGCTTTAGACAGGAATAATAAAATTTAATGTGAAATAAATTTTAAGTAAATTTATATTTATTTAAAACGTGTCAGTGGGGAAGAATGCGATTATTTATCATTAATTAAAACATTACATTGCATCGTTGTTATTTTGGATGTCACAGAGAGAGATTATGCAAAGATAATTTATTTTTATATACATATAAGGTTTGTAAAAATTAATTAATTACGCATTCTAAGGAAACGCTAAAGCTGTTGGCAACCAACCTAGTAATTTTAAACTACATTCAAGTGATAAAAGACGACACCTGATCCCCATGACTCCTCTCTCTCAACTTCCAAACCATGGCAACGTTAGGTTTCTTTTATTCACGATAGATTTAACGTACATCTGCCTCTATACACGCTGAGTCTTCAGAACCATTAAAGCTCGAACTCATGATACACTGACTACGTGACCATGACTATGACCACCAGGCAACCGCGGCCCTAGAGTATTGCTTGGAAATTGCGCAAAAAGTTCGCTTTGGATGGCAGTAAGTGACGGCTTTTGGCAACGGACCTTGCAATTTTGAACCATGGTCGAGTGACGAGGATAACACCTGAGCTGTGGCACCTCCCTCTCCTAACTACCAGACCACACCAACGGGAGGACATTTGAGCTCTCGACAGATTTAACGTGCATCGCTCCCCTACACGGTGGGTCTTCAGCGGTACTTGATTCGAACTCATTGCACGCCATCTACGAGTCTGTTACCTTTACCACAAGGCTACAACGGCCATCTGTAGATGACAGACAAAAGGCTTAAAAAAGCCACCATTATTATGGTCAGAGGTTATGTATAGAGAATGTGATGCAAGCTAGCCTTTTGTATTCATTCAAATTAAAATTTCAAGACTTCGATGAATTTTCCTTGCACGAGATTTTTTTGTTCCTCACGAGAGACAAAATATATTGTGCAAAGTACGGTCATTAACGGTGAACTCAAATTGAAATTTTTTTTTTTTTTACTTCCATCCTTTCAATATAGATCCTACAAAGAAATAACAGAAAAAAGAATTGGAAATCAAGATTCACGTTCTAATGTCAACAGGGCAAAGGCTGCTGGCGATGACTCGGACTCGTCTTTTACCGCTTGGCTTCAGCAAGCTGCATAAACAATGAAGTTCTTTGAAAGATATTTAATGTCTTAAAAAAATTTAGGTCACTCGTTTTTATCATACATTTGATTATAAACAATCTCTAAAAAGGTTCTGAAGCATCGGTGGTTCAGTGGTAGAATGCTCGCCTGCCACGCGGGCGGCCCGGGTTCGATTCCCGGCCGATGCAGTGTATTTATTTTTACTTACATTATCAAATATATATATGCAAATCATATTTTTTGTTTAAATAATGTCACACCAGAGTTTTTTGGTGAAAGCTTTTGACACACACACAAGCTATCCCATTTTGAACAAGAATTTCGTGAAGAAAATAATATCTCTCTTTATGAGTTCCAATGGGAGATAATTTCATGGAACATTTACATTTAGCACATGCAGCATCTCCTGTCATTCTATTAATCTTTATAATAATCAAGGTTCGAATCTGATATCTTGTGTCACTAAACCGAAATCTGATAATTGTATTTCCATGGTTGTGTGTTGTTTGTTATCTAATTGAGATAGAATAAAGAAATAAAAAAACCTTTTTAAAGAATTAATGTTGTGGTTGTTGTGTCCTTTCCGTAGGGAAGGAATCAAAGTTGCCAGAGCCTGAGACAAGTTGGACTTCTTTACGATAGATGGTGACACCACCTATCTCCACCTTCCCAATTTAATGAAAATCATTTGCATCGGAAACTCCCCACTGCCCTTGGCTCTCCACCACGTTCATTTGCATGAATTTTTACTTTACAAAACAAAA
The DNA here is from genome assembly GCA_019973955.1 of Trichonephila inaurata madagascariensis. Classification (NCBI taxonomy): domain Eukaryota; kingdom Metazoa; phylum Arthropoda; class Arachnida; order Araneae; family Nephilidae; genus Trichonephila; species Trichonephila inaurata. The sequence goes on from BMAV01014928.1 coordinate 57,451, forward strand.
AATTAAAATGAACGGTTATAATAAATTCTCATGATCTATCAAGTTTCACACACACGCAATAACAGAGAATTCAAGCAATCATAACGGTTTATATCAAAAATTGTGTGTGTCATGTAAGAGATAAGTTATCCAATAGATTCACAGAAATCTTTCAATTCAAGGTCTTTGAGTGTATGCGTGCTTAATTTTGGCAGTTTTTTTAAAATAAATTAACTTGATATTTTAAATATTTTTATCAAGCACGTGTTTTTAGTGTAATTTTTAATTTAATATTTTATCAGCTCGTTGGAAAAATATAAGCATGAAAGAAATATTTCTCATTTCATCGCTAAGTTTCAATATATTCACACATTTTAAATAATTTGCTTTGTGTAACAATTAAAAGGAAACAATAATGTAACAAATAAGAATGCATTTTCAAGAAAATAGAATGATTATTTTAATATCTCTATCTAAAAAGGATATAAATGTGATAATTATTCATGAAAAATGAAATACTAAACAGTTTTGAATTTTGATTTGCCGCGTTTTTCTTCCTTTTTTTCTACGAAGAGAATAAAAAACCTTTTTCTCTTGAGAGAGAGAGAAATTGAAGAAAAATAATAGATTAAAAAATATCACATGCTTCTAAAAAATATGTATAAAAGAGGCAGCGAGTGAATTAATGACATACTCTAAAGAAACACTACGGTGATTGGTGGCGAACCTTGGAATTTTGAACCAGGATCAAGTGACGCAAATGACACCCCCTCTCCAAACTGCGCCAAACTGAGACGACATATTTAATGTACTACAGTTCCTTTACACGGCGGATCTTCAGGGGCAACAGGGTTCGAACTCATGACACGCCGGTAAAGAGTTCGGGACTATAACCTCTAGACTACCACGACCACCTGCCTAAAAGGGGAAAATATATATGGATACATAAAGTTCGAATGATTATATAAGATATCCGACTACTTGCGACAACTTTTTTTTTTAAAAGGAGATTTTTTTTGTTTTGGTTTTTAGATTTATTTAGTACACTTTAAGAAAATAAGTCTAAAATTAAGAAGAGAAAAATAAATTATTACTACTAAAATGGGAAAAAAATAGGTAAAAATTGGCAAAAAATTACATAAACGGGGCCTACTCTGTACAAATAGTAAATGAACACAAATTCTCAATTTTTGAATTTTGATGTATTACTTTGTTATTCCTTTTGAAGTGACCTTCAGGATAAGAGAGATAATTTAATTTTTACAAATACTAGAGCGCTTTATCTTAGTTGTTAAATGAAATTGCTTAAAAAACAGTGATTATATTAACGTAAAGAACTGTAAATTTTGTAATAAAACAGTGATTGATAAATCTGAAGGTTAAAACATTTCTACTGTTATACAGAACATACACAAAAAGTTTCAGCAAATTATTTTAAAAACTTTTTGAGCAATCGCTGCCCCGTTTGAGTTTTTCGAGAAAAAAAACACATTTCGAGTAAAACGCATTTTAAATTTTGACATCTTATGTAAAGTTACGGCGTTTGCTTTTAGTAAATCACTTGTAGTTTTTTTCTAATGAATGGAAAAAAGCTATTTTTTATAAAGCCAATAAAAGATGGCCTATAAAATAAAATCATAAAAGAAATTCGTCAATTTTTAAGAAAAATTATGATTTTAGGGTAGCCGTATACCTTAATATAAATTTTAAAATAATATAAATTAGAACTACGAATAAGAACATGTTCATATATTACCTAGAACATCTGAAAAAAGAACCCCTTAATTTTATTTTATCTAACTATGGCTAAAATTTAAGGTATTAAATCATGTTTTTGCATATCTGAAAATTGTCTTCAAACTACTAAAAGCATTGAAATGATAGAATAAAACTAAAAATTCAGGATATTATTGCGAAAATGTATATTTCGTCGAGTTTATATATAAAATTGATGAGCAGTCTTGACTTTGAATTCTTATCAATCAGCACGTCGTGGATAACAGATTAGAGTTTCTTTTATAATACACAATAAAGTTATTAATTGAACAAAAAATGTAAGCTACATTAAATATTAAATTTTTAGTCCGTTAATTCTCAATATCAGCTCATTGTAAAATGTTTAAAAAATTGCGGAATAGCGAAAATATTAATCTCAATATGGTATTAAAACTTATATGTATGTTACTACAGAAATAACTGTTTCTACGATGTCTAGCTCTTAACGGTCTATTGATTCAAAGTCTATAATACAGGTATGAACTAAAACGGGCAACTATTTCCCCAGTCATTTCATCGCCAATAGACTTCTTTCGATTTCTTTGTATTCCCTGTTAGAGATAACAAAACAAAATCAAGATGTTTTTTTTTGAGGAAGGGCTTTGTAATTCCGTCTAAAATAAAGTATCTATTGACTTTCCACAATAAAATGCCAAAAAAAAGAGAGAGAGAGAGACTGTTATTTTCCAGAGCGCAACGATTTTATTCATCGCCAAGAGAAAAAATTCCGACTGTTCATTTCTTTTTCCTCCCGCGCGCCAACTTAACCGAGAGAAGTGTTCGGCAGATAAATCCTCTTCCCCATTCGGAGTGGGAGAAAAGAAAAAACAATAAATAAGGCGAAGGCAAACCACGATTTTCCACCGTTCCGTAAGACGAGTGGGAAAAGAAAAAAAAAGAAAGAAAAAAAAGTACCTTGGGCAATATGGCCGCAGGGAAAAAGGATGATGGGAAAAACGTCGCAAATGGGATGAGCCAAGACAAACGAAAAGATAATTCTCGCCAAACGGAATAAACCGGATTTCGTATCAAAAGGTGGCCAAATAGCACAGGGACTATAAGAGAATGCACATCGCATTTCAAAACAAAACAAAAAAATAAGTTTTCTGTATTTCCTCCTCGAAACTCTTTAATATTTTCTTTTCTTTCTTGTAATGTATTCTGAACAATTGTTAGGGAAAGGCTACAAGTCGTACAGGACTCTGCGTAACGAGATTTGGATTCCTTGAAATTCCTAAAAGACGCTTGTTTATGAAGAAAAAAATATTCTCCATTTCTTCTTATAATACTTTGGTTTCTCATTATTCTCCTCGAAGTTAGTGTGTCGAAATTAAACTTAATTTTTATTTCCCTCTCTCGTTCTCGTTTTAAAATTTAACTAAAGGTCATTAGAAAAGTATTTTTCATATTTTCATTACAATAAATTACTTCAGTAAATCCAGATACCTGTAACCGTGTGGATCTAATCCAGTGGATCCCAAACTTTTTTAACACAAGGACCCCTTTTTATAGTCAAAACTTGTGTACGGACTTAGATTCGGAAAGACAGCTTTCCGAATTTCTAAGAGCGTGAATTAACCATGCAGTGCAAACCTATAACAGAATTTATTTCAAAGCGCGATCGCCGAGATATGAAAGATCTTTTCTTGAGTACGAATCATCTCATTTTTAGAAACAATAAATAAACAAAGGAGTTCTAATTATGATTTTTTATTTTTCACACGAATTTAAAGCTGTTGAACTCTTATATAATATTTTCTTTTATTCATATGACATATTTCTCATAATTGTACCATAAATCAGAATAACGTGAGTGACTATTAAAGTCGCGCTGTTCAGCTACATGAGGGCTTTTAGCGATGGACTTCGTAATTTTGAATCATGGTCAAGAGACGAGGACGACAACTAAGCCGGCACCTCTCTCTTCTAACTATCACATCACCCAACGGGAGGACGTTTGAGCTCTCGACATATTTAACGTGCATCGCTCCCCTACACAGCGGGTCTTCAGTGGTACTAGACTCACGATACGCCAGCCATGAATCCGTTACCTTGACCACTAGGCTACCGCGGCCCAGAATAACGCGTACAAATAAAGCGGAAGCATTTACATACATTATTTCTGCTAAGATAGCTTCATTGTTTTTTATTTTAGCCTAATATTTTACAACTAAAACTAACAATTTCTCAATATAATTCAATTATTTGATGGATATTTCGATTTCATCTATATCCGTGGTCAGTGACACCCACAAGTGTGTGTGCGTGGGGGGGAGGTCCATGGGTCCGGACCCCCTCCCCATAGCTCTTGAATTTTTTTTCGATTGATGATTATCCTATGTATATAGTACGTAAAATTAAAAAAAGGATTTGTAAGTACAATTTATAATTAAGTTTAAGTAAGTACAATTTATTTTCTTAATTAATGCTAATTATTAATTCAAGAATTTAATTTTTTACTCTTTTTTTTGTTCCCCAAATCGACAAAATCAAAAGAATACATTTGGCGTCGTATTAAGGTGTAATACGAGAATGGTTGTGACTTCTTACCTTAGACCCACTTCCCCGTCCTTGAAAAATGTATGTGTGCGCCATGGACCGTAATAGATGAATGGTCACGAACTCGTGGCCGGTCAGTCATCAGTTCGAGTACTAGTGCCACGAAGACCCACCGCGCAGATGGGCTGATGCACGTTAAATCTTTCAGGAGTCAAAGTCCACACGTTGGCGTGGTGTGGAAGTTTGTAGAGTGGTTACTAAATCAGGTACAGAGAGAGTTCTCATCACGTGATAGATTTAGATAACGGGGTACGTCGTTAACAGCTCTTGCGTTCCTTTAAAGCGTGAAGGTAATAAAAAATCAAAAAACCAATCAATTTGGTTTATATAAGTGGATAATTACGAAGTGGTTCATATTAACTACACATGTAAAAGATTCTTTATTTCATCTACGTAAAGTCTCTCTTGAAATGATAAAAAAAAAAATTTGGTAAGATACTTTTTAATTTCGGAACTTGGTCAAACATCATGGAAATCATTTCTACTGTCATATTTTCATTCTTCAAAAACTTCCTGAATATTTTAGTTATCATTAGTTTGAGTCTTTCCTAAAAAGGTTGCTCAGTTTTTCCAAGATATCATTGTACAGAATAGAGGAAACTGTAGAACGCATTTAAACTTAACTGGAAGTTTCTAAAATGAGGTCTTATCACACTTAACATTGACTTGATTTATTCTTTATCAATGGGGCAGTTCAAATCAAGTGAGTGAGTGAATATTAACGTCGCACTGTTCAGCTACACGAGGGCTTTTGGCGACGGATCACGTAATTTTGAACCATGGTCAAGTGACGACAGTTCAAATCAAAACGAGGGGTATTGACGATGGACATTCTAATCTTGAGACACGGTCAGATAATAAAAACTGCATCTGAGTTTGCATCCGAAATTCAACACATTAATATGTTGAGTTTGAGCCTCGACGAATTTAACTTGCAACACAGTTCCTCTACTCGACGGTTCTTAAATCGAATCTCACCAAAAAAAATCTCAGACTCGATTTTTCTTTTAAAAAAAAAAAAAAAAATTATTTTATTCTTTTTTTTTTTCTATTTTTTCATTTCTCACAAACTCAATGAACAGTAGCACAAAACTGAATGTATTGCAGTCCTTCGAGAATACTGAATGACTTAGATGGAATTGTAGAACCACAGTGGACGATGTCTGAGTCGTGAACTTCATACTTACGAAGCTGCATATTCAAACCTCGATTATATCAAAACAATAAGTAAATAAAAATGGCGCTGTTGTGTGTTTATCTGATCATATTCTCGTAATCCTCACGGGTTTCAAAAAAAAATAGATACTAGCTCGCATAAGCAAATTCAATGCGCTTCACTTGAAAGCAGAGAAAATTCTAGCTATTGTTCTGCAATCCAAAATTTGTTTATTTTATAAACAAATAATTTATTATCAATTTAAATTATTCTAAGAAAAAAAAACCCGACAGAAACAAACTCTTCTAGCCCACTTTTGAAGTGGTCACCTTAAAACAATGAAATTTTCCGCAGGATCCAAGAACTTTGAAACGAACTTTGACGATTCCTTGCTGGTGTTGGATTTTTTGATAGTGTACGAAATCATGGACCTGATACATGCTGGCCAGGGGGCCTGGTATATGCTGACCAATGGGGGCGTGCAACAACTACAACATTCTTAAAAACCTATTGAAACATAGGCTGAACCCCCTCAAAAAAGAAACGAGTCATATGAACATATGATGAAGAAAGAACATATGATGAAGAAAGAACATATGATGAAACGAGTCAAAGAAACATATGATGTGTAACATCTTACATGTTATCGTGGTAAATACTCAATATCAACTTTTTTTCCCGAAAAAAATATGAATCGGGTATGATTGGAAATAATTTTCTATCGAATAATTATATGTTTAATGAAAATTGTATTTAATTAACACAAAAGGAGTAATGCAATATTTTATCAAAAATAATTATTCTTGTTCAATTTGGGGAAGAGCGGAGACAATAGACTTATGATAACTAAAATATGATACATATACTTGTGATTTCAAAATATTTAAAAATCGTTGAAAAACAGCATCAATAACAGTACCACTGTTAGCAATCGAAACATTTTGATTTGTGTTCATTTCGAGCTTCAGTTCATCATTCATAAAAGCTATGAGTGGCTCAGCTTTTGGCAAACTGGAGTTAAAGTAAAAATCACCACTCAAAATCAGGGGAAGCGAGTGTGATAATCTTTTTAAAAGAGTAGAACCACCTTCGTTACATGTTAAAAGTACAAAATGCAGAAAATCTTTAATTTTTTTTTAACCGTTTGATTCGAAGAAATGTATACGACCATGGAAATCACTGTTTGTCCATTTTCAAATAAGCATTCTGCCGCACTTATGTCCCCCCAATATATCGTGACTAACGAATTTAGAATCAAGCGCTCGAGTGCTTGATGGCTACTGTGGCCGCGGTAGCCGAGTGGTATAGGTATCGGACCGTGGCTTGCCTTGTCACGAGTTCGAGTCCAGTACCACTAAAGACCCGCCGTGTAGGGCAGCGATGCACGTTAAATCTGTCGAGAGCTGAAACGTCCTCCCGTTGGTGTGGTGTGGTAGTTAGGAGAGGGGGTGCCAGCTCAGGTGTCGTCCACGTCACTTGACCATGGTTCAAAATTACGTGGTCCGTCGCCAAAAGCCCTCGTGTAGCTGAACAGTGCGACGTTAATATTCAATGAATCAATCCAGGAAAATACTCAAGGCTGCCTATTTCATACCACATCACTATTGATTTTGCACCTGGAGGTTTGCTACCATAACAATGTCGAAATTTACGCTGAAGATTAATGGGCGATTTCGTTACGTGAAACAAAGCACACATAGGGGCTTTCTCTTTCTTAAATCGACGCCCTTTCGGTAAAAAAAAATTATGTGTTTCTTGCAAATGTTTCCCCGAGTTACACTTAAAGGAGCATTCACACACACACCCGCCATTTACTACACAAAAAACCTACTAAAACTGACCTATCCAATATATAATGCGACAGTTACATTATTATATTAAACGATTGTTTTGTAATGAATTTTTGTAATCATTCAGTGAGTGAGTGAATATTAATAAGGTGACCAACCGTCGTCCTTTCATAGGTTCCGTCCTTCCTGGAAAGGGGTTCTCCTACTTGTCCTCCTTTTCAATATTTTAAAAAGTGATCTATTAATCTCTATTCAGAGATGAATCAAACATGTTTCCAATATCTTGAAGAATTGTCTAAAACAAATAACACGGGAAGTAACAGTTTTCAATTGTGTTTTTTGACTTCATCGCGCAAGTAAATTGGGCAGATACAGAAAATTGTGTTGAGTTTTTATCGAATGAAATACCCGATGTTAAAATCGATGCAATTGTCCGTTTGAAGAAATTAGAAGACTAAATGTATATTTAAATTCTAATCAAATGGAACAATTAGGAAAATCAGCATGCTGAAATTGACAAAAGATGGGTGGAAATGTTTAACCACTTCAAAAATGAACACATTCCATATAAAAATTTAGTTATTCTTGTCGAATTTACGTTGTGATGCCTTGGAACTAATACAAAAGTAGAAAAAGTTATTTCAGTTCGAAAAGGGGAGAAATAAGACTGAATATTGATATTTTAGCTGCTGTACTTACCGTAAAATTCTCAGTATGAAGTTTTTTTTTTTTGCTCCGAAATTTCCAATGTATTAAAAAATGATGTATCGACAAAACAATCACTCAATGGGAAAATACTTGTTTAAGTAAATATAATTAAAATGAATGCAAGCGTAATTAGCGTACTTTTATTTGAATTAATAAAATGTTTCACATATATTAAATACGTTATAACATTTTCTTAAATTTTTCGCGAGTGGAGGTCTTCCTTTTCATTGTAAAAAAACTGGTCACCTTAATATTAACATCCACGGTTTAGCTACTTGAGCGCTTTTGTCGACGGTCCTCGTAATTTTGAACCATGGTTAAGTGACGAGGACGCGTTACCTGAACTGGTACTCTTTATCCTAACTACTACACCACACCAACGGAGGACATTTGAGCCTCGACAGATTTAAAATGCATCGCCTTTCTACATGGTGGATCTTCAGCAGTACTGGGCTCGAACTCATGACACGCCAGCCACGAGTCCATTACCTTGACCACCAGGTTACCACGGCCTGTTATAATCAGAGCCAGACTTTTGGTTCACCCTATATAGTTCTTCATCAAGTTATTTTATTGAAAACTGAAAGAAAAATGAATGCCTTGTCCAAGAAAAAATAATGAAAGCTTTCAATATCTATGCTGGAAAACATTTTAGTATTGTAAAATATATTATGAATCACTGAGAATGAGTGATAAGTGGATATATATAATGCGTCCTCTAATCTACATTTCTAAAATATTAACATCAGAAAAATGTTATATGCTTAATTCTTAGGTCCTTAATTGTCGTCATAGAGAGAACTGTGATATAGATCTCGCAGGACACCCATAGTTTAACACTTTATCTACCGACGCGCGCGGTATTTATAAGTACCACTCACTTTAAAATAACATAGAATAACCAATTTTAAGAATATTATGACAATACTTATAGCAGGAATATTCTTTGAAATCCACTCTTCCAAGATATATAGCAGCACGGGTTCTATGATGAGTATTTCAGCGGGGAAGGCAAATAGTTTTATAGCAGAAATTACGTTTTCAGCTGACGGCGTTTTCAGCGGATTGCAAAGATTATCATTTTTGTCCCGAAAAAATAGTTAATGTCAAATTTAAGTGTCATATTTTTTTGTATGTTAAGGAGGACCTTAGAAAACGAATTTGACTATTTATTTTAAGTGAACAGTGTGTATAATTAATTTTACAGTTGAATATTTTTAATTAATTAGTTAGCTCTAACGGATTAAATTTCCCATAGTTGAGTATTTTGTTTATGTATATCCCTTAATTTTCAATGTAGTGATCCAAAAAAAAATAAATATTGCATGAAAAAAACTGCAGTAATTCATAATGCGGTAGATAAAGTGTTAAAATGCCACTGTTCCTCATCAATAATTTTTCTAATGTGCTCTCATATGGCTTACTCTTAAACATTCAAAGTCTTAATATTTTGTAAAGTAAATTTTAAAAAAATCATGCATCGGCCGGGAATCGAACCCGGGCCGCCCGCGTGGCAGGCGAGCATTCTACCACTGAACCACCGATGCTACACGAATCCATTTGTGCGTACTTTATTTAACGTGTCATCATAAAAACGGATGACCGACATCCAAAACGATAAAGAAGCTCTTCCTTGTTTAAGCAGCTTCCTAAAGAAATGCGAAGAGGTCACTCTATTTCATCGCTTCCAATAGAGATGAGGCGGCCTTTGCCCTGATGTGTCACTCGAAACGTGCCTTTCGGTTTATGGCTGTTTTCTTTCTTCTTTTTTCCCCCTTTTTGGTAGCATTTACTTTCTTTTTATATAGCCTATGAAAAGGATTCCGAAGTTTTTATAAAAACTCTGAATTGGAAATTAAGGGGAAAAGTGACAGAAGCAATTTAAAAATTCAGCGAGTAACAAAAATCCTCTTGTAATGAAAAATAAAAATCAGGAAGATTGAGTGAGTAAATATTAAAGTCGCACTGTTCAGCTACACGAGGGCTTTTGGCGACCGACCACGTAATTTTGAACCATGGTCAAGGGACGTGGACGAGAGCTCAACTGGCACCCCCCCCTTACTAACTACCACTAGTGCATCAAGCTTCCACATCACAGGTCCGAGGTTCAAACCCCGAGTTGGGCAAGGTCAACTCAACTTTTCATCCCTTTAGTGGGTCGATAAATGATTACCAAGCTTGCTTTGGGGTTTCGCGTCCGACTGACCACCTGACCGGAACATCTGCTTGTGCACCTCAGGGCCTAAGGTAACGTATAATGAGATAGGCACAGTTGGCCTTGGCTCTTATGGGCTGTTGCGTCACTGAGTTAAGTTAATTAGGATGTACAATACCAGAAAACACGCAACTTTCTTTTTTAAAAAAAAAATCGTAACTGATTATATTTTTTAATTTCAATTTTTTTAAGAAGTATAATTGCTAGTTCTTTTTTTTGCTTCAATTTTTTCTTTTTTTTTTTTTTTTCATGTTTCACATATTTTACATGGAATATAACAAACTAACATAGCGCTTCCGAACATGAAACTATTCAAACAAATAAAAACATTTGTAGATTCCGAGTGGGAAGATGAATGAAATATTTCAGCCTGATAACCACCCAACTAAATGGGAACAATCCAGAAATTGGAAAAAGAATTCGAAATCTCAGGAGACGAGAATGAATTTAAGGAGAATCCATGGGGGGGAGGACGCGTTTCGGAGGCATTTTTCCCAAAAGAAATCAATCGTTATTTGCATTTTGGAAAAATCGCGCGAACAGAGCCCGCCGCATACGAAATCACAAATAGCTTCCGATACCGGGATCAATAGTTTTTAGAGGCCCGATTCAGATTCTCACATTCCACTCCAGGATTCAGAATTCGATTTTGCATTGTAAATTCCGATTTCTCTGAGGATTTGCGTAACAGAACTTTTATTCTGACTCAAATTTCCAATGCGAGCAGAGAAGAGCGAAAGCATTTGCATTTTGCAAAATGGCGTCATGAACAAAATATTTGGAAATATCGTTTTCAGGGCATTACATTAGAGGGGAAAAATTCTCAGTTTTGATGCTAAAAAGATCAGCTTCTGTCAATGCGCATCATCTTTTATTCCGTGATAGCGCGAGTTTGCAGAAATTTATTTTTCTTTTGTTAAAATAGAAATTAATTCAGAAAATTTCAGTTTATATTTCATTCGAAGGTAATTGTGATTCATATAAATAATTTCTAGGTGTATAGTTCGCGCGCGCGTAGAATATTTTTAATAAGAAATGTAAGAAACGCATACGTCATATTTAATTCAAACTAAGAGGAATTTAACTATTTGTATTTAAGAAATTTAAAAGTCTCAAGGTAAAATCAAAATAAAAGAATTAAAATCAAAAATGAAAGTAGAAAATAATTTCCAAAAAGTTATTCGATTTCAAATAGGCACACCAAAAAGAGTTTTTAATCATGTAAGGTATTTGCCCGTGGGTGATGCCTTACTTCTAAGTTATCTTCGTGACCTAGAGGTGTGGGAGTGAATGAAGAACCAGGCGTTGTCTCTCTCTCTCTCTCTCTCTCTCTCATGATCTTAATATATCTTTACTAAGATCTTATCTTAAACACTAACAATGATAATATTAATATTTTAACTTAGAGGATCTGAGGTGAGAAAACACATAATACGTATTACCAAATAAGCGCGACTTTAATCACTATATTCCCGCCTATTCCTAATCTCAACTTATACACAGTTCCTAATAGATAACAGAATTATCCTACCTTAATCTCTTGGTTAATAACAATCCTCTCGGATCCTAAATGTCTTTTCTATATCTCGCGTGGAATAGTATTTACCTTGATAGTTCTGTCACGGATAGCTTCACACTAGAATAATGGCTTACTTCTCTTCCTTCAGTTTACACGCTTAAACTCACTAGCATAATCACTTCCCAATAGATCATCCACTTACGTTAAACTTCTGCTATTTAAAAGGTTCTTAATTTGCATACTCACGCTTCGCTTCTGGATTTGGTTGGAAAGAATTTGCCTTTTTCGGCTCCAAAGAACCCAAGAGGAGTTTTTAGTAGAAAACGCGATGAGCCCGTCACAATCACTGCAGATGTAGGATTAAACCTGTTTATGCATCCCATCTCTTATGCCATATTTAGAAATGTAGATTGTATGTTGAATTGAGAAATTTTTAGCTGAGTTTGAGTGCCTGGGACACATTTACTTAACGCTTAATACATAATGTACTATTAAAGATACTCATATTTCAGGCAATTCAAACTAACCAAACTTTGTACTTTTATATCTTCTTATATATTTACCCTTTACCCATCACAAAAATTTACTTATCCTTTATATATATAGGGTGGTCCTGAATTCATGGTACAAATTTTAAGATTAGATACAGGACATTGTCACAATCAATTATTGTACAGGAATGTATGAGCTTGACTGAAACGGTGAGGCGTAAACAGGGGAAATAAAAGAAAAGAGAAATGTAGTTATCGGTAGGTTGTATTGCTAGTAGGGGCAGTAGATGTCTAGCTGCCATTCAACATGATGCATCTCAGTAGGGGAAAGTGCCAATCGCAATTGTGCTGACGTCTATGGTGGGAACTACGTATGACAAAAATGCAGACATGCCGCACGTGTACGACCGTGCAAATGGTAACGGCAGAGCTACACTACGAATGTATCACGCTTAGTTTCCTGATAGACGAATGCCGAAGATCACACAGAATTTTTCAGTGGTTCCATTGTCAACTTCGTGAAACACTTTTGTTCCACGTCACCATATATATATATGATGCTGGTTGACGAAGAGCTGTACGCAGTCCAAGTCTGCAAGAAAGCATCTTGAACCTTGTGGCTGATAGAGCAGCGTCAAGTTGAAGAACTGTTGCCCATCATGTGTGAGTCATCAGACCGTTTGTAGAGTGTTAAACGAAAATCGCTTACACCTCTTCCCTTTTCAGCCAGTACAAGCTTTGAATCCGGTAGACTATCTTCTCCAACTCTGACAGTGGTTGGTATAACAATATACGCTGCAGCTGGATTTCATAACTGAAGAGCTGAACGGATATGAACAGTTATTCTAATCATTACACTTTTCTACGACGCTTTCAATATAAACTCTATGTCTTTCCTTATTTTTTGTGTTTGTGTCTCACCGAGTCATTTGCGCCTATACAATAAATGATTGTCACAATGTCCTGTACTTACCCTTAAAGCTTTTTTTTTTATTGAGAACATTTTTAACCCCACACATATACACCACAAAATATCACACGGGGACTTACATAGAAGTAAGCGGGAAGTAAACATCACAAAGAATAGAAGGATTACAACACAAACATCCATGTCTCACCCGGGATTCGAACCCAGACCCTACGGCACCGCAGTCAGCGTCAGTATCCCCTATACCGGATGGGCGACTACCCTTAAAGTTTGTACCATGAATTTTGGACCACTCTGTATATAAAAGAGGATTGATTCATTAAGAAGATTCATTTTCCAGATGCTTTTAAGCAGTAACAATCAAAGACAAGCACCACCTCTGCGAACCGTAAGTTAGATAATAGCATGTGTGTCATGTGACTAGTCAATCCAAATGACTACGTTTGTAGTGGAAAAGGATTTTTGTGTTCTTGAATTTAGCAAAATGTCATGGAAGCCAATTTTCGGATTTTTTAACTGTCTTTGGCTGAAGCCCTGGTTGCAGGGATTACTTTCACGACTTAAGGAACCGTGATTTTGCAAAAGCGTGTAAATGGATACTATTTATGATATTTAGTATCACTTAGATTAGGAAATGTATATAAAACTGTTTTAAGAATAGTATTACAATAAAAAAGTATTTAAGTACAATATTCTGACAAAAAATGAACATAGAATGACCCCTTTTTGAAAATATTCTCCTTTTGTGAAAAATGCTTCTATTATAATAATATTTTGCCTGTATATAGCTCAGACCTCTCTACAGAGGCTCAACTAGAATTTTTGAAATATATAGATTAGAAGTGGGTTTATCCATGTTTTACGACAACAGAGGGGAGACATATTAAGAAAAAAACGCCGATAATTATATTTCAATGGGTTGTAACTCGGAAAATAATGTGAATTTTTCCAAAATCATAGTTGAGCCTCTGTACAGAGGTCTGAGCTATATACAGGCAAAATATTATTATAATAGAAGCATTTTTCACAAAAAGGAGAACATTTTGAGAAAAAGGTTATTCTAAGATAATTTTTTGTCAAAATATTGCATTTAAATAAAAAAATTTTGTCATAATGTCCTTAAAACAATTCTAATACATGTATTCTATTCTAAGTGACCCTAAATATCATGAAAAGTATCCATTTATGCCCTTTTTAAAAATCGCGGTTCCGAATGTAGTCGGATACCTTAATTTTTACAATTGGATGGTGCACCACCCCATTTGTCAGCCAACGGGTGAGATTAACTTGAGGATCATCTCCATCACCGAAGGATTGGACGAGTCACAGACTGCAACAAACCATTTTGTTGCAGTCTTTGTTCCAAAGAGCCTTCCAAAAGTCCTGACAACGCTTTGAGATTGTTTCCTGCGGGGCTACGTAAAGGACAAGGTATTCGTTCCCCCTCTCTTCCAGGTGATCTAGTGGAGGTGAAGCAGCGTATCACAACTGGGGATTGCAATATCGGACCAAAAGTTCAATACCGGTATTCGGCATTTTTTAGATCTTAATACCAGGATACCGTATTTAATATCGGTAGTAGGAATTTTAGAAAAAGAAAGAAAACTCAGATGTTTCTTTGTTTTATTTGCCAGTTTTACTAGAGAGTGTAAATATCACGAAAAATAATTCGTAACTTATAAACTATAACACTATATAAAAAATGACAAAAAAGTAAAGGAATATCTTATTTATTTAAAGCACAAAAAAAGTGTAAATATCAATATTCATATTGATATTTCAAATATATCAGTCTATGGTACTATTACAAATTTTTGAAATGTGATCTTAAAAAAACATAATGCATCAATTGTGCTGTTATTAAGCGTGAGACGTAATTTTATGCACAATTTACCAGCTGCCCAAAACGCTCTTTTGGAATCTACGCTAGATGGTGGTACTGTTAACACAATGCGAGATATACTTTTTCCAAGTATTTACCTCTAAATCCTTTATCTTTTCAAATGAATTTTCGGATGGTTTTGGATATAGTTGCTTTCTGTATTGTTTTGTTGATTTTTTTTTTATTTCTGCTAGCGCTAATTCTAATTTTTGTTCAAGAAACAATTCCTTTTCACTAACGACATTAGTGTCATCATCTTCAATAGCAGTACCGAATTCTTCTGAATGCGGATAGGTTTGTGGGGAAAAAAACTTTAAGAAAATGTACAATATATAAACTTGATCAAATTTGTATTGGTTAGTCTCTTTTCTTCTTTTTCATTTTCATCTTTAAAATCATTATAATTATGTAAATAACTCAAGACATTTTCTTTTCAGGAAACAATTTTAAAAAAATTCTAGTTAATACCGAAATACCGGTATTTAAACTTGTGAATACCTGTTTTATAAAATTGTACAAATGGCTCAAAATACCGGTATTCGGTATCCCGGTATTGCAATCCCTAATCACAACCTATTAGAGGACTTGATTCAGATACCTTAACACGCGCTTGGGCAGAAATGGATTAAAGGCTCAATGTGTGTCATACGACTAAGGGTTCACACATAGAACTTTTCTGTCTCTAACAAAACTTTAAATAATCCCATAGAATTCTGTTGTTGCCGTGTGATTTTATCCCGGGATACATATGAAATATACAAGTGTAAGAACAGAAACATACTATACAAACAGAAGAATATAAACATTTATTACACATGATGATCCCAGCATATAACAAGAAGGGGAAGGGCGCTGTTTTCCATTCGAGATGGGAATCCATTACTGGCGAAAGTCCTACTTCTTTTCTGAAGAAAATACAACCATGCTTTACTCGGGATTCGAACCCCCTCGGTTACAAGCCGAGGGTCATATTCACCATACTGGCTGGGCGGCTATAGAATTCTGTTGCAAGCAACGTATATTAAATTGTTTTTGCTTTATAATGAATTGAAACTGTATATATCTTTATGAATCACTTTGTGTGTGTATATATATATAAATGGCGAAAACTTTACACTAGTTAAATTCTAATTTTTCAATAATTACTCTATATTAGCTCTCACAATCTCTATATATTTATTTGTTTGTTTATTTATTTATCTTGATGGAATTTTCAATCGTTAATAAAATACATTTTAAAGCGCTCCATTGAGCTGAAATTTTGTATACATAATTATTTTAGATGACAATACAATAATTTAGTTGTAATTAATAAAAATTAACTGATTAAAACTAGTTATTCAAAGAATTACAAATACAGCCACGTTGGCGACTTGTGTCAAAACTAGAAAAGGTTTTTTTTTCTCGCGTTTTAAAGCATTCAGTTGAACTGAAATTTTATAGACACGATTGTTTTGGATGACAATACGATACTTTAATGATAATGAATAAAAATTATTACCACTTAATGTTGCGATTCTGTCCTATGTATATACATATTTATATTAATTTTAACTATTTAATGATAAGTAGCTAAAATAAAATTTTTCTTTGTTGATCTAAGTATTAATGGACTTAAAAATTTTTTTATATTACTTGTTAAATAATATTTATATATATACATTATGAAGCAAGAATGCTGATATCTAAAAAATTATGATAATTAATACTGTGTGTACCTATAGTTCATGAAACCCTTGTATACCTTAGCTTAATCTTGAAGACAGTTCGAGACTATTATATTCACTGATATGAAATAGTATTGAAGGAAATACGGCAAACTCATACATATACACATATCAAAAACTTTCTCGACTGAAAATATGTTAGGTGTATAGTGGTTACCCTCATTCTCTTTAACGAAAATTATTCAAAGCGGAAAATTATGCAGTCATCTAGTATCTTTTGTCATTTTTCAATGGCTCTTTATTTTGATAACATTTATTTTTCTTCTGTTCATTTGTTTATGTTCTAAACGCTCTTCAAGAATTATTTTTTCTTAAATGTAACAAAAACCTAAAATTGAATTTTTTTTTTAAGAATTTTAATTTATTTTGGAACTGAAATTAAAAATTTCACAACTAAAATTATTTGATAAGATTTTTCCAAGGAAAAAAAGTAATAAAAGTTCAATATATATCAGTTTTTCACAATTTTATTTCAAATCCAAATTTTAAAAAAATCTTTTATTGCATTAAATCATGTAAGGAGAAATATAAATATATATTTCAGAAAGAAACGGGAAAAATTTAACAACTAAAAATTCTCAAGGTTACTTTTTCAAAAAAAAAAAAAAAAAATTGACATAAAAAATAAATTAAATATTTTTTAAATTGTTTTTGAGGAAAGATCTAATAAGGATTTAGGAATTTTAACGTTTTTGAGTCGCTTATTTATTTAAGGCTTTCTTCGTATAACATAAAATAAACCACAAAACACAGAGCATTTTTTAAAAATATGTATATGTTTGAATATTTACATCACACTAATCAAAACGCAGCATACTGTACAATACATAATTTATTTCTATAATTGAACTGGTCGATCTTTTCACATAGAATGCTCTCTAAAATTCTTCTCATGTAAACTTTAATGGCTTAGGGATCTTTTAACTTTTTACATTAAAGCAGGAAAATGTATGAATCGAATTTGCTTACAATTTTTGTGAGCTGTGCCTAAAATCACAAACACGTCACAATTACTTAAATTTAAATAAGCATTAGTACCTATATCATTATTGATTGAATATTAACGTTGCACTGTACAGCTACACGAGGGCTTTTGGCGACGGACCACGTCATTTTGAACCATGGTCAAGTGACGTGGACGACACCTGAGCTGGCACCCCCTCTCCTAACTACCACACCACACCAACGGGAGGACGTTTCAGCTCTCGACAGATTTAACGTGCATAGCTGCCCTACACGGCGGGTCTTTAGTGGTACTGGGCTTGAACTCATGACAAGGCAAGCCACGGTCCGATACTTATACCACTCGGCTACCGCGGCCTTTCTAAAGTTTGGAATAATACCTCGAATAAATGACTTCGAAGCATAAGAGCATTGCGCGTACATTTCAGAATACTTCGTAAAAAAGGGGGTGCGCGTTATACGGCGAATATACCTAAAAACTAAAAATTGCAGCTTAAAAGCATAGGTGCGCGTTATACGCCAGAATTTACGATAAGTTATTTTTAAGTAACAGCATAAGTATCATGTGTCGCCGTGTAGGGCAGCAATGCACGTTAAATCTGTCGAGAGCTGAAACGTCCTCCCGTTGGTGCCAGCTCAGGTGTCGTTCAAGTCACTTAACCATGGTTCAAAATTACGTGGTCCGTCCCCAAAAGCCCTCGTGAAACTGAACAGTGTGACGTTAATATTCACTCCCTCAAGTATCATGTTTTACTTTCCTTTTCTAATTTTTAAATTGGAACAAATTGCAAAATAATTTTTAACTAAAGAAGATACCAAGGTTACCAAGTACACAGGTACCTTGAAACAGAAAGGCTCTCTGCCGAAGAAGAAATCTTCATAGATTTCACGTCAAGAGTCGAAATCAAAAGTCTATTAAGTGATACATTACTCTTTGAATTTTGGGCAGGGATGGATGACGAATTTTCTGCATCGAAAACAAAAGTACTTCGTATACTATTACTACTTTTAACTCTAGCATTTATTAAACTAGTTCTTAATTTAGTATTGGTAAATCAATTATCTAATACTTTGTGCAGATCTGATACATTTATTAGTAAATGGCACATTTAACTTTTTTTATTATGTCAGAATGTATTTTGTTTTACTTCCTCTCAGTAAAATAAAAAATTTTTAAATTATCTTTTATTTTAGACTTTTCGATGTGCTCGTGCCCCCCTAGGGGGGTGCGCCCCACAGTTTGGTAACCATTGCTATAAGTAACATTTTTCATTTTGTCAGACTGTTTTGTTTGTTGGAAAAGTTGGAAGTGGCACGCAAGTGTATTTTTTATCCATTTAGTGTGGCACTTTTCCCAAAAAGGTTGGCCACCCCTGCTTTAATATAAAACAATAGACCAAAAGAGAGATAAGATAAATGCTCTGATAAAGCAGTCGGTGATCATTCTCTATAAATAATTCTCATGTCACATCCCTGTCTCTTTCCTCTTCCGTTCAATCTATACTTTTACTCCCAGCGTAGATTTCACAAATCTCTCCGCTGATTCTACATACTCAGACGATACCAATCGCGTTTCGCTATCTCGGAAACAAAATTTCAAAAAATGAGGGGAAAAAATAAATATATAAAAACTTTTTTTACTTTTATCCCCCCCCCTTCGCTTTTCTGTAGCAACTATCACGGGCCAAAAAAAAAAAAAATTAAAATGACTTTTAATACCCTATTATCTCGCTCACTCAATGCATGGAAAATGGATTCGTCCCCAGATAATAAAAAGCCGAATGATCCAGGTGACAGTGACGTACCGAGCGGGAAATGGGTGACATCGAAACTACCTCCCTCCCCCTCGCAGGATGGAAGAATAAAGGATGGAAGAAAAGAAGAAAGAATGAAAATATATAGAACGGGGGAGGGCTAGGTCGCTTGAATAACAAGACATTCGTCACCATGGTAACATAAGTCTAAAAATTCGTCAAGGGATAGGACAGCGGCATATTACGCGGCCAGTGGACCGAAGGGAAATTTTTTTCCCTTTTATTGTCGTAGAGATTTCTGTTGCTGTAGAAATAACATCCGTGAATGGGATTTCTCCGGAGTTATATTTTACGGGGGAAAGAATACGTGCCATCTAAATCTTATTTCTTGAGAAGGGGACTCGGGAGCTTTTTATTACCATAGGTTCGCTCTCTCTCTCTCTCTCCTGGCGTTTTATATATTAGCTCGCGTGGCTTCCTTCCATTTCCTAGGAGAAAAGATAGAATGCGTTTTAAAATGCTTCTCTGTCGGATGTTGTCTCGTTGCCAGGTTTAAGAGAATGGGTTTTGGGTAAAAAATGCATAAACAAACGGACTCTAGTCTTTAAAGAGAGGAAGCAGATGTACAACTTGGTTTCAACGTACCATTCGGATACGGGAACGAAAATCTACGCGACAATGAAACCATGATATTGTTACTTTGATCGGGGTTCGAAGATTTTATGCAAATCAGTTCCAAAGAACAAAACAGTTCCTTAAAAGCGATAGAATTTATTGTCGAGAAAACAATCCTTGAAATACAGAATTTTACGGCAATATTCGGAGAATAAATCTTAAAAGGTCTTCACACCTTCAACAGCGCTCATACACAACTATTAGTATCTAAAATATAGAAGTACGTATTTAAAATATTATTCACAAGCACCGCTCGTTCTACTCAACAGCTGAAGCAATCACTAATCGACTCTTCAATGATCAAGGCAAGACTAATCATCGCTGGTCAAAACAATACTAACTCGTTTCGGTGAGCATCTCCCTATTTATAGGTCTCGCGGATCTTTCGAGAAAGATGCGCTTGCGTCATAAATCGTAAAATTAGTGTATTTATCCCCTAATTTCCAGAAGAATCCATATTGTCCCGA
The DNA here is from genome assembly GCA_019973955.1 of Trichonephila inaurata madagascariensis. Taxonomy (NCBI): domain Eukaryota; kingdom Metazoa; phylum Arthropoda; class Arachnida; order Araneae; family Nephilidae; genus Trichonephila; species Trichonephila inaurata. The sequence goes on from BMAV01014928.1 coordinate 78,040, forward strand.
ACTCGCCAAACATAGTCACCAGAAATGATGCCAACTTGACTCTGTTGCCAATATTTCGTCAAGTTTCTCCTGAATCACCATTACAATCTAAGGAACGGCGTTGCTTGCGAATATTACAATTTTAACATAAAGTAAATACCACATAGAGTGATATTACACAATATACATCCAAATATAAATTATTTACACTATTTTAAATATTAATTCGTAACAATATTAAGTAATTAGTATTTTTCATTTTTTGAAAATACTCATAATTATGAATGAATACAAAAAATAAGAATTAATTTTCTAATCAATCAAGATGCTGTGTTTCAATGGTTTATATAGGATAGCCATGGTAGCCAAATGGTCACGGTCGCAAACTCGTGACCAAGTGATGCTCTTTACATCAAGTAATGGATTCTATACAGTCTTGGTATTTTTAAAAACCCGCTGTGTGTAGGGATCGATGCATGTTAAATCTGCCTTGGCTCAAATTCTTTCTACTGGTGAATTTTTGAAATGTGGAGAGGTGGTGCAAAGGTCAGATGTTGTCCTCGTTGCTTCACTGTGGATCGAAATGAAGAGGTCAATCGCTGATAACCCTCGAGATGTTTGTTGTGTTAATAAGCAATTAATACATCAGTGGCTTAAGGCAAATTGTTATTAGTCCAATTAAGATCAATTTATAATTATATAGCTGTGTGGGATATTTGATTCAGAAAAAATAAATTGTGTAATCTCTTCTTTCAATATTTCATTCATTTTCAAGCATTTAACAATTACAAGAGTGTTTTTAATAATATTTTCGAACAGTTCTCAAGAAAATTAAATGTAAAATCAGAGATATGGCATTGATATTGGACAAAATTTCAGAATCATCTCGAATATAACATTTTTTAAAATTTCTAACGCAGATTATGAACAGTTATTAACAGAGTTGATCAATCTACCTAGTACAGGGGTCGGCAACCTTTTGAGTCGGAAGAGCCAAAAATTACAATTTACAAAATTTCAAACTTTTTAAAGAGCCACAAAATTTTTTCTTGCCAACAATAAACAGTACTTGCAAAAATAGTTTTTTGATTAAAAAAAAAACTAATCTATTTATTTATAAGAAAAAATATCCATTCATTTATAAGTAGTGTTTTTCACACTAAATTATATATATATATATGGCATTAGAAAAAAAAATATTTATAGAAAAGAAAAGGTCGAAAAATTGGAGCTTCGTTACCTGGCGGGAAAAAAGAGCAATAATTATGCGCGTTTTAAGCTGTTGGATTAATATCTTCTTAACCAATTGCAATATCGGTATATAAATGGTCAAAACGGGGGATTCCTTGGATCATTCCCAATCTTTTGGTACCTTTGGCGAGTTTCTGCGTCGTGCGGTTCGTGAGAAGACACCTAGTCGCTCGCGTAGATACGTTTGTTTTCCTCCGAATTTTAATAGTGTAGATAAATAATATTTGCATATGGAACTAAAGAGCCGCACCTTCACATCCGAAGAGCCGCGTGTGGCTCGCGAGCCGCAGGTTGCCGACCCCTGACCTAGTACATTCACCGAAAGCTGGTATTTCTCTAGTGCGGCGCCATATTGGCGGATAGAAATCACCACAGATAATTTTGACACCCAGTTTCCTGCCTAGAGGAAGGGACTTGAACTCTGACGATGTGAACTTTGTATACTAGGATTTAATTTTGTCTAGGCCCCCGCCCCTAGGGATCTTTTACATGTCGTACAAATCGCTGTCGATTTTCTGCATCATGAAAATCCATCGACTTGGGCTGGGGTCGAACCCGCAACCTTGGGTACAGAGGGCCAGCGACAAACCAACCATGCTACCCAGCCGACTCTTGAATATAACATTAAAAAGAAGATTAAGTTGAAAGGAAATTTGTTTTTAATTGGATTTACGCAACACATAAGAAACAGACAAAAATTCTTTCCTGTTGTAATGTGTATGTTCCACCGTACATATCTCTTTCAAGAAAGGTCGCGGTAGCCGTGTGGTCATCTCGCGAACACGTGATCAGAGTTGTTCTTGCAGGTTCGAGTACCACCATGAAGACTAGTGTATGTTAAATTTGTCAACATTCATAATCCTCTCACCTTGGCGAGGAAATTCAGAAAATGTGGTGCCTTATCAGGTGTGTCGTCCTCTCTACTTATCCGTGATTTAAAATTATGAAATCCATTGTTATTTCAAAGTATGGCAATACTCATTCCATTCTATAAAGATTTCAGGTTATTGTAAATTGAGTAACAAAGCATGAGTACATTGTTTTTCTATCCAGTGATCATCAATTAAATATTGCACCTCTCTTTACCTGAAATAAATACACACTATCAGGTTTACATAAAATTCATTATAAGTATTTAAAATTGCATTTATTGTTCTTATTCAAATAAATATCGATAGTTTTTCCATTGATTTTTTTTTCTTTATGGATGGTGACATAAATTTCTATATTCAAAATAGAAAATAACAGTAGAATAATAAAATAATAGAAAGTTTCTACTTTTGCTTTTGTACCAAGATTGTTTATATGTTATGTGTGGTTTTCATTAGAAATATATAAATTTAATTTCCAAGAATACATGATAATGAAAAACTTCTTTCAAGGTGTTTTTTGGATTGAATGAGTGAATGAATATTACCTCCCTTTATTCAGCTACTCAAGAGCTTTTGGGGATGGATCTTGTAATTTTGAACCACGGTCAAGTAAAGAAGAGTGACACCTGAGCCGACACCCATCTCCTAACATCCACACCACACAAACTAGAGGACGGCTGAGCCTCGACATATTCAACGTGCATCAGCCCTCTCTGAAGGGTGGGTGTTTAGTGGTACTGGACTCGAACTCACACACACACATGACACGCAAACCACGATTCTGTTACCTTGATCTCTAGGCTACAGCGGCACGTTTTTTGGACCGAAGTGAAACTCTTTTAAGAATTAAATATTTTTATATGCCATAGAAAATCCTCTCCAAGTCATCAAAAGCAGAAAAAATCATTAATAAATTTGCTTCGATATCTTTAATCTTAGTCTGGTTTTCCCTTTGGTGGCTTTTAGGACCAAACAGCCTAGCTGTGGTAGCCGAAGTGGTCATAATAGCGAGCTCGTGATCCGAGTTGTCGTGTCACGTGTTCGCACCTTAGTGCTCCTGAAGACCCGCTGTGTAGAAGAGCTGATGTACATTAAAGCCGCATTCACACCAAGGCTGTCAGCGTCGGGCGCTAAGCGTCTAGCCAATCAGAGACTTCATCTCGAGAGATATGAAGTCTCTAATTGGCTAGATGCTCGACGCTGACTGCCTTGGTGTGAATGCAGCTTTAGTCTGCCTAGGCTCAAAGTTCTCCTATTGGCGTGGTGTGGAGATTCCGTTAGGGCATGAAGGCTCAGGAGATGTCACTTGGCCACGGTTCAAAATTGCGAGGTCTATCATAGATAGCTCTCGTGTTGCTTCACAGTGCGATATTAGTTAAAATCCAATCAGGACAAAACAACTTTGATGTCTTAAAGAACTGCTACTACACTGCATTTCTTCTTTTCTTTTTTTAATTTTGATATTCCTTTCATCCCGTACAAAATATTTGTATCATTAAATCAGTGGAAGAACTGAGCAATTAGCCAAAAATAAGATTTTTTTTATTATTGAATACATTTGCATTAAATTAAGAAATATATTGAAATTGATTATTTTTAAATTTTAATTTCTATAAATTCCAATTTTAATCACACACAACAAAATTTTGCAAAAGAAATATCTGCTCTCCCCCTACGTCATGTCTGGTTTTGCATGTTAGTTCCCTATGCAATATATATTGTTATATCTGAAATTTACTTTAGGATATATCAACACTTATTACACTTAAAAAATGCCAGCTAATTATGTGCACACATTTTTAAATTCTATTAATTTTTCGATAAAAGTAAAAGTTGTGACATAGCCATCTGTCGATAGCTATGTCTTGGGGGTTCCGCGTAAGTTAGAGGTGTGGGATTATCGAAAGGATGAGACATTCTATAATTCTTAATACGACTTTTATTAAGAATTTAACTTAAATTACTTATATAACGAACAAACTTATATTAAGTGAGAATAAACCAAAGTACGGCCGTTTAACTAAGTCAGATCGCGCAATTAGATCACTTATCAATATAACTAATTAGATCCTCCTAATCTCAATTCAATAATTTACTAGCGTTCAGAATATAATCCTCCTACCTTGGTTGAAGACTCAACGATTCTGATACTTTCAGGTAGACTGATGTGCTCGTGTGCAATAGTTGCTCCTTGTATATATTAGCGAGGGTGGGCGTCTCCGTGATTCCTGAGTAGGCCGTCTAAACACACTTCCAACTGTTCCACACTAAGCTTTCTCTAAGATTGCCATTTAATCTCACTAAACTTTCTACCCTTTTAAAGGTTATCTTATTTGCATTGTTGCTTCGTTTTTCCTCTTGGAATTGGGTTGGAAAAGTTTTGCCATTAATCGTGGCCGTCAAAGAACGTAGGAGTTATGTTAGAAGAAGAACGCGAGAGATGTCACAAAGTTTCCTTCTATGAATAAATATACATGAGAGAAAATGTACTCATAATGCAATGATACTTCTATTTTTTTAACAATATAACTAATTCGAGAGTTTTAGATGTGTGTGTATTTGAGATTTAAAATAATGGGATAAAAGTTTCGATAACTAATTTGGCTTTCATAATTCTGAAGATGTTATCTCTATTTAAAGGCAAAAATTCGTGATATGGGAGTTAATTACAAAACATGTAGGAAGCTCATTTAGGGAGGCGTTGTTAGCGATTTATTTTTGAGATTTCTAAATTAAGTGTATTATTGCATTCTAATGAGCAAAATGAGATTGTAACTACACATAAATTGATCACATGCATGTTAATATCACAATATAATTTGATACTGCATATAATTTTTACATGGAAATTGATTGAATTTATTTGCTTGTTAATTTTCGTAATTATTACTTAACGAAGACTTTTGTCTGTATTATATAAATATCGTTTGGTATGAATGCACATCATCAAAACATGAGCACTTTAATTCGCAAGGGAAATAGCTTTAAATATACTACTTTTCTTTTAACTGTATCAGCATACCTACACAGAAAAATAAGTAATTTACCATATAATGATCTCTGAACATTTTATGGAACATAATATTTGTAATAATCTGATGAATTTCAAATAAAACAGATTATGGGGAGGGTACCCCTTGTCTATTTATATCTATTTAATTTTCAAAGGATCTTTATTGCTTCTTTCTCTAAATTTTTTTTATAATTCTTATGCTTAACTCAAAAAAAAAATAACGTCGGCTTATAATAGTTGGTTTTCGGTACAACATTTAGTTAATAAGCAGTTTATTCATTCCATTTCCTGATTTTTTCAGTTCCTACTATTATTTCACTCTCTCCCTATATATATATATATATCTTGTTCGAGATTTCAATCGTTAATAAAAAACTTTCTATTCATCCATTCAAGTTCAAATACATTTTTTAAAACTTGTAATGGATGACACTTGATGTTAATACAGTTTTTTTTCAAATATTAATTCATTAATTAAATTTAAAAAATGAATAAATGGTAACAAACAAAAATAATAGTCCAACAGCATATATATGTAGGAAAATCATTTGTTGTAGTACTGTCGCGCAATGGATAGCGCCCCCCCCCCCCCCGGGATGACCTAATTTCTGAGAATGTATGTGATCCCTTTTTTACTATACTATTTTAATAGAACAATTAAATTTAATTAATAAATAAATAGTAACAAACAAACAAACAAACAAACAAAAAATAGCCCAACACTCTGTATAGAAAGGAAAATGGAAACTTACAAGGAAAATCACTTTCTATTTTGTCAGTTAATATTGTGATTCTATCATTCGTATATACATATTTATATTAATTATAAATATTTAATGAAAAGTAACTAAAATAAAAATTTTCTATGTCGACCTAAGTAGGAATTGATTGAATTTTTTTATATATTGCTTGTTAAGTAATAAGCACAGACTTTTTACAAAAAACATAAGATTCATTTTACGGTTGCCTTTTTGTCTATTTATCAAATATTTATTTTGGTGTTTTTAGTACTTTAAACGCACATTTTTCTCATCTTTATATCTCAATTTTTTTTTTTAAATTTCAGGCAACAAATGCCTCAGAGTCTTGAATCCCAAATTACGATGGAAAAGACGCCAAGTTACTTCATCACTCGGGAGGTGCCTCACCGTCTCTACCGGATGTCGCCGACGGTCAAGCTCATCGTCGTGGTCCGCGATCCCGTCACAAGAGCCATCTCAGACTACACCCAGACTGCTAGTAAGAGGTCCACCGGACCCTCTTTCGACCAGATGACCTTTCGCAACTCCACCAGCGGACTAGTGGACACGTCCTGGAGTGCCATTCGAATAGGAGTCTACTCCAGATTCTTGGAATGGTGGACGAGACACTTTCAAATGACACAGATCCACTTCGTGTCTGGCGAGAACCTGATCCGAGACCCGGCTGGGGAAATGGCTCGGGTCCAGGACTTCCTCGGCCTCAAGCGGATCATCACCGACAAACATTTCTATTTCAATGAGACCAAAGGGTTCCCCTGTCTGAAGAAGTCAGAAGGCAGCGGGAATCCCCACTGTCTTGGCAAGACCAAAGGCAGGACTCACCCTGAGATATCTCCTTCCACGATAACTAGATTGAGAGACTTTTACAGACCTTTTAACCTCAAATTCTATCAAATGGTAGGGAGGGACTTTGGATGGCTATGACGGAACGCCGGGTTCTTTTTTACCAGTGACAAATCATATCAGAGCTAGATGGAATTGCGTTAGCGATGAAGTGGTTGGTGAAAGACCCCAAGTCTAGAAGTATCCAAGATCTTGGTGACGTCTGAAGATGAAGGCTCGGATAATCCCCTTTTCCCATAACGAAGTTGAAGAACTTTTTTATCGACCTTTAAATCTCAAGTCCTATCTCCTGGTGGTAAGGGGGCGTAGCTAGGATGGCATGCCATCTTCGACGACAAATCATATCAAGGAGTTGGAATTGTGTTAGTGGTGAAGTTTGCTTTACCGCTTCTTCAGAAAAGTAGTGAGCTGTGTATCGTTCCGATAACTTAATCAGTGTGTGTCAGAGCTTGTGTCGTTTTCGTGGAAATAAAATAAAATAAGAAAAGATATACTAAAAGCTTCGCCAAATGGAATTTTTCTTGCCGATAGGGAAAGTTTTGTATTTGTCTTTAATCGTGGATCTTTTTCCAAAGCCAAGTTTCTAAAAATAAGAAATGGATTTTCAAGCTTTGTTTCACGTCATCTGTTACAAAAAAATCTAGTCTACACGTGGCCAATAATATTGAATGAATTGTTGCTTTTTTTTCTCACTAATTTGGCATTCCAATTGTTTCCTGCAACTTTACATATTCCTCCCACTTGTACACTGATGTTTGTAGAATCGAACTTTCCGGAAATATTTTTTCGTTCAAAAAAGTCTATCTTATTAATGTGAAGTATGAAGCAGTTTATATGCAGCGATATTTTGATTGAAAATATTGATAAACTAAATAAACCTGAAACAAGGCACAAATCTGTCCCTTTTTTCCCCTCTTATTTTTGCAATTAAAATATTTGAATATTATACTTCTAATACGATTACTTTTTAATATAATCTAAAATGTTTGTGAATAGTGTATGATTATACTAATTTGATCAATGGCTTATTAAAAATTTAATACCTCAAATTTTTTTGAAAATGTAACTACAAAGCTCCAAGGAAAATTAAATGGAAAAAAATATATTTCTCAAAACTTAAATACTGATTTCTAAGCCTTTTTTGTTGCAGCTAATTTTCCAACACTTTATCAGTAAGTTACAAAATCTTTGTAAAAGTTTCAAAACAAATTTAAACGTGATTGGTGGGTGTAATAATATGAGAAAAACATTTCTTAAGGGTTGAGAATTTAAATAAAATAGTATCTCTCCAAATTCTATGCAATTTAAAAAATTCTAATAATTTGTTTATTAAATCTTTATAATCCATCCAGTTTTCAAGAATTATTTTCATAATATTTTTTAAAAAAGCATGAAAAAATTAAATATATAACAGTATTAGAAAAATAGTATTTCTGTTATTAATTCAAAACTAGTTCATTGAAAAATGAGAATTATACTATTTTTATTTTTAATCAAAACTTTTGGAGTTGAATTTCTGTTTTAAAGGTTTAATCAATGTAATGTATTCTATTAATTAGGAATATTTCTAAAAAAATTTGTAAAAAAAACATTCGGCTTGAATAAATATATTTAAAACCATTTTTCGATAATAAAATTCTTACATTTAATAAAAAAACTTTGGGTTTTTTTTTTCAAATCATGAAATATTCAGGAATAATTCATGTTCTTATTTAATAATAAAAAGCAATTAAAGGGTCATAACAAAGCTATGCTAATTTGCTAGAAAGCATGCAAGTGCTATGTGACCACAAAATGTAAAAATTAATACGCCAAGGTAAACTGCAATCCTATTAAACAACTGTTTTGAAATTAGAATAATTTGAGCTTAATAGCAATAAAAAAAAATACGAAGAAATTGCGACAATACCCCAAGTTTTTTTAACCCTGTTTATATTGTATCACGTTATAAATTTAATGCATTTGTGATTTTTTTTTTTTTTTTTGGTTTTAATGACGAATATTTTTAGTGAAAAATAAGCCAAATAAAAATATTTCTTTAATGTACCTTTTTTAAAATTAAATGTTTACATCTAAAAAATATATCACACATTAAAACATTTAATAATTTACCTTTATTTGCACTAATATAACACATTATAATATTACTTTTATAGTTGTCATTGACATACTTTGCATGAGATATTTGTAATATTTGGAGAAAGTGTATATTTCGTTCATGCCAAGACATTTTTCGAAGGCGCACAATTTTTACGAATTCCAAAGAATTGTCCATTTGTCTGCTGAAAAACATGATTAAAAAATACACGTTCCAGTTTGCATTTTCCTTTTCAGTCAAACGAGGAATTTAAAAGAGAAGGCCAAATATAATGCTATATTTTATGTTGAAATCTATTGTATTCGTTTTTGTAATTATTTATGTGTGTGATTGTAAATAAAATGTACATTGATTCAATGATCTTTTTCATATGAATAATAAATTGCTTTTTTTCATTTATACGTTTGTTTTTATTTTCTATACGTTCGAAAGGTACGAACGTCTATCGCAAGTTGCAAGATAACTCACCCAATTGGCAACACCAATTTTGCACGTGTCGTAGCCCATGTGCTTCGCGTTTCACATTTCTCCGCTAACCGCCATTCTAAACCAAACCGTTCGTTGATGCGTCAAACTCGAATACTAAAATGCGAATGTGGGAATTCTTCAATAATAAAATTTAATAAAATAAATAATTATATAAGATTATATAATTATTATTATTATATAATAATAAAATAATAATATAGAATTAAAAATAATACAATTAGAAAATTAAATAATAAAAATTAGTTATTTTAACATGCTTTTATTAGTTTCACCTGCATATAACGGAATCTTTGAACTCGGAATTTTACCCACTGGAAAAGGTCAGATTAATTCGAAATTTTGCACATTTGCCAAGGACCGATGACAATACAATAATTTCATAATTTTATTCT
>BMAV01014928.1:88830-125557 GCA_019973955.1 Trichonephila inaurata madagascariensis
CCGAACGTAGTCGGATACCTTAACATTACTCATTTAGTAGAAAGGTACAGTTGGTTTTGAAATTGTGTGTCAAAATGTACATTCATTAGTTAGTGGTACCTTTTGTTCGAGTATTTAACAACGTATGCGATACAGCAGAGTTGGGAAATCTTTTTACCATCAGAGGCCGCATGTAAATTAAGTAGTGGTAAAGGAGGCCGCATAGGTTGATGTACCTATAAATGCGACTTTTATGAAATTATTATAGTTTTTGTATACATGTAATAACTTTGTGCATTATATAGAAGCATAAATAATAAATAAACAAGGATTTAATTCTTTTGACATAAAAAGTTACAATATAAAATCGTTTCGTATCCACATAAGGGTATAAAAACTTGTTATAACATTAATCATTGATTACTATTTTTTATATAGAATTACTAAACAAAAGTGGAGCAAAAGTGAGGTAGATGAGATAATTGAATATTTAATTATAAATCGAATCACTTACTCTTGGCACGTCGTAGCAATTCACCTTCTAAATAATCGAAGTAACGTTTTAAGTTAATCTATTTCAATCCAACACTATTCCAGTTTAAGCAGCTAATTAACCAAATCGTCAATCTTAAATAAATATTAAGCAAATAATCTACGAATCACTCTCGACTAACTTTACGTTAATCACTAACTGCTTTCCTTTAGCTTCTAACCTCTTCTCCTCCCGAACCGTAATTCTCCTCTCTTAATATTTAAATATAAGCCTTGATTTGCTTAATTCGCGTCTTCTTCGGGAGAAAGTTTTCAATAGACTAACATTTAAAGAAAGTTCCCCCCCTCCCCAAGATTATTAGTAGGAGGTACGCGAATAGACCCGTTACAACTTGTATTGATCTAGCGTGACATTAATTATCCCTTACTTTGAGTTTATTAAATTCTAAACTACATGTAAAATACCTAAATGAGCCTTAAAAAATGTGTGACTGAAAATTGTAGATTCAGGAGAAAAACATTACTTCCCAATATCTAATAGAAATATATTTACGTCCATTCGAAATCATCCAATCAGTAGAAAATATATTGAGTAAAAGTAAGAATTTCTGTTAATTGAAAGAGGCGAGATTAAATTACCTTTTTTAGATTGTTCGAACATTCAACTGCCATTTTGAAAATGTTTTGATCGATTCCACTCGGCAGAGGGAAAAATCCCTCATTTTATCTCAGACTCTTATACATAATTAATTTATCAGCTGATAACAGTTTACAAACTGTAACCATCTTTTAAATTTATGTTAAAAATCACTTAGGATGTATAGATCGGAAAAAATTTCTACCTATTTTCAACCTAAGAAACTAATGGAAATTTCCTAATTCTTCCTAATATATTTCAATAAAAGTTACACCACTACTCGAAGCGTTCGCTAATGGAACAAATTCGATTTACTCTGTTCCGGAAATAAAGGCCTGTACAAAGCGCGATATAGAAAATTACAGGGAGAGAATCGGATGCAATCAAAAACGAGACATCCAAGGAAGTTAATATAATTTCATCGATATACATACATGTGTAGGACTTGAATCGATTGCATGCATGTAATCGATTTAGGAGCACTTCTGGCAAAACATGTCGAATGAAAGTGGCATCCTTGTTATTAGAAGCCATTAAGGAAAATACAATGAAAGCACTGAGTATCCGATTTTGTCAATGAGATCAAGAAACAATTTTTAAAATATTTATAAAACTGCTAAACATTCCTAAATTTATCTAAAGAAATAAAACATATTTTCAAGAATTCATTCTTCAGATATTTTTAAACAATTTAATATTAATTTTATTTTTCTTAAAGTTCTCAATAGTTTTTTTAATTAAGGTTTATAGGTTCTAGAGCCGAAGGAGTTTGAATAGAATCGCAGATTCAAATTCAGATTGTATCAAAGAACTTTTTTGCTGAATAATAAAGAATGGCGTACGTAAAAAACTCACACATTTTTTTAAGAAGAAAAAAGAATTGTCTTACGTATAAAAGTCGTGCAAACAAAGTTTTTCACGTATATCCGGAGAATATTTGAAAGACATTTAAACAGTTTAGGTCAGTGGTAGGGTCAAACCGCGGCTAAAAAGCCACATATGGTTCTATGAATAGGTGTTTGGAGCTCTTTAGATGGCCGCTTTAGCCTAGTGGACAAGATATCGGACTCGTGGCAGGCGTATCATGAGTTCGAGCTTGGTACCTATGAATATCTGCTGTGCAGAAAATGCCGATGCACGCTAAATAAGTCAAGACTCAAACGTCCTCCCGTTATTGTGGTGTGGAAGTTAGCAGAAGGGGTGCCATCTCCGGTGTCATCCTCGTCACTTGACCATGGTTTAAAATTACGTGGTCTGTCGCCAATAGACCTCGTGCTACTTTACAAAGCGATGGAAAAAACTTCTCTCTCTCTGGAGCCTTTTAGACTTATTCTTCTATGTATTATTAAAAAGTGTAACTATATCTGCTAAAAATATACTTTCCCTTCTCTTTTTTTTCCTTTGTCATTAACCGTTGAAAATATGTACGTGTATTTGTATACGAATTTAAGCATTTGAGGGGAAAAATACATTTATTTTTTTATTCCATTGTTAAAATTTTTGAGAATCGGTACAAATATTTATAGCCCAGAATAGTTTACTGGTGAACCACGCCATTTGTGTGAAGACATTCCTTAAAATGATTTACAGAAATATTTATTCATTTGCTTATATGAATTCTGGAACGCTCGGGAACAAACAAGCGATACGCTTAAATCTCGAAAAGTGACAAAAACACATTGCTTATTTTATGACATGCTCATGGGTTGATAAAAAAAAGACGTTGAAATGACTTTATATCTGCGAGGACAACCAGGATCAATTTTAAAACAACTAACGTAAAAATAAAACTCTAGAATAAAGCACTTATGGCCTTACTGATACGAAATTTTTTTCACCAGGCTTGAAGGTTCATTTTTCAACATTATTCAGCATGACTTTTTGTTAATGGTTGTACAGAATCATTGAAATAAAAAAATAAATATCTTCGATAGTGTTCTTAATTTTTGAAGGAATAGCAAATGTCTCACTTCGTGAAAAAATTTATTTAAATATTATAAATATGTGAATTAGAGTACGGCAGTCTTAAATGCGACCGCTATTGGAGCTTCTCTCCTCAGCCCGTGTATACTTATTCATGATTCTTTGATATCTTAGAGTTATCTAGTTTCACTTACTACTTGGCTCTTCTCTTTCAGAAGTTTGCTGAACCGTGGCTTAGGGGGTTGCTTAAATTGAATTCAGTAGAGGTATTGCTTTGGTTAACATTGTATTATTATTTCGCGTGCAAGAAACATTCAATTAAATAGCAGGTAAGATACACACAGGGATTCATAAAGTATACAGTTCCAATGCATTGTAAATCAAGAACAATCAAAGGTACTATATGTTACCTATAACAGAATTATATGGGATTGTTTTAAGTTTTGTTAGAGGCAGCCACAGATGTTCTGTGTGTGTACTCTTAGCCACACGATACACATCGAGACGTTAATTAGATAAAAAAGGATGGGAGAGACAAATGCCTTGTCCTTTACGCCTCCCCATTCTAAGGGGCAAAAATATTCCTTTAGAAATTTTTATAAACGCTAAAGGAAGGGGGAGGGAGGACATTTTTTGTCACCTTTTCGAAATGCAACTTTATCATGCGGAAATTGTTTTTTTCTATTTTCGAGATCCAAACAGAAGAAGGCATAAAGTCACAAAACTTGTATGAAAAGTGGCATAAGTACCTTTTTCAAAAAAAAAAAAAAAATAAAATTAATGATAACATTAACACAAATTCTCAACGGTATCTTTTAATTAAAATAAAAGCGCATTCAGTATGTTCAGAACTCTATTGAGATTTCGTTCAAGTGAAGCTTTGGTAATTGATTAATCAATATTTTAAAACATGTTAAAACGCAAGTCCTTAAATATCTCGATTTAAAAACGAAGTGATTTATGCAACCTTTCAAAATAAACGGCTCATAATATAAATACAGAAATTTAATAAAATATATTTTTACCCAAGCTCTAGGGAAACCAAATATGTTATCTGCGAATCTATTTAATTGTCAAAGAAGGAAGCAGCCAACTATAACTAAAATTTAAGAAGTTAAAAGAAAGAATTTAGTTGTGAAGTGTGTGTGTGTAGATACAAAAAGCACAACGCTTTCTTACTTACAACACAGAATTACTTTTCAAAAATTTCAGGTGCATTACACTTTAGTAATGAAACATTCTTTTTTTTTATTATTTCATCCTATTTCTGAAGATGGATTACTCTTCAGAAATAGCACCAATTGACTTAATGGATGGACTTAAATAATTACAATCTTCATTTGCAAATGAGCACCTAAGCAGAGATAAATTCAAATAAAGATCTCGTTCTCCTATTTGCATCGTGTGGGATTTAAGACAGAAGAGTGTCAGTTAAGATGTCGTTTTCGTCACTTGTCAGTGATTCAAAATGATGAAGTTCGTTGCCAATAGCCTGTCAAGTTACTTTGAAATGTGATATAAATGAACAAAATATTTTCTCTTTATAACAAAATAAGCCACTTTATTTATCATTTATTAAACCCTTGCCGATTAAAAGTAAAGCGATTCACTCCCCATTGAAAGCCTTTTTTTGACATAGGCACGCGTATGCGGTGTATTGGGGGTGCGGGAAAGGCATGAATAAGCAAATTTTCTTTAAAACAAGTACATCTTTTGCAAATAATGTAAAGGTAATTTTGTTGCATTCTAAAGTCATAGGAATATCTTTACCGATTGTAGCGCGAAGAAAAGGATAGCATTTCAGAAAGACGTATAAATACGTCCGGGGTACTTAACGCACTGGTTAAGGTATCCGAATACGTTCGGAACCGTGATTTTTCAAAAGCGTATAAATGGATAATATTTATGATATTTAGTGTCACTTAGATTAGAAAATGTATATAAAATTGTTTTAATGTATGTTAATTGTTTAATTGTGTTAATAATTGTTTGTTGTATTACAATAAAAAATTATTTAAGTACAATATTTTGACAAAAAATGAACATAGAATGGCCCATTTTCAAAATATTCTACTTTTGTGAAAAAGGCTTCTATTATAATAATATTTTGCCTGTATGCAGCTCAGACCTCTGTACAGAGGCTCAACAAGAATTTTTGAAATCTATAACTTAGAAGTGGGTTTATCCATGTTTTACAACAGAGGGGAGGAATTTTAAGAAAAGAACGCCGATAATTATTTCAATAAATTGTAACTCTGAAAATAATGTGAATTTTTCAAAAATCATAGTTGAACCTCTGTATAAAGGCCTGGCAAAATATTATTATAATAGAAGCATTTTTGACAAAAAGAGAACATTTTGAAAAAAAGGTTATTTTAAGTTAATTTTTTGCCGAAATATTGTATTTAAATAATTTTTTTTTGTCAAAATGTATCCTTAAAACCATTTTATACATGTATTCCAATCTAAGTGAGACTAAATATCATGAAAATTATCCATTTATGTGCTTTTTTAAAATCACGGTTCCGAACGTAGTCGGATACCTTAAGCGGGACGTATATATACGTCAGTGGAACTTAAGGAGTTATTGCTTTAACATCTTCTCGACTATTCCCTAATTATTTTTTTCAATTCATTCTGTCAAAGTGTCTTAAAAGGCATAATGTAATTTAGTACTTTTCATTACATCCCATTGGATCTGTCGATATTTTTTTGACATTGTTCTGTCAACCGACGACTTTCACCTGTATCGATCCCATTCAATCAATCAATTAAATCTCGTGCCAGCTATCGATGAAATTACGCTAATTTCTGTGCGTGTCTTATTGGATCGATCTCACTAGATTACTCGACAAATCGCTCGGTCTCTTTCACTACATCCAATTTGATCGGTTTTTTTTCCACCTCGGACTTCCTTTCGGTGCCGACAAATCGAATTTAAAGAATTCCTTTTAGCTAATGGTTCAACTTCCAATACTGTTTCAAAGAACTATTCGTAAATTGCCAGCCTTCGTGTCTAAGAAATCGCACGGAAAGCAATCAACAAGATGTGTTAGCTGTCATATGAATAAAATACAATTTTCATCGAACTGCATGGCGTATAATTAATGTTATTAATCAACTCAGAAATAAAGTATTTAAGTTCCTTTTTAAACGAAAAAATTATATTAAAAGATAAAAATCACGTACAAAAAAAGAAATGAGAGATGGGCAAATGAAAACTTGTACGTAATCTATATCATTTTTTTAAAACTGAAAAATGATTTACGTCCTAAAAAAATAAGAATTTTAGTGTGGTGTGTGTATAGTAATTTTTCCTATACAATTCATTAATATTTTTAATCCGCTTTTATGAGCTTCACTTGTATGTAACGGAATCTTTCAACCCGATTTTTACCCACTTTAAAAGGTCAGATGAATTCAAAATTTTGCACACTTGTCAAGGATCGATGACAATACAATAATTTCATAATTTTAATCCATTGTCCTAATCAGGATCATCAGGATTAACGATTTCCCATTTCCAGATTTGGTGACTAATTCCGGATCAAATTTCCATACTTGGCGACTTCCAAACCAGCTGAGAATTGATTGACAAGTCACCGGATTAAATAATTTCTCAAACTCTTCGATTCAAAACGTGTACTTTTATGTCTAATAGTGATGCATGTTTTAGAATGAATATTGAACTCTTTTTAGTGAAAAATATCATTGACTTTACACCTTCTTTCGCATTAAATATTTCAAACTTAGCTATTCCAGATTTCCTTCAGCTGGCTGATCCTACATTTTGCAAACACGGCAGCATCGACGCACTGATATGATGCCAATGGGTGTTCTACATTCTAAAAAATGATGCATTTAAGATTAATCAATGAATAAATGATAGTTTATAAAAAACTAAAAAACACATTTTAATTGTTGATCGAAAAAACGAAAAATAAATTACAGTTTAAAAACAACTAAAAAACACGCTTTTACAGTGAATCGAACTAAAAAGTAAAAAATAATTCTGAATATAAGAATAACATTATTAAAAAGAAAACTAATAAAGTGACGGATCTATACGCGTTTTTTCAATAAATTCTCTTGGGAAATCTTTGGGGCTATCAATTCGCGTTATTCACAACCAACCCTTCGGAAGAAGACAATAATGATATTTAAATTAACTTACTATAAATAGTCGAGGTTTTTTCTAGCTTGAGAGAGAGAGAAGGAGAGAAGATATACTCGAGACAGGCGAGATTGCTACTGAAGGTATAATATTAGAATTAAGGTATCCGACTACGTTCGGAACCGTGATTTTGCAAAAGCGCATAAATGGATAATTTTCATGATATTTAGTGTCACTTAGATTAGACTACATGTATACAATTGTTTTAAGGGCATTTTGACAAAAACATTTATTTAAATACAATATTTTGGCAAAAAATTAACTTAGAATAATTTTTTTTCAAAATGTTCTCCCTTTGTGAAAAATGCTTCTATTACAATAATATTTTGCCTGTATATAGCTCAGACCTATCTACAGAGGCTCAAATGGAATTTGAAATATATAACTTAGAAGTGGGTTTATCCATATTTTACAACAACAGAGTGTAGCAATTTTAAGGAAAAAACGCCGATAAAATTATTTCAATGGGTTGTAACTCTGAAAATAATGTGAATGTTTCAAAAATCATAGTTGAGCCTCTGTAAAGAGGTCTGAACTATATACAGGCAAAATATTATTATAATAGAAGCATTTTTAACAAAAGGAGAACATTTTGAAAAAAGATTATTCTAAAGTAATTTTTTGCCAAAATATTGTATTTAAATAATTTTTTTTAGTCAAAATATCCTTAAAACAATTTTATACATGTAGTCTAATCTCAGTGACACTAAATATCATGAAAATTATCCATTTATGCGCTTTTTTTTAAAATCTCGGTTTCGAACGTAGTCGGATACCTTAATGGGATTTGATTCTTATTAGGAGGAAACTTTAAAGTGGCGATTGTTCACTAGGATTGATTTGATATTAGATTAAATCGATGATAGATTTGATTCTCTATTAAGGTAAGGATCAAGTTTGATAGCCTCCTAATCATTCCCGTTTTACCGTCGTTGTTTCACTTTCCCGGTTAACATTGAAACATTCTCTTAATATTATTGGTTGATATTGTGTTTGTTCTTTGTGTGGAAATAAATAGATTAACTGGATCATGTCGAGTGTTTCTTCCCTTCCCCCCACACATCTAAGTGCCCGGGAGAGAGGCACGAGCCTCTCACAATGTCATTGTGGTAAAAGTCAGTGCGGTGCCTTGTACTACATTTTTACACTAACTCAGTATTTCGCAATAGAACTTGTATGGAATTATAACAATTGATTTTAAGCACCGAATGACGATAATTTTCTCGTTAATTATTTCATTTCAATATTTAGAATTTTTTTTTTTTTTTACTTTTTAGTTCGATTAACCATAAAAGCGTGTTTTTTAGTTTTTTTTATGCTATAATTTATTATAATTCATATACATCTCATTTTCCGAACGTTCTACTTTGAAGATTAAAATAATATACTTCCTGTCCATGGAAACCAATTTCTAAATGATTACTGAATAATGTTGATCATTCATGTGAAGATTAAAAGAAGAAAATTGAAAAAATATATTTATGATTTTTTTCAAAACAATTTAATGAGCTGCGTAGTAAAACTTATTTGCATTTCTTGTCTATAAATTTAAATTGACAGAAATGCAGAAAAAAACATTTAAATATCAATTTTTTTTTTTTTTTTTTGAAAAACATGCTGTTTTTTTTTTTTTATTTTTTTAAAAATATTTGTTACATATCAGTTATGACTCAAATTGGAAATTATTTTTTGGGTTGTACAACAGTTTATTTCAAGAGAATTCTATTACAGTATGAATTTTTACATAGTTCATAAAAATAGTGAAAATAGCGTTACATTTTTTTCCCCAAGCCCATACTGTTAAACATTTTCTCACGCAAAGAACCTCGTAATTTCGAATTACTTGCTATTGATAAAGTACTCCTTAGAGAGCTATGATCTATCATTCTTCTAATTTCATTTGTAGAATACTAGAGAAAAGGAGTCTTTGAGGTCCAGAGTTTCATTATTCAAGCGTATTACTTTCGCGGGGTGTCGATGTGAAATTTAATTTTCTGGTGGAATTATTTTTCGATTTTGAAAATTTAAATCTACTAGAATTACATACATATAACTCATCATGGTGCGAATAACTTAAATTCTCGAAATTGTTTGAATTAATTTTTCAAATTTTAATACCTATGTAGTATGACTAAATAGGGCCATTTTTAACGAAAAGTAATATAAAATAATGTCCATTTTTTAAGCAAACATTGAGATTATTGGTTATGGAGCTTCGCACAAAGATCTTGACTGCAAGCTCTGGAGGTAGACCATGCTCAAGAGTAGTCATTCTCGCGCGACTCCTGCTTCTAAAAATATATTGCTCGTAATAATTTAAATTACATAGTTTTGGACAACGTTTTCAAATTAAGAAAATACACACTCAGAGTACCTGAGTTCATTCTCTCATAAGTTCCACATCACAGAAATTAATGATTTCAGATCGAATCAGCAACATATTTCAGCAATGGTATCCATTATTTTGCACGACTTTGTTTTTAACCCTTTAACAGGCACACAGCTAAAATACAATTTTCTGTGATAAAGTACTTGATAAATGTAATGTTCTCATCCTCCATAAACATTATTTAGTCACAAAAATATCTAATCGTGGGTTTTTTTCCTGTGTGGTGAATAGACGTTATAGCCAGTGCACATTTAGGACATTTAACTTACTTTTCAGGACAGAGAAATAATGATTCATATTACAATAAACTTTTTATGAAAAATTGACATTTATGTCCTAACTATTTCAATAACAATTTAATACAAAGTGTAAGTGTAATTTAATAATCATAGAATAATTGTACAACATAGAATACTTTCTTAGAAAATGTATAGAATACTTAGAATATACATTGAACTTGGTATATATCCACATTTTACATTTTATTTAATTTTAGTATGAAAAGTTAGAAATAAAGTAATATTTTTGAGAATTTAAATTAGTTATTTCCCAAATTTGATGAGCTATTTATTGTGGAACTTATAATAGTATGCAAACATTTTCTCCGAGCAGAAAAGCTGTAATGAAAGATTTTCAAACCAGAGAATCTTGTACCACATATTGTAAGCAAAGTTTGTTTATATTTCCCACCCCTAACATTCTCACGTGATTCTAAGCTCTCTCTCTCTCGAGTACAGAAAAAGCGAAAATTTCTAGGTCATTTTTTCTGTTCTAGGTGGGCAGTGGATAGAGCCTCTATCCACATATTAAAGGTTTCCAAAAACCTAAGTAAAACCTTTTTTTTTGTACAATTGCTTAGTTCATTCAGATGAGGAAAAAGTATACTTTAGACATGTCGAAAATTTTTTTCAAATATCAGAAATTTTATTTATAGTAATCACACAAATTACAATTTGTAGATTTACACCGAGAAAAACTGTTTTTAACTACCCATTAGAGGACATGAAATGCAAAACAAGTAATATAAAAAATAGTTTTTAAGTCAATTCCTACTTAGATCAACAACGAAAATTTTTATTTTAGCTACTTTTTATTAAATAGTTGCAATTAATATAAATATGTATATACATAGGACAGAATCACAATATTAAGTGGTAATTAGTTTTTTTAATTATCATTAAAGTATCGTATTGTCCTTTTAATTTCACAATCCAACTGAATGCTTTAACAATTCTTTTTTAAGAAAAAAACCTTTTCAAGTTTTGACTCAAGTCAAGCAAAATGGTCGCTAAGTCGCCAACGTGGCTGTATTTGTAATTCTTTAAATAATTAGTTTTAATCGATTAATTTTTATTAATTATAATTAAATTATTGTATTGTCATCCAAAATGATCCTGTATATAAAATTTCAGCTCAATTCAGGGCTTTAAAATGTATTTTATTAACGATTGAAAATTCCACCAAGATAAATAAATAAATATACAAATATATAATATATAGACAGTGCGAGCTAATAGTAGGAATTGAAAAAAAAAGGTATTGTCCTGCCATTCGTATTAATTTTTATGCGTTTTAGCTTCAATTAACGCATATAGATAGACTAAATATCCAACACCCGCATTAAGAAAATTTTTTAAATATGTAGCTAGACGTATTAACCACTGCCTGCTAAAGGGTTAAAGGGACCAGGAACCGAACACATGGCTCCACTTGAACATCGTTTCAGAGCATGACTAGTCGTCTATCAAACGATAAAAAATTCATTCTGCTGGCATAGCACTGCAACAAGAATCGCGTTCATTACATCTATAGCTCTTATAAATTACCCCTTTATATAAAACTAAATATCTTTTTTATCAGTTTCTGGATTAAATATACTCCGCAACTACACAATAGACAATCATCACATCCTTTTGAGCATAGGCCGACCAATGTGTTATTACAACTTTGAGATCAAGTTGCAGGATAACCTTAAGATCAATGGAGTACTCTTCGTTTTGTTACAAAATGGGTAATAAGTTTTCTTCGCGCCTTTCAATTAATTATCCTTAAGGGGAGAAACCTTTTCATGAATTGATTGATTGATTTTTAAGAACCTTTTTCTATGAAGTGAACCTTAACGTATGCAAATGAAACTTTCTATTTAAAGTTAAATGAAATGAGTTCACGGGGGAAGGTTGATAGCAAAATCTTAGATGTCAGTTTAAATTATATTTGTGAAAGCTACATTGCAGAATATTTTCACATAAGTCTTGTAGTCTTATTATCATTATTAGCAGGACTATAAGTATTTGGATCCAAGTGAGTCTGTCTTCACCTGATAAGTAATCTTTGTTATTATTAATTAAAAGGGTGTTTTTCGCTCCCATTTGCTAATTGTAACCACTTAGAATAAAAAATGTTATCAGTTTCACAATACGTCAGCGTTTCTCAAACTGTGGGGCGCGACCCCTACGGGGGCACGAGCATATTAAAAAGTTGAAAACAAGATTCTTTAAAAAAATTATTAATTTACTGAAAGTAAACAAACAGAATACATTCTGACATAAGAAATAAATACACATTTGCACTGATATAATATTTACACTTTAAATGTATCAGTACCACACAATGTATTTTATAATTAATTTAGCAATATTAAGTTAAAAACAAGTTTAATAATTATCATTGACCCCATGGGGCTTGTCATATAAAATTATATATCAAAATTAACACTTATCTTCATAATTTAAATGGTTTAAAATTAATTCTTTTATCACTGATTAAAAGATACGCGATTCACTCCCCAATGCCACTGTTTGCCGCCCATCTGGTATAGTAGTCAGTGATGATGACTGCGGTGTTGTAGGGGCTGGGTTCGAATTCTGGAGAAGACATGGATGTTTGTGTTGTAATCCTTCTCTTTGTGATGTGTGTTTCCCGCCTACTTCTACTTAAGCCCCTGTGTGATATCTTATGGTGCACGGGGTTATAAATGTTCTCAATAAAAAAAAATGCTACCTTTCTCCACGAAGGCATACGTATGGGATACCTTGAGAGGGCAGGGGGGCGGAGAGAAAAGAAATAAATAAGCAAATTCTCTTAAATAAGCGATTCCTTCGCAAACGCTTTTTGATGCATTCCAAAGCCTTCCGAATAATTTCATGAATAGCAATGCACATAAAATTCGAACTTCGAAAATATGTATATATACGTCCTGTGCAATTAACGCTTTGGTTGAGCGAGACGCTTATATAGACCGCTAGCACTTAAGAGGTTAAAATGTGACGGGGCTTTAAAGTGTTTCTCCTACTACTCCTCTTGGGGAATCTTTGGGGCCAGCATTGAGTTATTTCACAGTCAATCCTCTCAAGAAGAAACCTTGATATTCAGATTAGTTTGTAGATATATAGTGGAGGTTTTGAAATTGCAAAAGAGAAGTAGGAAGGAAGCTGAGATGCTGAACGCTGTGAGCTGATGGTAAGGATAAGAAGAAGCGTAATTGTAGAACGGGCTTTAGTGAGTCGAAGAAATTAAGGAAGATTGAGATTCATAGAATAACTTTACTTAAAATTAAGCAGTAAAGATTCCAGGCGCTTATTTACATAAGATTGAGGGTTACATTATATCACTCCTGATTTCCTTCCTAGCATCAGACTCTTTGAATATTTGAATTGATAACAATAAATTGGTTTTATTAGGGCTAGCTTGGGTTATCAATCATTACCTCCCACAAATCTAGGTCGAGTAGATGAAGAGATGGTACCCCAGGTAAGGGGGTATCACAAAAGTCGTATTGTAGCTTTAGCGTCAAAGTATAGTATCACTGAATTCAATACATTGTTATAATATGGAAGTGGGGCGCGATGAAAATTATGATTGAATATTGGGTCGCAAATATTGAAAGTTTGAGAAGCACTGCAATAAGTAATTGCTTTCTAATGTCCCTTTCACTGATGTGAACTCGAGTTCACCACGAATAATATTTAGCAGAATCGGAATTTGAACACTAGATAAGTTATAACTTAGTATTTTAAAGCAAATAAATTATTCCACATTTCTTTTTTATTTCAATTAGTATCAGGTTCGTACAAATCTTGATATTTCTGAAATATACAGCGAAAACATAAACGAATATAGCTTTTCTAGTTTTGTTAAAACAAAAAGAAACAAAATTAAAATAAACGAATTCTTTTTTCAACCTTGAAGTAAAAAATAAATAACTGAACGTCCAAATTCAGCGTATTTAAAGGAGTTCAATGTAAGCCACTCCAGAAACAAAAAAAATTATCTTATATTTACGATAACTCCTCTCGCGCGCATATTTTACCTCGTCTAATTGAACGCTTTAAAGGGTTGGAAGTATGCTTGTGTCTTAATATATTTGTCCCATGACTCAACAATGCTGGTTACGAGTTTGTGACCGCAGCAGAATCAGTCTCGGATAGCCAGCAATTCTTTTGGTGATTACTGATAAGTACATTGTGCGCACTTTTAACATAAAGATAAAATCGAAATTTACGGGTGCGCGTTATATAAGCCGGGTATAAAAACAAAAGATTTAAAAATAAAAAAAAAAGATATAAGACTTTACATACATCGTAATACTATTTATTTAAAAGAAATGACACTCCTTATGAACTCAAAGAGTTGTATTTCTAAAAGAATATTATTTTTTTCTACGGCTTGGGATAGTACCTAGAATAAATGACTTCAAAACATAAGAACACTGCACACATACATTTCAGGTTCCTACTTAAAAAAGAAAAGCGCGCGTTATATGGCGAATATACCTAAAAATTAAAAATTTCAGCTTGAAAGTATAGGTGCCCGTTATATGTCGGATTTTACGGTATTTAGGAATGGGTAACTTCATATAAATCTTCCTCACATACTTTGAGCTAGCTAAACATTTATAAACTTTTATGTTATTATTTGTGACTATTTTTTGTGTTTTGTATCACGTCGACTACTCCTTATTCCATATCGAGCTCGAGTCACAATCTTATGAGTATGGATTTGATCGATTGATTGAATATTATCGTCGCACTATTCAGCTACACGAGGGCTTTTGGCGACGGATCACGTAATTTTGAACCTAGGTCAAGTGACGTGGACGACACCTGAGCTGGCACCCCCTCTCCTAACTACCACACTACACCAACGGGAGGACGTTTCAGGTCTCGACAGATTTAATGTGCATCACTGCCCTACACGGCGGGTCTTTAGTGGTACTGGGTTTGAACTCATGACAAGGCAAGCCACGATTCGATAACTATACCACTCGGCTACCGCGGCCACCTTATGAGTATGGAACTGTGAGTGAGTGTTTATAAACGTCACATTCTAAAGCAACACGAGGGCTAAAGGTGACTGACCTCGTAATACTTACTGAACCAAGTGACGAGAAAGACACCTGAGCTGATCCCTACATCCCCAAACTCCCATACTATGGGAACGGGAGAACTTTGGGCCACTCTACACGGTGAGTCTTCAGTGGTACTCGGTCTCGAACTCAGACACTCCGCCCACGAGTCTGTGACAAAGGCCACTGCACTACCGCAACCACACGAAACTGTTCACCTGTTCACCAGTCAAATTTTGGGGAAGGACCATTACAAATGAGAGATACGAATTGTTCTACGTTGAATAGCAAAGTCCTGGAGCGCTCTTTGTCTTATTTTTGGGTGTGGCAATTTGTGGCTAAAAATTCCCGAACAGCTCAATGCCGCTGGAATGGTGCGCCATCTTGCTGTTGAATGAAATCACTTTATTTTTCTTCTAACTGTAGCAACAACCAAATCAGGAGTACATCTAAATAAATATCATTAACAATCAGGGGCGTAAAGTAAACCCCGCATTGCGAGGAGGACCAGGGTTCTAGGGGAGGGCGCAAAGCCTGACTGACGCCAAGTACGTATTTAACCAATTTATAAAATATTAACGGCAAAATCTGACTTTGCAGGGGTCCCTAATGTTCTCCGTTACGCCACTGTTAACAGTTTTCTCATAAAAAAAAAAGAATGGGTCGAAAATTGTATCATGAGTCCTAATTATAAGCTTTCAACTCATATTTTTGATTTTCAATGACCCATAAAAAGCTGTGCTTTGTCTTCTTTTAATTGCCCTCAAAAGTTGGGATATTTATTTATGTACATCCAATGTAAATGTTGTGACTGATATTTAACCTCAAATATAGTGTACCTGTTAAATAATACATTTATAAATATTTCAGCAGTATTTTTCGGAGTATATTTACTTTTTGAACCGGAACATAACAAGCATTTGACAATCCGTGGCGAAATGTGACAGATAAGATACATAACCCTTTTCGGGAGTTTATTCGGTAGATTTGAAAAAAGGCGGAGGAAAGAAATTTGTTTTCTTTCATTCACCCCGTTTCCCGGTCGAGTAGCCGAAAAAATCCACTCCTCACCATCTTCCACTTCAAGCCGCCAAATCTCCGCACTTGACGTTTTTCTGATTGCCCAAACCCCTCTTTAGGGTGACTTTAAAAATAAATTTCAAATCGAATTTTCCATATTTCCATTTGAAAACACTTCGAATGAAATGTTTGATATATATATATTTTCTTTCTTTACGAGATATACCCATTCACTCTTGACTTTTGTTTTGTTATTTGGAACAGTCATTGCTCAAATTTTGATTATATTAGTTTGTTAAATATCTGAATGAGAGAATAACTAAAAGCTTAACCATATTAAAATTATTTTTATGAACTTTTACTAATGAGGTCATGCACTTCTAGAAATAAGTATAAGGTGTCTGGGTTAACATTAAGTTTTGGCTTAACATTACGAAACTACTTATCAGAATAATGCCATAAACTGTTCATCGATGGATTGGAAAAATTCTCCGAGATTTTTTGGGTCTAGTCCGATCAACCGCACGTGCGCGTATTATTCGGCAATCGCAGACGATAAACTTGTTACACCGACTTCATTAGTAAAGATGTGGACGCCACAGCAGAAGGTGCAGTGCGTACTTTTGTTAACGGAATTTAAATCAGTCACGCGTGTTCTAACAGAATGGAATGTTGTTACTGGCTTGCTTAATAGACTTATCAGGACTCCTACAAATGAATCACGCACACGATCTTCATTGTTTTCTATCACGAAAACTTAAGGCTACTTGCCAGTTTGAGATATCAAAGTTTCCGTCTCCTTTAAAGTTCTTTCCCATTTGTGGATAGATTTTGATGTCGGAGGGTGGATATTCCATTCTGGTTGAACACGTCGCTGTACACATGTGACTGATTTAAATTCCGTTAACCAAAGTACACACTGCATCTTTCACTGTGGAGTCCTAATCTTTACTAATGAAGTCAGTGTAACACGTTTATCGTCTGCGATTGCCGAATAATGCGCGCACAAGCGGTCGATCGGACTAGACCCAAAAAAATATCAGAGTTTTCCAATCCACGGATGAACAGTTTAATACATTCTGATGGGTAGTTCCGTAATAATAAGCCATTACTTTTGGATACTTTAAGCCCGGATACCCTGTATATGTTCAAGTTTAAATCTTCCTGTTCCAAAACCATAATATTGCAGAAGCCGATAAATGAATATGTTTTTTTATATTTTTAGTGTTACATGAATTAGAATACGTATGCATATAAATTGTTTTAAGAATGTTATAACAATAAAAAAATTATTTAAATGAAACTTTTTGGTAAAAATGAAGAAAAAAATGGCCTATTTTCCAAAACATTCTCCTCCGAATAATGCGTGCATGTGTGGCCGATCGGACTAGACCCAAATAAATCTCGGAGAGTTTTCCAATTCATGGATGAACAGTTTATTACATTCTGATCGGGAATTCCATAATAACAAACTATTACTTTTGTATGCTTTAAGCCCGGACACCCTGTATTTTACAATTGTCTTCATCAATATCATTATCTCTCACTTTTAGCACGTGTAAAATATTAAAATCTTTCCCTACTCAAATATCTAGGAACCTAGCACAAAAATTTTCCAGTTATTTTTCCTCAGAAGTTGTATGGGTTTCAATTTCAACATTCCCGTAAAGAAATCACGGTTGTTTATAAATAAGGACGTGTTATATAGGTGCGAAGACCTATGTGTGTGTTGAATATCAACAGAAGCCTTATAAATCACTTCTTTTTAATGTATACATTTGAGGAAAGTGACTATATAATACAGCAGTCGTGTCGTACATTTCATGCGGTTAAAAATGTCAGGTATTTTTCCAGTCGACCATAAATTCTGTGAATGTGTTTAAACGGCATGAATTACGGTGACCGATTCAAAATCTAAAGGTACATATACTTTTAAAACGTCGAAAGAAAACTTTAACATTTAACGGGACAATTTTGTAGATTTTACTGTAACATATATTGAGCTTGAATGGTTTCTAGCTAGAAATTCTGACACATCAGATTCAAATAAATATTATAACTCAAAATTACTACTTATCAGGGACGTAGGCACCCCTGTATCAGCCGTATCAATGAAACGGGGCCCCAAAGCTACAGGGGCCCTAATATGTGTAACAACAGTCCCACTAACAGAATTCTCATTTCTGAAAATGGGCCCCGTAGGAATTTAGGTACAGGGCCCAAGCAGAACTAGCTATGCCAGTGCTACTTAAGATAAACATGAACTCCGTTTTTGTGTTAATCACTTAGAATACTGTCAGTACGTAGCAAAAATGTTCAAAAAACACTCTTCTGCAAAAAGAAAAAAAAAAATCATATAACAAAATTTTTTTTTTTTTAAATTTTTTTTCCAAAATTCTTTTTAAAAAATAAACAAATGAATAAAAAAAAAAAATAGTAAATATTAATTTTCGTCTGCTTATGTTAACTTTATCTTTTTACTGTGCAACTAAAAAATATTGAATAAAACTTTAAACAACTGCGGCTGGTTTATCTTTTACCTCTGCTTCTCGAAACATTAATGAGAATATCTTTACTTCACTTCTATGGAACTTTTAGCCAACTGGATGACTTCGATCGTGGCTGCAGAGTTCGAATGCGTTAAGATGGCGGGTGATACCAAATATATAAAAGCCTTCATCTGAACCATATGGGCAAAGCTATTTAAAGGTGATGACAGTAATGGTTGCTATAAGGAACTTATTAGTGGAATGAAGTTTCTGGAAAACAAAGATGCAAGAATGCTATTCAATATCGGAGGACTGTGCAACAGGCCCAAATTACCCCAGTAGCATCATTGTCAGGAATTCAACGCCCAACACCTTGTACCATAGCATCCATGGTATCTTCCATCGTATCATGGAGCTTGGCTATTTTGGGGTTATGATCACACAGTGGGCTTTAGAACGTCTGTTTTAACCCCAAAGCATCAGCAAAATCATTTAGAATGGTCACCACAGAAAATCATTGCTGCTGGCAGATTGTTCAGAGATGGGTCTAGCTTAACTCTTGGAGCAGAGGACCATCCGATTTGTTTAGGCAGGGGCCAAGACAAGTGGTAAAAATCAGTCTGAATTTTAAAGAAGCATAGACATATTACTTTCGGTACGATGGTGTGAAGTGCTATATCTCTTACGACAGCGAGTCGTCTCCAGTCAACCTGCGTACAACTTTAGCAGCTTAATGATGTTACGTAAATGTCTATATTTCCTTCATATTGCGTTATATTACGAGACATTTCCAGATAGATAATGCTAAACTTTATATGGCTTTTACCTCTAGATTGCCTCCATGTTGTTGATACTCTTCCTTGGCTTGCAAGTTTAACTGATTTTTCCCTAATATATGTGTTTGAACATATATTTGACAAGGTAGGCCAACAAATTCTGGAGCCCTAAGAAATCACATATTTGGAGCAATTATTAATGAATGTCTGACAGAATATATAAAATGATGAGATTAAGAATCTTTGACTTTTTACATCGACGTTTGCAAACATCCATCACCGTCGGGAAGGTGGAGTTCATCAATTCAAGATTTTAACATTGAATGGGCACTTGAAAGCCATTGGAAATCACTTTCTTCATGCTGCTTAGTTATTTTTTTGAGAAAAAGAATGTATTAAATCAGATTTTTTGGTCACACACATTGTTTTAGTATTATGAAAATATTTAGAGTGGTGAAATTCTCAGACGCGTACTTATTCTTTCATGTTAAGCTTTTAAAACTAAATATTTTGTTTCAAATCCATTTTACGGTAATTGTTTATTTTCTCTTCTAAGTTATGCTGTTGTTAGATATAAACGTTCTTTTTTGTTTCTTCCATGGTAAAGCAAATGATGATAAAATAGTATTCCACTAAATCCACAACAGATAAACATTCTAATCTTTGTTTGTCCTGGTCATAATTCCATAATGATTTGAAAAGCATTAAATGCATTATTTCTGTAATTTTAGAGCTAAATTGTCTCTCAAAACACATTAAATACTTTAATTACTTAAAAAATTCTTTATTTGCATTTGTATAGTTTTCCCCGAAAGGTAATAGTAAGTTCTTTATAAGCTACAGTCTTATATTAAAATAGAATTAACTTCGAACGAGAATAAATTAAAACCAATCCTAAACGATCCCTTAGAGATATTTAGCACATCCATCGACGCGTTCTAAATTTCATTAATGCAATTTAATGTCAATCGATTCGAAGTAACACCTCACGTATACATAGATGTCTTACACCTTAACCATTATGCCATCTCACAAGGTAATAATCGAAGTGGACTTCTGAATTTCAGAGCTCTCATTGATTATTAAATTTAATTCCTTTCAAAATCCCAACTTAAGTCTAAGATATAGCGGCTTATAAGCTTATGTCTCAGAAAGGGTCTTTATTGAATAATTTTCTTGTGTTAGCAATGCCTGAAACATCCATTTGTATGATAAATACAGGCGAAGACATTAAAATTCTATGACTACTATTCTATTCTTGTAAGATTCATTTTCATATGTGTAAGTTCACGTGGGAGTGGCTCGCAAATATGTTTAGTGAATATATAAAGTTAATGTGTATTTTATGTGAATATACTTTGTTAACGAGAATAATTTTGGAATAAAGCGGAGAAGATTTCATTATGATTCAAATTTTTGAAACGAAAGTTCTAATTGTATTCGATATTTTATTTGATGGGAATTGAACTCTATCAAACTATCTCGATTCGATTTTCCAGAAATTATTTTCTTATTATTTCTTTAATTGTATCTTAATATTATTCAGTTTTAATGACTTCTTCTGTCTTGAAACACGTATTTGAAGACATTAAACTGTTTAAGATTCGAATTACCTAGAAAATAGTTGATATTGATTCCATTCATTCATTAAAAACTAAACAAAACGTATTTTTTTGAAAAATTGCATTCATAATTGTGTTATATTAATTCATTATTCTATTCATTCATGTTAACTTTGTAGTATAAATACAGACATGATTTCTTTAGTTATTGATAAACAAAGTAAATTCAATAAATAGCATACATAATCTTGCATTTACAGTAGCCCATACCCGAATACAGGGTTATTCCAAAATCATGGTACAAACATTGAGGGGTGGTAGAGTTCATTGAAAAAAACAATTTTTGTATAAGAATACATAGGTGGAAGCTCCGCGTTTGAGACACAAACAGAAAAAATAACACATTAACGGAAACATAAAATGTTCATTAGCAACGTACTTAACGAATGATTCCGTACAGAAAAGTTAAAACATTTTTAGAAATTGCATTCAACAACCGTCATTAATGCTTGGCGACTTTTATGGCATGATTGGCTGACAATATTGGCTATAGTTGAAGAAAGTAAAGCATTATGCCAGAGATCTGCTGCACCACCAAAATCGTCATTTGCGCTTGAGATTTCGTTCATTATGGGTGATTTTCCTAACAGCGAAAAAGTAGACATGCATTTAATGTACGGTGCTATTAATGGTAATGGCAGAGCAGCGCTACCACTGTATCAGGAACGCTTTTCAAGTAGACGCATGCCGAACCACTAAATGTATCAACAATGACATCGCTGTGTGAAAATGGTTCATTTATCGTCAGGACTGATGGATGAGGTAGATCGAGGGCTGTACGACAAACACACATGGAAGATGTCACCA
Organism: Trichonephila inaurata madagascariensis; assembly: GCA_019973955.1. Lineage (NCBI taxonomy): Eukaryota > Metazoa > Arthropoda > Arachnida > Araneae > Nephilidae > Trichonephila > Trichonephila inaurata. The sequence goes on from BMAV01014928.1 coordinate 110,483, forward strand.
TGGACTATCTGGAAGAGACACCCTGTACAAGTACATGGGCTGTAGCATGTCGTCTACATGTCAATCAACCAACCATTTGTAGAGTTTTATTGTTGGTGGATGTAATTTCTAAAACTGTTTTAACATTTTCTGTACGGAATCATTCGTTAAAGAGTGTTGCAAATGAACATTTTACGTTTTCCTTAGTGTGTTATTTGTTCTCTGTTTGTGCATCAACGCGGCACTTCCACCCACATATTCCTATACAAAAGTTTGTTTTAGTGAGCTTCCCCCCCCCCAAAAAAAGTTTGTCCCATGATTTTAGAATCACCCTGTATATATCAGTAAAGGTTTTTAATTTTAATGATCGGCACAGTGGTTCAATGCTCTAAGGGACAATTAATGCATAAAAGTTGAAACACCCACACATTCAATGCTAGTAGTTTAGTAATCCATAATCTTTTGTTTGTAACTTTGCTTGAAATAATTATGTTTGACATTTGTACGTCAGTTTGAATGGGCTACATTCAGGACAGTCACATGATAAATGCAACCACGTGTCCATTAAATTCAAAGCTAACATTAGACTTGAGCGAGCTGTGAAATTTAAATAAAATTTCAATTTTCATAATTGAATAAAGATTTAAGTTTTAAAATTCTTTTAAAAATTTCAAAATAAAAAATTTTTTTATGTTATATGTGCATTTTTAAATTAAGTGTACTTTGATGACCAATGTGACGTTAATATTGTAAACAATTATGTTCTTTTTAACGGAAAGTTTCTGTAAAAAGCAATAGTTGGCAATAACGAAGAGCATAAACTGATTGATAGGAAACGCGTGATTGCATTTATCATGTAACTATGACATGCATGAATTTAGCATGAATTTAGTTCCTATTAGGCTTTGAAACCTGTAAAGTACATTGTGTTACATAGCGCTTCAATAAATCAACCAACAAAAAAAAAAAAAACTAGAGAAGCAGTCTTAATTTTAGCATTTAGAACGAAAGAGAGAGATATTTGTAAATGTCATTAATGAACTTCCAATTTAAAAAGCAATGAGCGTAATATTAATTAAAACGAAAGATAATATTTTTATTTATACACAAATATTTTAAATTACATTGCAAATTTAAAAGTTTCTATAAAAAATTTATAGAAAAATAAATTTATTTTATTTTTAAAATAATTTTATTAAAATAAATTAATATAATAAAATAAATTAGTTTTATTTTATTTATAAATTTTTATTATACTTCAAATTTATTAGTTTCTTTAAAACTTTATTTCAAACTCCTGAAATAAAGTTTCCTGGAACCAGGTTAACAAAAAATGTGTCTTTGTTGAGCTCAAAAAGTAATGGATAACCAGGAATTAATTTTCAGCGTAGTATTTTTTAAACGTTTTATAGAAAAATGTTTTTGTCGCAATATTTGTACTTTAATTTGACGCAATGTTAGATTACACTAAACTAAGTTTACCCTTAATATGTGAATTATTCGAGCATGTATTGTATACTCCAAAAATAAATCATATGCTGTTGAAATAATAAGATATAATTTGATCTAATACTATAATGCATGGAAACAATTATAATGAACAATTATAATCAAAAAGAAATTTATTGAAATTTACAGAATTAAATGAGAAAAATTTCCCATTTTTTTTGTTTTTATTCGAAATGAGCATCAATAAATCAGTTAAGCTTGGGAAATTGTAGAGTGGAATTTCTCAAATCCCACCGCTTCACGAAAAAGAGAGGAAATTTCATTTATTTATAAGATAGTCGGAAACGAGAAACACCATATGTTAACTTAAAAATAAAAAATCTCAAAAAAATTAAAAGCACTGATAATGAAATTACAGAGAATATATTTATTTACTATGTGAACATTGACAGTATTCTGTTAACAGATTGTGTATTAAGAATTGTTTTTTTCTATATATATATACAAAATTGTCTGAAATGCCATCCGCAGATTAAATAGCTGAATATTTATTTATTTGGAAAGCAATTTTAGAGCCGTCAATCTGGCAACAAATTTTTATTTTGCTTTCTTCTAAAATTGAATTTGGAGAATGAATTTTTTATAAGTTAGAAAATTTATTGCTCTTGCTTCATCATGAGCAAAGTTATTGAATTTTTAGTATAATGATGTTTTATTACTACGTTTTCTTTTTTTAGGGGAAATGTTAAAATAGTTAAAATTTTAAAAATGTTTTATGGGGGTGGGGGAATAATTGGATGCTTACATGAATTTTGCTATATTACGAGGAAATTTTCAGACTATCTCTCATTTAGGTTTTCTTTCTCTCTCTCTTTGTAATCTTTAGCAGTAGATGGAGTGTTAAGAAAGAATAACTTTTTTTATGTTTATGTATGTGAGTAAATGTTTTTATTTTAATTCTTCAATACAATTTTGCAATGAATTGGATTTGTTTTAAGGTAATTTGCGTAGAGAATAACAAATATTACAAAAAATACTTATTTGATACTCATACAACAATAAACTATATAAATAAATCTTTCATTCAAAAATTCATGTTTCTCAAAAATGTTTTCTAATAGTATAATTAAAAATATAGATCAGAAGTTAGAATAAAATTTTCTTTTCGAAGCTAAAGCACGCTTATTGAAAACAATAATTATATTTGAAAGAATAAATATTACAATGATAATGATGTTAAAAAGAACACATTTTGAGTTCCGATAATAATTATAATATTAAGGAAAAGGCAAATAATTTCATATTGTGGAACTGTAAGGAAAACAAACATTAGATTCAATAGCTAGAAATAACTTTTTTTAGCCAACAAGTAAAATAGTCAAAAATACAAAAAAAAAAAAAAAAAAATATTGCTGAATTGTATGGGTTGTTTTCCACTCAGTTTTAATAAAGGTGCTTAAGCGGTCAAATTTAATATTCAAATTTATATTTAAAAGAATTATAACAAAATGAAATTAGCATTTTAATAAGGTAATAATATTTTGAAATAAATATTGATTTGAATATTACTTACTTTTTAGTTGATGTTAAACTTTTAGATTAGCTTGCTTTTTGATTGATATTCAGAATCTAAATCACAGATTATTTATAATTACCTTTCTCATGTCTGAATAGAATTTAGTAACTTAAAATCGTTCTTTAAGACAAATATTATTGCACATTTAGCCTTTAGTCAAATATTTGCTTATCGAATCGAGAGAAATATCCAGTTGCGTTCAATTTCTAACTGAATAACTTATTTGTATAACTCATTTAATAACTTATTTAACTTTAACTGATTTGTTTGTTTGAAATCTCTACTCTATTGAATCTTTAAGGTATTCGACTACGTTCGGAACCGTGATTTTGCAAAAGAGCGTAAATGGATAATATTTATGATATTTAGTGTCACCTAGATTAGAATACATGTATACAATTGTTTTAAGGACATTATGACAAAAAAATTATTTAAATACAATATTTTGGCCAAAAATTAACTTAGAATAACCTTTTTTCCAAATGTTCTCCTTTTGTAAAAAATGCTTCTATTGTATTAATATTTTGCCTGTATTCAGCACAGACCTCCCTACAGAGGCTTAACTAGAATTTTTGAAATGCATAACTCGGAAGTCATTTTATCCATGTTTTACGAAAACAGAAAGGAGAAATTTTAAGAAAATACGCCGATAATTATTTCAAATGGTTGTAACTCGGAAAATAATGTGAATTTTTCAAAAATCATAGTTGAGCTTCTATACAGAGGTTTGGCAGGCAAAATATTAATACAATAGAAGCATTTTTTACAAAAGGAGAACATTTGGAAAAAAAAGTTATTCTAAGTTAATTTTTGGCCAAAATATTGTTTTTAAATAATTTTTTTTATCATAATGTCCTTAAAACAATTGTATACATGTATTCTAATCTAAGTGACACTGAATATCATGAAAATTATCCATTTAGGCGCTTTTTTAAAATCATGGTTCCGAACGTAGTCGGATACCTTAAACGAAGTAAAGATACAAAAGTAATATTTCCGTACGTCAAAAAGAAACTTGAATCAACCTGAGTTATAAAAATACTTACCGAGCTTACGTGAAATTAAATTTAATTCAGGAAGCCTCGTTCAGACGTGCTTTAGTAGAAATATTATATTTAAACTTTTACTAATCGAAAGGAAATTCTGTCAGAAATAATCTCTAGTAAGAACGAAAACTATTAATAAGGATTACGATGAATTTATCAAGCATGCTCATGAGTTTACGATAAGCCCACCTGCTAACTAAGACAGTTATCCCACAACAGAGCAATCGAGCGAAAATCAATATCCAATATCAATAATTTTTCATCAAAGATATTTACATTTATATCTCATCATAATATGAGTTAAATGTATTGGTTTTGTAAACAAAGTGTGTATATAAAAAATATTAAAATTACTCAAGAATCATTTTATTATTTTAATTGGACAATTCAAAATCTAATTTTCTTTCTTTTAATCACATCTTCATTTTGGAATTTTCAAGTTATACAGTCCCCAAATTTCTTACACGCTTCATTTTTGAAAATCTTTAATAGTCACTAAAATAATTTTATTCAAGAAGGTTTTTTTTTGTGTGGGGAATTTGCATTTTTTCTCTTTCTTTTAGATTTGTTATTTGCATAAAAAGAACATTTATTTTACCCCTTTTATCTTTTTTACGCATTTTTTTCATTACTCTTCTTGTTTTGATGATCTTGTGGTGCTTTTCACGAAGAACTCGAATTCAAAGATGACTTTTTTGCGTGGAACCGCTTTTCACCTGGATTCTTTCCTTAATAGTTTTTATCGTTCCTTTTTTATAGAATTTGTAATTTTTTTGTTACAAATTCTTTACCTCGGGAAAAATGGAAGGAAAAAACCAATCTGAGCGTTTTTGCATGCATACCGGAATGATCATTTTTTACGCCAATCAATCAAGATATTATTTTTTTTCGTTCTAGTTCTATCACATCTTTATGGGATATTCTAAATCTTGTTAAAGCATTGACTCAAAAGTTAAGGCCACCAGGAGGCTGTTACTAGTGATTGCCACTTTGAATAACATTGTTTTTGAATAATTATACCTCAAATTCCTTACAAATTACAGTATTTAGGGGGGGGGCATTAATTTATTTCTAGGCAGCTTATCTTAAATTAGTGACAACTCTGTATCTAATCATTTGATTCATAAACCACGAATTAATTTTTTTTTATAAATATTCTTCTATATATTTCAAACAAATTGTCGCAACTCGGAGGTTGCAGGTGTACTTTGGGACACCGAATAATCAGACATTGTTAGAAAAATAATTACTTTTATTTCAGACTAATCAATTTATAATCAATTAAAGATAATAAACTTAGGGAGGAATCTAATTTAGTTCCCTAACTTAAGTTTATAAGATAATCAATTAAACACTTATCTGCTTTTGATTTGAGGGTATCGCACTTGTAGGATCTCTCCTAGGTTGCTATATAGTCCACTTCAAAACTTCTTCTCTCTTACTTCCACGTTTCCGAGCGGCAATTCTTTCAACTCACTTGAATGATAGCGTGAGGACAAAGGACTAATTCCCACACACCCATTTCCAGAGTTTAAATAGCACTCCAATTAGCATAAAATCAAGTTCTCTCTACGGATGGCGGTTTTAAAGTCAAACCATAGTTAAAGAAGTATTTCCCCAAGAAGAATAATAGAAAGACCGTGGATAGAACCTATCACATAATGAGTGTATTTTAAGAAATAATTGTAATATTTCAATTAAAAAGAGAAAGGTAGTAAAAAGGAGTGTTTGTGTAAGCTTGGTAGATGTTAAGAGATATAAATACACCCATGTTACAGTCGTTGTATGTGTACTTTGTCATTCTGGGTTACTTAGATTAGCAGAAAGTACAAGCTCTGTGTCTAAAAGTTTAAGTAGTCTATTAAACAAAAGTTTAGTTATATAAGGTTAAGTGTCATTCTCGTCACTCGAGTATAGTTCAAAGCTTTTTAAATACATAGAATAACATAACTTGAGTGCAAAATGGTTAACACAATATTTCTAGCTTTCTACCACATTTTTTGTTTTACTTTTGAAAAATGTAAACTCATATTCAATTATTTTGAGTACTATTTCACATGACAAATACATCTTTGCTGTAAAATGAATTTCAGTCATTAAGTTATAAATATCATATCAATAACTTAGTAAAGAATCTCAAAATCAAAATAAAAAAACAACCACCCTTAAATAGCTGTATACAATTTATTTATTTATTTTTTTTAATTTAATTTTTTTTAACTCCATATTAAACACTAGGAAAATTAATTTACCGTAAGATGATGACGAGTTTTTTTGAACATAACAAATTGTATTTTATTTATTGCTTCTAATTAGATTTTGTATAGGACAAAGTACACAATTTTTTTTAAATTAATATAGTTAGATAATGTAAATTAGAAAATAATTTTACATATGTATAGTTTTATATATTTTTTAAAGTTTGCACTTAGAGAAGCCAGGGATTTTAATGTGATCATAATTGACAAAATTAATCTTAATTGTCATTGAATTCTTCATATTATATTAAGTAAAAGGTATATATAATGTCTGGTTATAACGAATTTAAAAAAGATTTTAGCATATAACTTTTCACACACTTAGGATTATCACACACAGGATAAAATAAAATTAAAAAAACCCGAAATTCTTCAGTGTGATACCAAATTACATCCTTTTCCGTTATGTCTATCAACCAGGAAAAATATATATTTCCCGATGAATGGTTTTCAATTCATTTATAATGATTTGTAAAAAGTTTTTTTTATAGAATACCACCCATTCTTCTTACGCCGAATAGGGTCTTCTTTCAAGAAATCAGTAGAAAGGAAAAATCAAAAGTAGTTCGATAGTCATATGAGAAAAATTGTCGTGATCCCGCGATAACTTGTAAAGTTGGAGATATAAAATTATCAGCCTATATGATAAAATCTAAAAACTTTACTAAGCATTCAATTTACTATCAAGAAATGTTTTAAGCCGAGAGAGGGGTCAACTTAATCACTATCGTAAATTTCTAAGGCAAATAATTATGTCATTTGTCTTGGTTGTGTTCCGATGTAACAGCCCTGGTCAGGGATTGGCCAGTATCACTTGCTAACCCGAATGGACTAAATTCATGTGACGTCATTAATCACATAACTGAGCCACGTGTTTTCGGCCAATCACTTCATAAATTAATGCAACGTCATAATTATATCATAAATATAATCACGTGTTTCCAGCCAATTAGTTCATGTGCTTCACTGTTGCCAACTTTTGCTTTTTGTAGAAACTTTCTTTTAGAAAGTACATATTTGTCCACGATATAATAATGCACATAGTTAAACAAAATGCAATTAATTTAAAAGTATTCGTATAATGTATTTTTTTTTAAATTTTGAAAACTGTTTGAAGAATTTTAACGCGTGAACTCTTTTCCCCCAATCATCAAATTTCAAATGTTATCTAAACTTTACAAGTTGAACAACTAGTATGTCAATTTTTAATCAATGGGAAACACGCGGTTGTCGTTATCATGTGCCCAATCATGAATTTAGTCCATTAAATATCATCTTCCTTAATTCCGAGGACTTCAGAGACTGGCTTTGATAATCTAAATTTCATAGCAGCCGAACGTTTTTGATTAAAACCTTTGTGAACAGTTTTTGCAAAACTTAAATTTGCAGATGTGCTAAGGTTTTCAGCCCCGGGATCCCGGGGTGTTTTTTCCAATCCCGGGATTTAATTTTTGCCAGAAGTATATTAAAAAATCTTTTTTTTAATATACTTCTATGAATTTAATTCTTAGAAAATTTATATTTTGTTTATGAAATATGTACGTAGAATTTTTTTGTGCAATTATAAGAAAAAAATACATGCAGCTCTTAATTCTCGTTTCGGGGATCGTCGCACAGAAGTGGCTCACTACAATACTTACACAATGTTACAAGCAACGTCTCAAGAATATATTCTGTCACAGTTCCTTCTTCAATTAAATGCCGAAAATTAACAGCGAACCTGCGTGAATGACTTGAGACACTTCAAATCCAACTGCTTTTCTAAAAGCTCATGCAAGTGTATCTTCTATTTCAAATAAGGGAACACTTAAAACACTTGATCACATTCTGATTCAATAAATCCATTTATACGCAATAAAAAAACATTAAGCGTAGCAGAAGAACTAGATAAAGTTATCAAATAGGTATAAGCACTATTAGATTTGAGACACAGTCTTTAAAAATTCAAAAAGAAATGTCTCTTTTTTTTGAGAATGGAAGGAGACGTGGTAACTACCTGAAAAGAACATACTTCTATTTAATGATGATCACACCTACTAGTGTAGAATCCGTACGAGCATTTTCTTCGGCGGGACAATTTGCAAGAAAAATAAGAAGCTGTTTAAACGATAAAACGCTGGACGAGCTGTGTATTTTTTTTTAAAGCTTATTTACAGAATTACAAGAAATGAAGAAATGTTTTTTTGAAGTTATACTTCTTTTGGGGCATTAGAGAAGTAGGATGAGGGTAAATTTTTACAATGTGCGAGCACCCCGTCACGGATGCGAAAATCCTTTGTCTAGAAATATACAGAACGGGACAAATCACTCCCGCCTTCGAAATTCTCAGAAAAATATTTCTCTTCACTTCCCTGAAGAAGGGGACACCCGGGTTTGAACCGGGGACCTCTCGACCTGCAGCCGAATGCTCTACCACTGAGCTATACACCCGCGTCAGCGAACCTTTGCTTTGTGTTCCGTAGCAACGTGCGATGCACGTTAAATCTGTCGAGAGCTGAAACGTCCTCCCGTTGGTGTGGTGTGGTAGTTAGGAGAGGGAGTGCCAGCTCAGGTGTCGTCCACGTCACTTGACCATGGTTCAAAATTACGTGGTCCGTCGCCAAAAGCCCTCGTGTAGCTGAACAGTGCGACGTTAATATTCAATCATTCAATCAATCAATCCGTTGGAACGTATACGAAATTCCTTTCTCTAGAAATATACAGAACGGGACAGATCATTGCTGCCTTCGAAATTCTCAAAAACATTATTTCTCTTCCCTGAAAATGGGGGCACCCGGGTTTGAACCGGGGACCTCCCGATCTGCAGTCGAATGCTCTACCACTGAGTTATACACCCGTGTCAGACAGCCTTTGCTTTGCGTTCCGTAGGAACGGATACGCGAAAATGCTTTGTCTAGAAATATGCAGAACGGCACAGATCATTCCCGCCTTCGACCCCCTCCCCATATTATTGGTCCTATTGTGCCTGTGCGGGGGTGTTTAAATTTATTTAAATCGTGATTATCTCGGGTTTGGCTTGTTCGATTGACTTAAGGTTAGTATCGTTCAACTCTGCTCGTGACCGCCTTTCGTCCTTGGCCCAGAGAAAGAGCTTGCCCTACTCAAGATTTTAGAAAGATTTTAATCTTGTTACGCTGAAGAAGTATAACTTCTTACGTGCGTACATAAGTTTAAGTACACACTTAAACGTTAAGTACACACTTTTTTTTAAAATTTCGTTATGTACTATTTTTATTGGTTTTCTTATGATGAATTAATTTTCCTTTTATTTGTTCCAATAAAATAAATATTAAACCAATTTTTAATTATACTTTCAGCTTTATTATGCAATTCCAACTATACTAATGTATATAAGTATTTTTAATAAATAGTCCAATCCTAATATCTGGATCCCGGATTTGGATAATGTAATCCCGAGATTGAAAATGTAACACGGGATTCCAAACACTAAGATGTATTAAAGCAGTTATTTCTGGTACTTACGTATTAAACTACTGACCAAATCAAAGGACGTTAACAATTCAAAAAATGTAGCCAAATGCTCTCATCGTTATTATTATTGCATTCGAACTAGCGCGGGAATGGTTTCTACTAGACTGCATATCGTACATTTGGTAATGTCTTTTGATTTGACGAAATTATATAGATGAATGGTATAATATATAAATATTCTATTTCTTCTTTGAAAATTAGTTCATTATTTTGAAAAAAATTCTATTCTAGAACTGATCATTAGCTTTATTTTGAATTGTTTTTACATCGATAAAATTTCTGTGCATTCGATTATTGGAATCATAGCAAAAAATATTTGTCACTTGGTAGTTTGAAAATACATACTCAAAATCAAATATATAATTCAATTTACAGTATTAAAAAATGTTTCTTCTTTTACTCAAATTTTCATGAAAATAAGTGCTTCATAGAGCCATCAAGGTTTTATAATATTTCTAATTGTAGCCATAATTCCATACATTTAAGCTGAATGGGAAAAAAATAAAAAATAATAGTGATAGTACACGTTTTATATTGTAATGGAAATCATTAAAAATAAATAAAATAAAATGAATTGAAAAAATAACAACAAAAACATTAAATTTAGTTTTCTTCAAAAATAATGTTATGCAATGGAAAAAAGCAACTTTTCTGAAAATATGTGTGAGATTTTACTCAGTTATTTTGATTCTGTAAGGAGAATAAATTATGTGCAGCAGCTTTGAAGAATTGTTGGTTATAATGGTTATTTCCTATTTCCAATTTACTACGAATCACATATTTAAAAATGTAAATTCCTTTTTTACGTCTGAATTTTTACAGGTCAAGCTAATTTACTTCTGGCGTTGTTCAAACATGCTCACGCTGTATCCAGATGGGATTGAAGTTTCTTCACGAAAAGAATTTCCTTCCGTATTCAAACCATAAAAATGGAAGATGAAAATAAATTTATTTCCCCATACTTTAGTCATAATTTATTTGGTATCAGTTAGATGAATTTCGTTTTTAGAATAACCGTAATCTTAAATAGAACAAATGGAACGAGAAAATAATAATAAATCCTTTTTCTCCACACACACACAATAGATAAAAACACCTTTTTCTTCTAAAATAAAGACTTTTCCTCATAAATTCTGATTGTTCATTTTTCTAAGCTCAAATTTAATTACCTCTCTCCTGCTTGTGAGCGCAAAAATAAGAACAGACATTTCATACTTTTCCCTAGACTTAATCAATCTGTAATTACAGTTAGGAACGATTTTATTCGAACTATTTGGTTTAATTTAGAATTATACGCAAAGAGAGGAAAATGAAATGCTTCTTCCAGACTTATTGTTAATGTTTATTGACTAGACTTTTATTTCGGAATTGATTACTTAACTGTGTCTCATCATCGCGTTTTAATTAAAATTAAAAGAGCATTATATGTTTGCCGTTACTTTTGAAAGAAATTAATAGATCGTATGCAAGCAATTATTTGCATTTATTATTTTTTGTCTTTGAAATTGGAGAATAACATGGACATAATAATGATGTCTTTATCATTTCAGCGCGTATAATAAATTGAAGTTTATTGAAAAGTGAAATTTATTTTGAAATGTCAAAATTTACTCGAAGAAATATATATATATATATATAAGAGATTAGAAATTTCTTTCGTATTTTTTTTTGAAAATTTTTTTTATAATAAATTATAGTTAAAAAAATTACTCTATTATAGTTAATGGAACTAAAAAGTAAAACATAATTCTTAATATAAAAATAAAACGATGAACGAGAAAATTAATGTCATTGTGGTAAAAGCGTGGGGTGCTTTGTTCTGCATTTTTATACTAATTCTGCTTTTCGGAATAGAACTAGTAAGAAATTATAACATTTAATACATAGCACCCCACGCTTTTATCCCAATGACATTCATTTTCTCTCGTTAATCATTTTATTCTTATAATAAGAATTATTTTTTTAACTTTTAGTTCGATTCACTTTAAAAGCATGTTTTTTAGTTTTTTTAAAAAATTATAATTTATTAGTGAAAAATATCTTTGATTTTACACCTTATTCCGCATGAAATATTTCAAACTTAGCTCTTCCAGATTTCCTTTAGTTGGCTGATCCTACATTTTGCAAACCAGGAACCATTCATAGGATGCCAATGGGTATTCGAGATTCTAAAAAATGACGCATCTAAGATTAATTCATCAATAAATATAAATGATGGTTTACAAAAGTTAAAACACACGCTTTTGTTGTAGATTGAACTAAAAAAGGAAAAATATATAAATTATAGTTTAAAAAAAACTAAAAAACACGCTTTTAAACTATAATTTATATTTTTTATTTTTTAGTTCAATCTACAACAAAAGCGTGTGTTTTTAGTTTTTTAAGCTATTATTTATTTATTGGTGAAATAATCTTTGTTTGTTGTATTTTTATTAACCATGAGCGTTTTCGCTTTAGAGTTGTAACTAAACTTTTATGTCGCCAAATGTGGAAACAGGATCTGGGATTAGTCTCCAAATGTGGAAACGGGAAATCATTAATCCTGATGTTCCTGATCAGAACAATGGGACAAAATTATTAAGCTATTGTATTGTCATCGGTCCTTGACACGTGTGCAAAATTTCGAATTAATCTGACTTTTTAAAGTGGGTAAAAGTAGAGTTAAAAAATTCCATTACATACAGGTGAAGCTAATAAGTGTGTTAAAAAGGGTTTTTTTCCCTACGTTCCCCAAAATTATGTGTTGTGATAGAAGACTATTTCCTGACGCTTCTCCGTAATGCAATTTTCTCATTATTGAAAATACTTAATGAGAAAGATATTTAGCTTAAAGTTATTTTCTGTATGCATTCCAGCGACATGATGTATTACATTAAAGCAGTGCTCCGCGACCTTTTTATCACTGCGGACCGGTCAACGTTTGATAATTTTACCGCGGCCCGCTGAGGGTGGGACACGTTGATTGTTTATATTTTAGATTGTTTTGGTTTAACAATTTTAATTTAGTTACATTTAAATATGCCTTCAGAATAAAATAGAGTTACACCAAAAATGAATCAAAGTGATTTAATGTGGAATATAAAGTGATTTCCATGGAAAGTTGCGCAAATCCGAGAGAAAAGCACCACTTTAAATAAAATGGAAATAGTTTAATGTTCTACTCGGCGGCCCGGAACCATTTGATCCACGGACCGGTAGTTGAGGATCACTGCTTTAAAGGACCAAATTCATTTGACGTCATAGTCATATGATAAATGCAATCATGAGCTTTCAGCCAATCAATTCATGTGCATCGTTGTTACCAACTTTTGTTTTTTGCAGAGGCTTTCTTGAAAAAAAACCCCACATATTTGTCAACAATAATAATGCACTTAGAGTATATGTGACAAATATCATGAAAACAATCAAATTGGGTCTACAAGATGGATTTTGATATCGGAGTTTATCATTTTGGATCACGATCACGTGGCAGCGACGACACTTGAGTATATATACTTCCTCATTCAGTTTCAATTTAATGTATATCAGTTCACACATTATGACTTTTTTGCTGACTTTGGACTCAAATGTACGTACGTAGAGTTGCAGCGGCATCTCAGGTGAAGTGTTATATTTGGAGACAGGGACATCATTTGCCAGTGCGCGACCTTTTTTGAAATTCGAGCATGACTAGTTAAAGTAACTGTGAACTGATGCTTAGTTTTTCATCTTTTTTAACAGAATATTTTTATCTAAGATAGTCTTTATTGTCGTTATTAATACTGTAACTTGGGGAAGATTGTGTGTCTATTATAGTATATTAGTTTGTTTCGTCTTCCGTTGCCAATGACAACGTGACTCGAAATATTCTGACAACTTCAGTTGATTTCCTCTAGTTGGCTAAAAAATGCTCAGTTTTTTTCTAGGCCTTTTAGAAATATATTATATAGAAAACAATAAGTAAAACAAAGCAGAAGATGTTTCACAGAATTTTTATGGATGAATTTAAAAAATGTTACCTGAAATGATTTAGGTATTTATACCATTGAGAATTAGCACTGGCGTAGCTAGTCGTGAGTGGGCACCATATAAAAAAATTCCTTGGGACCCTGTTTTTGGCTCCTTAATATTTTACAATTTTTTATTACACATACGGGGGTGGGGGGGAGGGGGCCCTGCAGCTTGGGAGCCCCGTATCAGTGATACAGTTGATTCGGTAGTAGCTACGTCCCTAAACTTTACTTACTTATTCCTATTACACATAAATTAACCTCCTCGTGTTTTTAAAACACCAATGTTCCCCGAGTTTTTTTTTAATTTCATCTAATACGTGGAAGTCTTATTTAGGTTCGTAAATTAACAATAGAAGCGATTGTACTACTTAAATCCAAAAGAGAATTACTATGGCTAATAGATGTCTCGATAGAATACGAAAATATATGAAATCAAATTCAATCGAAAGAAGTATTAATGTTCTATTATATAAATGTCTTTTAAGATCGTATTAATTTATGCATGTGAAACTTGGTCCATGTCTCGACAGATAAGAACATGATAAGTATCTACGAAAGGAAAATTTTAAGACTTATTTTTGGAGGAATTCAGGGAAAGGGAATGTGGTGAAGAGGAAATTTCCAGCTCAATCACTCATATAAAAAATCTGACATCTCATTAACTTCATACAAATTAAAGAATTTAATGGGCAGGTCACGTTGTCAGAATGGATGAAGACCGCACCACTGAAAAAGTCTTCAATGCCCAACCAATTGGCACGCGGGGAAAAGGCAGGCCAAATCTTAGATAGATTGATGGCCTAGAAAGACATCTTCTAGTTTTGAGAACTAAGAATTCGTGGTAGTATCAGGAAGAAGGCTTGCCTAGAAAAGACTTTTTGAGAAGGCCCTGGGCTGTCGAGCCACTGATGAAGGAATGTGTAAAAATTGGATGAAAATAAATGTGAGGTGAAGGATTCACAGCTTCCAATTTGAGCTTTTGCAAACATTCCTTTGTTGGACTTATTGTGTGGTATAGAGCAACAGAATAACATGGTCTTTCGATACTATTGTCCTTTTTGAGCATCGTTAGTATTTCGTAATACCACTGAATATGGACTGTAGCTCGATGTTCCAAGAATTTAAAGAGAACTCTGATTCGAAGTCAGGACACCAGATTCGATCATCAATAGCAATAGCTCAATCCTAGTCTCCTTCATGATCCATTCCTGAACATTTGGAAGAAAGCCGAAGAACTTCCCCATAAGTCTTTTCCCATTAGGCGAAAGATTCCCCGATCTTCT
>BMAV01014928.1:133739-169750 GCA_019973955.1 Trichonephila inaurata madagascariensis
TAGTTGTTTTTTTATGTTCGCCAAGATGGGCGATAACATTACAATAAGGTTACCTTGATATTTTTATCGTCTGGCGATGTGATTGCCATGAGGATAACGTGTATTAGAAATAACTTTTATTGATTTTTTCCCGCGCGGTAACCCTATTAATTTCAGACGATTTTAATTTGATTTCTTTATAAACGTAACCATTTTCAGTGTAATTTTTCTATTATTTCCGTTTTCTGTTTTATTTTGTACTATTTTCAAATATGGGTGAGTAATAGGATACTTTTTTTTAAAAAAAAGAATGAGTGTTGTACTTTTAATTATCGCTATAAATCGTATATTTTCGCTTTATTTTACGTTTTAAAATTGCTTTTTTTGAACGTTCCTTGTTCGATAAAATTCGTTGAAGGAACTTACAGTTTTTAGAATATTACAAATTTTCAGTACTTTGTAATTGATATTCATTCTTAACTTTAATATATATTATGTAATTATTTTATTAATAATATAATATAAAAATGCAATTATTACTATATGTAATAATCTTATAATATTTGTTATTTCTAATTGTGTTTTTGTATTTATTTATAAATATTATTACATATTATGCTATTTATTTATAATTATTATTATGTTATTTATTTATAATTATTATTATGTTATTTATTTATAATTATTATTATGTTGTTTATTTATAATTATAATTATATTATTTATTTATATTTATGTAATACGAGTATTCTTATGCATTATTTTTATTTTATTACAATACGATGATTATTCTTTTTTATAATTACTGTTAAATTTTATTATATGATTATTATATTTAAAAGTTATTATTAAATCATACTATACGTATATTACATAGTATATATTCATAGATATTATAAGATTATTAAATTATATTATAATATTATTATATTCTGCATATAATACTATTATTAGCACATGTTACTTTTTATTATATAATATTGATATTCATTATTTATTGATTGATATTGGTTATTCTCACTCTCTTCCAATATCCTTCATTTGAAATACATTTCAATGTATTTCCAAACAATTCTTTAAAATTATTGTGTATCATTAAATTACCGCTAGGCCGTCATCTTAGATATCATTCCAGCAACAACACGCGCTGTTTGGCGCCATGCCCCGGAATATCAAACTAGTTCCTACGGAGGTGTTTGGATTGTTAAGGCCCAGGGGTTGCATCTCATTCAGTGAAGTACAAATTGATTCTTCTCTTTAGTTTATCTTCTCTGCATATCGCCTAGTCATTTCTCGTTTCTAATGTTTTATAGTAAATTGATGACAATCAAGAAATATGAACATTTCGAGTGAGTCAATAGTTTTTCCACCCATGCTGAGTTTGGATCTCCCGTGGAACCTCAGTAATGAGCGAGATTCCACTTCAAACAACACGAGGAAAAGGTACTGAGACACATACACCTTCATAATTATATACACAAAGACTAATTATCCGAAAGTTTTAATTGCATAATATATATAATAATGAGTCAATGTAAAAATTTTCTCAAGATTTCTGAATAAGAATGTGAACAATAAAGAATAACAACACACAGAAGTAAAAATACACAGAAATAAACTTATTCTAAAATCCTCTATTTCAAAATCGAGGAATATTCCAGTAAAAAAACTTTAAAGGCAAATGAAAAAGATGGGATTTCGCGATAAGAAAAATGTCAAGTGCGAAGATTTGTCAACTTAAAGCAGAAGAGTGGTTTTTTTTATTTATTTATCTGGTTCTCTGACGGTAAAAAATGTTAGCGGAGTGAGCAAAAAAGGGGATCGAATTTAAACATTCTTTTCAATCCCAAATACGTTGAAAAACGTTCATTTTTCTATAAAAAGTTGTTTTTTTTCGTCTTTGACGTTTTTATACATTGTTATCTGTCTGATACAGTCGGATTATGTCTGGTTTAAAATGAAAAGCTTCGAAATATTCGAAAGTAATAGCTGAAATTTTATTACTATTTTATAGTGAACTCTGTGGATCAGATGTGATCAAAAATCATAGATATAAACATTACAGTTAATGCTCTATATTTCTTTGCGAAAGAAAATGTTTTATTCTATTATCTATATTTTTTCCCTTCTTTTCGAAAACATCACTTTAGATGAAATATCGGGTAGAATCATTTTAATTCAAAAAACAGATTAAAAAAAATTACTTTGAACATTTCTTAATATTGTTTCAGTAAACATTACAATAGGAACAGAAACAATACAGAATAGTTGTAACGATGTTCTATCCATGAGATCTATCCTCTCTAACTCAGAGTTTTATTCCATCCAGCCAAATTGGCACTTTGAGATAGACCACTCCACAAATGAACGTCATTTTTAAATAGAATGTAAATATTCAGGGAGATAGAGAATGGACAAAGCCACGATAGTACTGCCTGAACTATAGTAGCTTATTCCGGAATTATAGTTATTCCGCTATTAGAAGTAATTGGTAAGTCTGCTATTAAAATATTTCCCTTGGGCGAGTTCAGAGTTTGTGTGTGTGCATCCCGTTAAAGATAAGTACCTATTAATTTTTACTAGTTTATTGTCTTGTCTACATATCGCGCATAGTCAAGTTTAACTTTTAATTAATAAAAGTGAATTGTTATAAATATCTATATATTGGTCATCATTTCGTGTGCGACTTATTGGCGTCTCAATCCCTACTGCTTTCGGATCTCCTCCCCATGAAGGAGATCTCCCTCTCAACCAACCTGAGGAGGTGGTACCTCGAAAAGGTTGTAACGGGTCTATCCGCGTTCTTTCCACTAATTATCCTCTTGGGGAATTTTTGGTCCTTAAAAATTATTCTACAATAAACCTTCTTCCTAAGAAGATGTGATTATGTAAATTAAGACTTGTATATAAAGGTTAAACTTTCGAGTTAGAGAGAAGAGGTTAGACTGCTTAATTGATAGCAGTAATTGCTTAAAATGAAGTGAGGCGTGAGTACTTCGTAGCTTATTTGTCTAAGATTGAAATTGATGCTTTGGCCGATTAAGGATTAAATTGGATTAAGTCGCTTGGAATTAGAAGGTGTATTGCCTGTACGTAAGTGATCCGATTAATTAAGTCTTCTAGTATCTAATCTACCTCGCTGTGTGTTGCTTTTCATATTTAGTAATTGGTGCATTTCTAATTCTATGAGAAATCTTCACCTCTCTTGGGCACTTAGATATGTAGGAGGTAGGGAAGAAACACTCGCCATGATCCAGTCAATCTATTTATTGATCACACAATAAAACGACACAAATTCAATTAATAACAGCACGAGAATGTCTTGGTGCTTACCACGAAAGTGGATCAACGAAGAAATACACGAAAGATTTGGAGAGAATCAAACTCGATCCTTACTTTATATAGGATCTAATCTATTATCCGATTTAATCTATCATTAATTTAATCTCAGTGATCGATCGTCACTGTAAATGTTTCTCCTAATAAGTATTTTTGATCACAATAATTCAATAATCTGTGAATAACAAACGCACTGGATATCTGGTTTGCATCCACTCCTACTCTCTATTCTAGCTAGAGAACTTCGACTAAATACAGTAAACTTAATTTGCATATTACGATTTCTTCTTTCGAAGGGTTCGTTGTGAGTAACGTGAATTGAAAGCTTAAATATTTCCCAAGAGGATTAGTGGAAGGATCGCAAATAGATCCGTCACAACTTGGGTTACTGAATTTGTGTTGTTGTTCATAACTGTGAATAAATAGAAGTTATTCTGAATATGGCTAATATTTTTCCTTCTGATTCTCCCATACTAATAGACGCGGGGCATCCATTGCAAAGTGATTAGAATTAAAATTTTTGTCCTTTTTTCTCGATAACGTACGAACACCAACGTGAGGACTTTGAGCCCCGACAGATTTAGTGTGCATCAGCTCCTCCAAACGACAGGTTCTTCAATAGCCCCAGGACTGCAAATTCATGACTCTCCAGGCACGAATTGTTGACCATGACCACTGGTCTACCGCAGCCACTTCAACTCACGGGACTGCAGAACACACTGAGAAGTTAATGCTTTAACTCATCAGAATTATTCTCATGTAGCATATGGTTTTTAATTTATTAAACAATGCAATGTATTTTGCCTTTAGCATGCATCTCATATTCTAAATGATGCAGGTACATTTCAGTTATAGAAAGTTTTGATAATTCTTAACTTTATACGCGACAGGTTTTCATACTTAACACTTCAATTTTTACAGTTACGTCGTCTCCGGTGGCTTAGAGATAGCGTGTCCGCTTTGTTAATCTATGGTTGCGGGTTCGACTGTGGCTAAAGTCGATGTAAGAGATCCCTTGAGTATCAATTTGGCTCAGGTACCCTCGGCAGAATTAAATCACGGTAATATTCAGCATACTACGAGAACTTGAATTGAAAAAAAAAAAATAATAATTCAAGTGTCCAAATTTGGTAACGAGGCCGTCACTAGATGGAGCCACGTTACCAAAGGGCTCTCACGTTTTGAGACTTGCCGTTTCTACACAGGCTAAGTTGCTACAATGCAGCCTCATTGAAAAAAAAATTGCAGTTAAAATTCTATTAGAAGACTTAAAAATCAAATTCTGTTTGAAATGATGATGTTCTATATGATAACAATGCGTTTAAAAATGATTATTTAATTGAATTTATTTTCTGAGATATTTTTCAATAGTAAAAGAATCAATTTACAATAGTATGAAAGCAAAAAGTTCATGGCAACCTCGTAAACCGAGGAGATGGATTGCAGTATAAGAAAGATTTAAATTTAAAAAAAATGTATACAAAGATAAATTATGTAATACAATTATATGAATATAGTTGCACATACTGTTGATGAAATATGTCATACTAAAAAATGTATCAGAATGTTATCAAAGATTTCCATAAAATTTGCAGTTTAAAAAAAGAAATTACCCGCAAACATTAGCTTTGATATTGTCACAAACTGATAAGCTCTGAGCGGCCGAACGATAAGAGCACTGCTCTACCATGCAGGCGGCTCGGGTTCGAGCCTCCCAGATACTTGTTTGTTAACTTTAACCATGACTTTCGTTATTTATTATTATCGACATTTTCAAATTATGTAAATTGAATTTATGTTAATCTTCCCCTGGTGGTCATTCTAGGAGTCTCCACCAGGTGGATATAAAAGTACTGTAGCTGGATAGGTTTTCAGTGGTGGTGCTGCCCGTGTAAGATACTACTACAAAATAAATCTTGTGTTGGGTAACATCGCTTAGTTCCTTTCTACGTAACAATATTCTTTTCTATTTCCAACGGAAAAAAATAATAAGTATTCTCATTCAATCTATTAATTCTGTAGAAACGGATCACACAGAATACATTGATAGTATTTTCTTTTTAAATAAGATGGAATGATAAGACACTATTAAGACTGTTTTCGGTAAATGTCGGAGAGCTTGAATTAAACTCTGAGCACATTTTAAGACAGAAAAACATCTCAATTTCCATGGAAATTTGCAATACCATAACTCGTACCTCTGTTAACAGTATAGTGTTTTTAAAAATTTCAAAATATTCCCTGAATATTCTCTTTTTTGTTTTCATATGTGAAGGCATAGCCCATTTAACATTACGGTATTAGAGAAAAACACGAAACACATTTTATACCAGAAAAAATGAATCAACTCGGTTAAAAATGGGAAGTATGATAAAAGATTTTCTCTAAAGGATAGTCAAGCCAGAATATCATATTAGTTTTTCATTTCTTTTGTATCTCAAAAAATGTTCCAAATTCCAGTCCTATTCTTTAAGGTATCCGACTACGTTCGGAACTGATTTTAAAAAAGCGCATAAATGGATAATGTTCATGATATTTAGTGTCACTTAGATAAAAATACATGTATAAAATTATTTTAAGGACATTTTGACAAAAAATATTATTTAAATACAATATTTTGGCAAAAAAGTAACTTAAAATAACCTTTTTGCAAATGCTCTCCTTTTTGTAAAAAATGCTTCTAATAATATTTTGCCTGCATATAGCTAAGACCTCTGTACAGAGGCTTAACTATGATTTTTGAAAAATTCACATTATTTTCAGAGTTACAACCCATTGAAATAATTATCGGTGTTTTTTTGTTAAAACTTCTCCCCTCTGTTGTGACGTAAAACATGGATAAACCCACTTCTAAGTTATATATTTCAAAAATTCTAGGAGAGCCTCTGCACAGAGGTCTGAGCTATAGACAGGCAAAATATTATTATAATAGAAGCATTTTTCAAAAAAGGAGAACATGTTGAAAATGGGTCATTCTATGTTCATTTTTTGTTAAAATATTGTATTTAAATAATTTTTTATTGTAATACAATTCTTAAAACAATTTTATATACATTTTCTAATCTAAGTGACACTATAAATATCATGAAAAGTATCCATTTATACGCTTTTACAAAATCAAGGTTCCGAACGCGTAGTCGGATACCTTAACATTAACCAAAAATAACCTTAAGGTATCCGACTACGTTTGGAACCGTGATTTTGCAAAAGCGTATAAATGGGTAATATTTATGATATTTATAGCGTAACTCAAATTAGAAAACTTATCTAAAATTGTTTTAAGAATAGTATTACAATAAAAAAATTATTTAAGTACAATATTTTGACAAAAAATGAACATAGAATGATTCATTTTCAAAACATTCTCCTGTTATGAAAAATGCTTCTATTATAATAATATTTTGCCTGTATATAAGCTCAGACCACTTTATAGAGGCTGAACTAGAATTTTTGAAATGTATAACTTAGAAGTGGATTTATCCATATTTTACAACAACAGAGGGGGAAATTTTAAGAAAAAAACGCCGATAATTGCTTCAATTGGTGGTAACTATGAAAATAATGTGAATTTTTCAAAACTCCTAGTTCAGACTCTCTGGAGAAATCTTTACTTTATATAAGAAAAATAGTATTATTATAGAAGCAATTTTTATAAAAGGAGAACATTTTTAAACAAGGTTATTCTAAGTTAATTTTTGGCCAAAATATTGTATTTAAATAATTTTTTTTCTGTCAAAATGTCCTTAAAACAATTTTATACATGTATTCTAATCTAAGTGACACTAAATATCCTGAAAAGCATCCTTTTATGCGCTTTTTTAAAATCACAGTTCCGAATGTAGTCGGACACCTTAAACAATGAAAGCAAAGCGTAGTCCAATCAAGAAGCTTTGACAATAAGTCGGGAAGAAGCATTTCATTTTCATCCTTACGGAACAGAACCGAAGGACTATTTTTTTAAAAATAGTTCCGAATTATAATTACAGATGGATCAATACTAAGAAAAACCACGGATTCATTACTTTTATTTTTGTGATCAAACAGTAGAAAGGTAATTAAAATCAAACTCAGGAAAAGAAAGAATGAGAAATGTAATGAAAAATATTATTTTCCCCTTTCCTTTTTTCCTTGCAGGATTTTTTTTATCAATCTTTATTTCCAACAAGATTAAATGGGGATTCTTTTCTGTTCTATATGCTTAGTAAAACAATGAATATTCTAAGAAGGAGATGTATCTAAATGGAATGAAAAATAAGGAAAAATATTTGGCCAAAAAAATTTCTTCTGATTTTATATATTATTTTTACTTTGTCCACTTTTTTATGAATCAAGCAGAATATGAAAATATTGTTTGGAAAAAGATGTTTCTATCCCATCTGAATTCGATATAAATACATTTAAGTAACACCTGAAATAAATAAGCTTGAATTTTTTAAAATTCATCGCAAAAAAAAAATATTCATTTTTAAAAATGTTATTCGCTTATCTAATTGGAAAACGAAAATAGTTGTTGCTTACAACAATTCTGCAAAACTGATCGACATACTTTATATATTTCTTTTAGAATCAAAATAATTCTTTAACAACATGCATGTATGTTTATTAACTTTGTAACGGGGCCTTACGCGGCTTTCAATTAATAATCCTCTTGGGGAATCTTTGGGCCAGCATTCGCGTTATTTCACAGCCATCCCTGTCAAGAAGAAACCATGAGATGCAAATTAGCTAATGTATATATAGTTAAAGTTTTATAATCATGGATGAGAAGAGTCGCTGTAAGCAGTGCTGATACGGTAAGAATCAGAATTACGCCGCGTGACTAAAGGACAGATTTTAACTACTAGAATAAATGATTGAATTTAGAATTTGTTAAGACAGGATTGATTAAAGTTAAGCTATTCGGATTTCGTACACTTATTCACATAAGATTGGCGCTATCTTTATATCACTCCAAAGGTTCCCTTTATAGATTGATTGTTCTGGAATATTATCTTGGATAATAATAAATTAGATTTATCATGGTTAGTCTTGGTCATCCATCTTTCCCTCCTACAGATTTAGATCGTTTAGATGACGAGGAGGCGTCACCAGGGGTGAGGCCTTTACAACGTCGTCCTATTTAGCTACACGATGGCTTTTAGCGATGGACCTCGTAATTATGAACCACGATCAAGTGACGAGGACAACACCTGAGCTGGCAACCCCTCTCCTCAAACTACATCATCACGCCAGTGGGAGGACTTTGAGCTTCGAGAGATTTGACGTGCAGTAACCCCTCTACATAGAGGGTCTTCAGCGGCACTAGGCCCGATCTCATAACATAACGGCCACGTCAGATGCACTACAGCTCAAAGTGATGACAAAGCGACCACGAACTCGGTATTATGACCGCTAGACTTCCATGGCCACGATTGATTAACAACAAAATCCAAAAAACATTTTCAAACAATTTAAGTGATTTCATTCAACGATATTATTCCTGCAGGTAGTTTAAGTTTCTATTCTTTTAAAACTAAGTTTCCATTTCATTTCAATTTATTCAATTTCAATGGTGTACAACACATTATATAATTGACATTATTATATTATTGCTATCAAGTATTATATGCATGGAATTATGAATGGAATTATAAAGAGTATATAACCTTGGTTGCTAAGTAAAATTCTTATTTTCATGAACATCTTATAAAAAAAATTTTTTTTAATACAACGTTGCAACCTTTTGTTTAATTCCAATTAAGGTATTTTTAGACCAATAAGTAAATTTACAATGATCAAGTCGCCCAACCGATATAGTGGTTAGCGACGCTGACAGCGGTGCCGTAGGGACTGGGTTCGAATCCCGAAGAAGACATAGATGTTTGTAAATGTATAGTGCCTTTGCAGCATGAGGGTACTCTAAATAGCCATCGAGCTGCAAGTCCTCTCGTGTGGAAGGGGTAGAGAGCTGGGGTTTTCTCCCTCTAAATTGGGGTGGAACCGAGAAAAATTGTACTGTCATTTGCATGTTTCTCAAAACTAAGGCTAACGACAGGCCCTTAGCCGCGATGAATTTCGCAGGCCTCGATCTAACTTCGTCAAGCAGGTGGCAATAGTCACAATAATCTTTTACTATAGTTCCAATTATAAAAATGTAAAGGAATTTTATATATCACTGTAAAAGCATTACAAAACAAAATATTTATTATCAGATAATTTTTTTTCAAACTATTCACTGGTTTTGATAGGAGAAAAAAATAACCATTAATAAATCTACAAGTTTAAGACATCTGGAAAAAAATCATATTTAAGCTTTATTTCATTTTTACAGTCATTTTTCAAAATATTTTTTTTATCAGGTTTTGTGCACAAGTATTATTTATTAGAAGAAACTATTAAAAATATTAGAGATAGATATGGAGAACTAAAAACCACTGACTAAGAGAAAATGTATTGTTGACCTTCAAAATACACACATTTATAGACTGCAAAGACAAAGTGTATTTAAAAACATTTTCGTAACACCAACTTCATTAATCGTAATTATTTTACAAAAAGCCTTGGAGTGGAGAAATATGGGTTTTCTACAAGAGCACTTCAGAAGGTGCTTACAATACTTGATAAAATGGGTCGATTTCGAACGTCGAATACTTGGGATTGGAAGTCGAAGAAAAAATACATACGAGACAGAAAGAGAGAAGATATACTTGAAATAGATAGAATGAATTGCAATTAATTATGTAATCCCTTGAAATCGAATGACATGGAAACATACTTAATTCCAGTTTGTGGTTATTGAGTACCTCTAAAATAATTTTTCTCTTTTGCGTTCGTTGTGTTTAGTCATGCAGCCAACACACACACAATGCACTCTTTATTAAAAAATATAATAACATCATTAGGGTTAAATGGTGGAACAAAGAAGACATCAAGATTTGGTTATGAAACTTAGTTTTGATTTTTTTTTTCTTTTTTGAAATATTAAAACTTTTTTAAAGTATGAAAAAATAAAATTAAAAAAAGTGCTATGCATTTTTCAGTAAGGAAAATTCCAAATCGCTTTCTGTTTTGGAAAATGCAAGAATTTACACAAGTTTTTTTTTTTTTAAATTTTGTTTTCGAAAATTAATTCACATATTTAGAAATCGAAATTCTGTTGCGAGGAATGATACTCCTAAATCAGAAATTTCTTATAAATTCACATATTCTGAGAAATTCTATTTTATTTTAAAAGAGAGTTAACATTTTCAAGGCTATCTTAGGCTAATGTTAAAGAATAGGAGCCAAATTTGGAATATTTTTTCAGATATAAAAGTACTCACACACACACACAAACATTAATATTATATTCTGGCTACTCTATCCTGTAGAGAATCACTTATTTTATCATACTTCTCATTTTTATCCAAGTTGACACATTTTTCTCTTATAAAATGTGTTTTGCCTTTTTTTCCTATACCGTAATGTTAAATGAGCTATCCCTTCACATGTTAAAAGGAAAATCTAATTATTTATGAAATATTTTGAAATTTTAAAAAAACTGTATTATAAACAAATGCATGAGTTACAATGTCAGAAATTTTTATAAAAATTGAGGCATTTTTTATGTTCGAAAATGTACTCCGTGTTAAGTTCACGTTCTTGTAAGATTTTATTTAAGTTCTTTATGTTTCATTATTACTTTTTTCAAGAATAAATCTCTCTAAATTCTCATTCATTTTTTAAAGTTCTGTTCACTGCAAGTAGTTCACGAATTACCATTTCATTATTATTTACGGAAAGGAACGGATCATATGTCACAAAAAATTAATCTAAGCTATTGTTAAATAATTGAGAGCTATTATTCAAGAAAGAGAGGGGCCATTTTTGTTGATGGATGAGCAATACGATAAGGATATAATTTACATTGTATTGAATAATACCAAGTATTTCTCTTTTTTCCTCTCCCTTCTGATTGATATACTGAGCCTTATTTCTTGGCTTCATTGATGTCACGTAATATTTTTTTCTTTGAACATGTTAAAATGAAAGAAATTTGTTTTTATTTATCTATTATTTCTCTCTCTCATAAATCATTGCTTAAGGTATCCGACTACTTGCGACAATTTTTGTTTAGAAAAAATGGAGTTATGGGGATTTTTTTGTGATTTTTAGATTTATTTAGTATATTTTAAGAAAAAAACTCTAAAATTGAAAGCAGAAAAAGATTTTTAGTTATTAAAATGGGAAAAAACTGGTGAAAATGTACAAAAAATTACCTAAACGGGGCCCGCTCTGTACAAAAATTTTATGAACAAATTCTCGATTTTTCAATTTTGATGTGTTTCTCAGTTATTTATGTTTGAAATGTGTGTGTGACCTTCAGGATAAGAGATATTTTAATTTTTACAAAAACTAGAGCACTTTATCTTAGTGACTATATGAAATTGCTTAAAAAAAACAGTGATTATGTTCACATAAAGGACTGTAAATTTTGAAATAAAACAGTGATTGATAAATCTGAAGGTCAAAACACTTCTACTGTTATACCAAACATACACAAAAAATTTCAGCAAATTTTTTTCAAAGCTTTTTGAGCAATCTCTGTCCCCGTTTGAGTTTTTCGAAACAAACACATTTCGAGTAAAACGCATTTTAAAGTTTGGCATCTTGTACAAAGTTATGGTATCTGCTTTTACTAAAAGACGTGTAGTTTTTGTTCTAGTGAATGGAAAATAAAACACTTGGTATTTTTATTAAGCTAATAAAGATGGACTATAAAGTAAAATCATAAAAAAATGTGTCAATTTTGAAAAAAATCATGATTTTAGGGTAGTCAGATACCTTAAATACGGATCCTTACAAAAATTATATTTAAAAAAGGTATGTTTAGTAAAATCCAGTACAAATTTATGCTGTCAAACTATATTCAATCCAATTCAATCTTTATGCTTTATTCGATACAAGATCGAAGTAGGGAAAAAATAGATAGCCCAAAAACATGGTTAAGCCCAAAGACTTTAAGTCAGGCAATCTCCGAAGTGTATGTTACTGAGTAAAATAAAGTGTGAAAAGCTTTTTGTGTGTGCCTCAAAGAAATTTTTTGTTTTATTTCATTTATTTATTCATTTTTTGAGATTTGTTACTGAAGCACTTGTGCAGGCTTTTTCTTTTTTTTGAGTCCCCAGTGTTTTATTGAGATTTGCTGTAAAATTACTGAATCTTGTCTATGTCATAAAAGCAAATTATTTCGTGCAATCGCACTGACAGTGATAGATAAAGGATTGCTGAAAATTTTCTTCTATGAAAAAATGTGGATTGAAATGTGTTCCATATTTTATAATTCAACTGAAGTGTTATTTCTAACAATGAACCTCGGTCGAATGTAGAGGAGGATATCTAATATCAAGATGACACACAATCCTGAAATTATATTACTGCTGGTGTCTTTTAAATGCATAAACTGATCCACGCACAACTTGTGACGTCTCTCGCGTCCTTCTGCTAACATAACTCCTATGTTCTTTGACGGCCACGATTAATGGCAAAACCTTTCCAACCCAATACCAAGAAGATAAACAGATCAAATATGTAAATGAGATATACTTTAAAAGGATAGAAGCTTTGATGATAAAGAGCGGCAAGTTTAGAGATAACTTAGTGTGGAATCATTCGGATCAAGAGTTAGCTGTCCGATAGCTTTGGAAGAAATAGAAGTTCATTATAAAGAAGTTGGAAACCTCGCATATTCAGTTACATTATAGATATCACTCAATCACTGAAGGAAGGAGATCTGCAAAAGGTAATATTTGGTATAGGAAGTTAGATGAATCGGTTTATTTATTATAATTAAGATAAATGATCTAGTTGCGTGATCTGACTTGAATATAAGGTTTAATTGGGTGTTAACTTTCACTTTAAAGAAAGTTGTCAATTAGAATTAGGTAATATAAGTTATTCTTAATAAAAGTTGTATTAAGAACCAAAATGTCTCATCATTTTGATAATCCCACACCTCTAGCTTACGCGGATCCTGAAAGACATAGTCATCATAGGATGGCTATGTCGCAAACTATCAGGCAGTTTTTTTCGGAGTAATTTGAAATTTTCCCCAGGGCACTTCAATAATTAAAGTAGAATTTTTTTTTCAAATAGTGAAAAAAAAATGACACGTATAAATGTACAAAACACACTAAAAAATTCATAAGTATGGGACACAGCAGTTCAAATCTACAATACTATTTTGCTTAAGAAAAATGAAACGCACAATCGTCGTCAAATGTTTGACTCCTATTTTGTTACCCTTCTTCCTGTAAAAGAAAGAAAGTTAGCTTCTAAAATGTTCGTTTCAAATAATCTTTCTGGATTCTTTTTACAGCTAATGGCTAAGTATTAAATTATATCCCATAAAAATAGTCATTCGATGTATTTGTAGCCTGCTGAAGAAGCATAAATAGCAGTTTGAATAATTTAATACAAATTTCTTTGAAATACTTTTAAGAAATTAAAACATGAAAGGAAAAATCTCGCGATATAGCATTAATATTCGCAAATATATTAAGCTAATGTAAGTTAAAAATAAACAACAACTGTAGCCACATTAGCAATAAAAGCGTGAAAGAAAAATATTACTTTTTATTGCGAAGTGATGATTTAAACTGCTGAAAACGAAACATAATAAAAATTTAAACGATCTCGCAGCGAAAATTACTGCATTGAAGAAAACAGATCGTATTTTTCTACAAATACATAAATCGTTGGAAAAATGGAAAGTCTTTTCCCTAAAGAAATTTGATTCTTTTCAGCACAAAAATCCTTTTACAAAATATACAGATTGCCATTTATTTCACACGTTCAAAAACTATTCTATTTTTAAGCCTTTTATCCACTCTAATGATTTAATACCATCAAGAGACTTCGAACGTTTGGTAATTTAATTTCGAATTGAATTCATCTGAATAAAGTTATTCAGTACGATAAATAAATATTCGAATGAAAGTGAAATCTAAACAATTTGTCTAGCGACACATCGAGTAAATAGTTAAGAATTTCCGTTCTCCTTTATATATAAAAGGAGTATAAATATTTATTTAAAGACTCTCTCTACAAGTTAGTTACTTTTAGTGTAGTTACTTACTTTAGCGTCAAAGGTTAAATTGCTATGTCAATGGATTTAGTGCTTTTTTTCAAGCCAGTTTTTAAGAAATGTTTCTATTCTTTTAAATGGAAATGTTTGTTCCATTTAGCATCGAGATTTAATTAAATCTGAAAATCAAATTTCATTTTTATCTGAATTTATCAAAGTTTATAAACTTCTAAAAATCGTTTTTCAGAGAAGATTCGAATTTTTTACCAAAAAGAAAAATTTTTTATTAAGTATAAGCTTAGCCGCTTAATGAAACACTATCACACAGCACTAATGAAAAAAAAAGATATTTTAGGAATCTAATTTTAGGAAGCAAGCATTTATTTCCTATGGAATAAAGACATTTTGTTCTGTAAGTTATTTATTCACGAAAAGAAAATTAACTGCTGCAATTTTAGAGATTTAGTTATTCCTTTTTTTGTAATCAATTTATCTGTTTTCGGAACTGTTACACTTCTTTCAACTAAATAAAATGATAGCTTTTGTTTAATTTTTCACTTTTCTAAAATAAATTTTTAAAAACTTTTTTAATTTGTGCGACTGTTACTTTCGATAAGTCTTTTTTTATTTCCATTTTTTTTTTCATATTTACTCTTAAGACAGTGTTAATGAACATTGCACAATAAAGCAATACGAGGGCTATTCGCAACGGACGTCGTCATTTTGAATTGTCGTCAAGTGACGAGGACGACACCTGAGCTAGCACTCTTCTCTCCGATCTTCCATATCATTCTAACGGGTAAGTATTAAGCCACGACAGATTTAACAAGGGCATTGCCCTCTTCCCTACATGGCGGATCTGCAGTGGCACTAGTGCTTGAACTCAGGACATGCCGGACACGCGCGAGTCTGCCCACTAGGTTACAGCAGTCACGAATTCTTCCAAACAAAGAAACCATACTTTTGATGGATGCGTTTGTTCTTCCAAAATAGAATAATTTTTCTTATGGCATCGTATCTGTGTGATGCCAGGGCTTTTTAGCCAAAAATTACACTTAACATAATTTTGAAAGAGTAAAAGACTTTTTGGCAATTATAAGTATCAATTAAATATTGATTTTATTTTATACTTTACTAAATATCGCTTTTTCCTTTCCTCGAAGTCTGTAACTCTTGTCATTTTAATTTGCTCATCCTTAGAGTAATTTCTTAAAAAATGGTATAGCTTTTAAAATATTATTACCAAGAAAGAAAGAAAATAAAACTACGCATCGTTTCATTAACACGCCCTCTACCGACTAAGTTTAAAAGAACAAAATGAAGAGTAAATATCATTTGAAGTTTTTATTTCATGAAGCAAAAAATAGTGCAGAAATAAAATGAATAGATTTAGAAGAGTTAATTTATATATACTAATAACTATTGGTTTTAGCTTTTTATTCTCTTATTGAACATTGTTATTAGTGAAACTAAATGTAAAGTAGAGGTGTATAATAAATTTAAATCAGAAATTTAATACTTTTTCTATAATAATAGAACACAACTAATTTTTTTTTTTTTTTTTTTTGGTTTTTTTTTTACAGTTCTATAAATCGCAATCAACAATTCTAAATGACCGATCAATTAAATTTAAAATTACTGAAAAGAAAAACTTGTTGCAAGATACACATATACAAAATTGTATTAAAAATAAATAGGCAATACTTTTATTTAACTACAGATGATATCTTCATGGTATATATGGTATAAAGCAGTTTTTAACACACAAATGATAAGTAATTTACTAACAATACATTATCATAATAGTCATATGATCAACAAATAAGTT
Source organism: Trichonephila inaurata madagascariensis (assembly GCA_019973955.1). Lineage (NCBI taxonomy): Eukaryota > Metazoa > Arthropoda > Arachnida > Araneae > Nephilidae > Trichonephila > Trichonephila inaurata. Next base: position 149,930 of record BMAV01014928.1, read on the forward strand.
CTGCGCAATTTTAAACATTGTTAACTTTTTATAATTTTTTTTCAAGTTTCCTATTATCGTATAGATTGATTAAATTTCAATCTACTTTTTCTGTGAAAATATAAACAAATATGAATTTTTTATTAATTTATTTCTCGATTATCTCATTGTTCTTAATTTCAAGTGATAAATGTATAAAAGCGACAGTACAAAATGTTATATTTTGTATCCAAATTTAAATTTATTGTGGTACAAATCTGAATATAACATCATATTTAAACATCTTAAAATGTAATTTGCACTCAATAAAAAATCATAAATTAGAGCCATATTTTTATATTTGAGTATATCTTAATCGGAAGGAGTAATTTATGTTTTGCTGCAATAATTTATATGGCAAAAGAACCCCCCATTTCAGAACACAAACAATTATAAAATATTACTAAAATATCCCACTAGCACACAATTTATATTTTAAAAATATAAGATATAACAAGTTAACAAAGATTTTAAACATTTTAATGGTTATAACTTAAAGATACTTGTAGAATTTAATTGTGTGTGTTATTTCTTACTAACGAAGACAATTTCGAAAGGAAAAAGAAATCTCAAAAATCGATGATTTTGAAATTCAGAAATTTTCTTCAATTACGTCCTTGAAAGAATGCATTTTGAGTGTTAAAACTCTTAATGAGTTTAACATGATCTCTCTCTAATTTCGAAATTCGAAACCCGTATGCGAGAGAAAAATAAGGAAGGCAAATAAAATCACAAGAAATTTCTTACAATAAAAACATACCAATAATAAATAATTGAAAATTATCTACCTCACGTATTCTTCTTTGCGATAATCCTAATGATGTAACTTCACACAATAATAAGTTTCGACTAACTTCGCAGGACGAAACATGAGCCTGAACTGCAATCTTATAATTAGGCTTAAGTCTGAATCAATTAATGTTGAAACTGATAGAAATATAGAATTTAGTTTTGTTGCCAGACTCAAATTCCAAAAATTGCATAAAAATATTATATACAACAAAATGTTTTGTCCTACAGATGATATTTTTATACATGCATTAGATATTTGATTCGATTTTCGAAAGACATGCGAGTTTTTTTTTTAAAAAAATATTTCTGATTGAATTATTATTTTGAGAAAAAAATACGAACACCGATATAAGTACTGTAAAATAATCAGTATAAATACGGATTAAAATGCATCAGTTTTTATATGCAATGTTGTTTAGAAAAAAGAAATTATATCAATCACCTTTCAAAATTGAGTATAAAAGCATTAGTTATTTCTGAGTGAGTGAGTGAATATTAACGTCGCACTGTTAAGCTTACACGAGGGCTTGTGGCGACGGACCACATAATTCTGAACCATGGTCAAGTGACGTGGACGACACCTGAGCCGGCACCCCCTCTCCTAACTACCACACCACACCCCTGGGAGGATGTTTCAGCTCTCGACAGATTTTAGTTATTTCTGAGAGAACACTCTCTTTGAATCACCTTTAAAGGATACATTATAAAGGGTGTGCGGGCTAAAAGTATCCAAAAGTAATGGCTTATTATTGCGGAACTACCCATCAGAATGTAATAAACTGTTCATCCGTGGATTGGAAAACTCTTCGAAAATTTTTGGGTCTAGTCCGATCGGTCGCACGCATGTGCGCATTATTCGGCAATCTCAGACGATAAACTTTTTCACTGACTTCATTAGTAAAGATGTGGATGCCACTGCAAAAGATTCCGTGCGTACTTTGGTCTACGGAATTTAAATCAGTCACGTGTATACAACGACGTGTTCGAACAGAATGGAATGTCGACCCTCTAAATCTATCCACCATCGGGGATGAACTTTAAAGGAGACGGGAACTTTGGTGTTTTAAACTGGCAAGTATGCTTAAGTGTTTATGATAGAAGACACTGTTGATCGTGTGCGTGATTCAATTTGTAGGAGTCCTGGTAAGTCTATTAGGCATGCCAGTAACGACATTCATTCCATTCTGTTCGAACACGTCACTGTACACGCGTGACTGATTTAAATTCCGTTAACCAAAGTACGCACTGCACCTTTTGCTGTGACGTCCACATCTTTTCTAATGAAGTCAGTGTAACAAGTTTATCGTCTGCGTTTGCCGAATAATGCGCGCACGTGCGGCCGATTGGTCTAGACCAGCGATCCTCAACCTGAGGCACACCGAGCCTTTTTAAGTGACCCGGTCATGGCCCACTGCCCTGAGAAATTTACTTATTTTAGAACATTGTATTAAAAATTTTGGTGGGAAATTCTTTGTCAAGAAATCAGATATATCACTTCTTTTTGCTGCTGGTGTCGTACGGGTACGAATTTATACTCTTTTTCTATTTGGAACGGTTACGATTAGTGATAACAGACAGGAATGGAGTAGAGACAATTTTATGGGTGGGACTAATTTTTATAACGATCTTTCATAATTTGCAAGTGAAGAATATTCAAAGAAAATGTATCGTTTCAAGACGATTGAGAGGTTGACTATTTTCACTGAAAAACAAACATGGATCAGTAATTGTTTCATTTGTCACAAAAGTGCTCTGTATTTAAAAAATACCAACAAACAGGAATCATTCAATGACACTTTCTCGAAGATCTCTTTCAAGAGTTGATAAATAGGCTTTCTTGAATAATCTTTGCAACAGCCACAAAGTGTTTTGTCAGTGGTAATATCAATGCGGTATAACAAAGACATCCTATGAATGTTATATTATTCGTAATCATATTGTTACGTATAGATCCGAGGGTTCGGGGATTTTATGCAAAACAATCACAAAGAAAATAAACAGTTCTTTAAGAGCGATGCGAATTTATTATCAAAAATCCAATCCTTTAAATACAGGATTCAGCAGCGATATTCACAGAGTAAATATCCAAAGGTCCTCACACCTTCAACAGCAATCAAACACAATAACAGTGTTTAAAAATACACGTAAGTAAAGATTATTCACAAGCACAGCCGAGATAATCACTAGTCAAAACAATCCTCACTACTCGCTGGTTTAATCCAGACTCTTCGCCGTCCTGGCGAGCAGCTCCTTTATAGGCGCGACAGAAACTTCCAGAAATATAACAACTCGTGTCATTGAACGTGACACTAGTGGAGAGATCTACTACTTTCTAGAAGATTCCCGAGGGTTCCGAACTCGCCAAAATGGTCGCCAACGACGCCAAATTGGCCACCAAAGTCACCAAATTGGCCGCCAACTTGGTCGCCAAAAATGATGCCAACTTGGCTCTACCGCCGAGATTTCGCCATGTTCTCATTGGATCGCCCTTATAACGTAAGGGGCGGCATTGCTTGTGAATGGTACAATTTTAACATGAAATAAACATAACATAGAGTAATATAAATGCATTAAACACTCAAATACAAATTATTTACACTATTTACACAAAATTCGTAACAATATTAAACCTTTTACTGATACAGAAATTTTGAAGGAGTGTTTCTTAAATGCTTCTAATTTAGTGTTAGTGACAAAAGTAAAAAATAATATTTAAAAAAAGCAAAATAGGAGTTATAATATTTTGATCAACTTTCCACATTTTAAATTTCCAATATTATCTTGGTCTTCAAGCATTTCTCCCCTCCCCCATTTATCCTCATATAGCGGCCCATGTGAAATAACTAACATATGTATACGGCCCGCGTGAAGTAGTTGACATATGTATGCAGCCCAACAGAAAAAAAGGTTCAGTCCGGCTGGTCTAGACTCAAAAAATCTCGGAGAGTTTTCCAATCCACGGATGAACGTATTACATTCTGATGGGTGTAGTTCCGTAATAATAAGCCATTACTTTTGGATACTTTTAGTCCACACATCATGCATTTCATGAAAATAAATACATAAAGATACATTATAAATAACAAATAAATTGGTGCAATTACTATGATATTTAAAGACAGTTAAGATTATTTTTATACAAAAATTACAGATTTAAATTGATTTGATTTTTGATTAACATCGCCCTCTGAAGTTACACTCGGGTTATTGGTGATGGACTTCGTCATTTTGAATTGCGGTCAAGTGACGAAGATAGCACCCTGAACCCCTCTCTCCCAACTACATCATCATACCAACGGGAGGACTTTTAACCTTGACAGATTTAACGTGCATCAACTCTTCCACACGGTGGGTCTTCAATGGATCTAGTGCAGTGATTCCCCAAGTGGTCTATATAAACCCCCAGGGGGTCTATGACGACATGCAAAGGGTCCACGTCAGTAAAAAAAATAATGTGGGGGTCAATGAGGTGTAAGAGGGGGTCTATGTGATATTGGCTCTCATTAAACTAATCGGGACTTTAATTTTAAAAGAAAATTTAATCAAGTGGTAACCAAATTTTACTTATTTAACAGATTTATATTTACTAAATTTAATAAGGTTAATTTGGCTTTACAAGGTGACAGCATAATTTTTTTTTAAAACAGGAACCATTTCAGCGTTTCTTTCCAGAGTTAAGTAAAGAAGTATAATTCTGGAGGTCCGGAATTTTCTCAAATTAACCCAGACAATTTGTGAGCACGTTTCAACCTACGTTCAACATTTAACTGCCTTTTATTCAGATTTTGAAACCAGGCTTGAGAATGCTTTGACTATAGTAATACCACTGTAGGCAATGAATTTATATGGTCATATTGAAAAAAAATGTCTCGCATGACAACAGGAACTCATCGTGATATGCACCAATGATTTTAAAATTTAGAAACGGATGCCAGCAATTTTGGCTTTAAAAAGGCAAACCTGTTATTTGTTCCGAATTATGGAATATAGTGAGGAAGTGTGAGTGTTTCATTATTTTTCCTAGTAAGAAGGAGTTTCAGCTCAGTTGCCAATCTCCAAAACAATAAAAGAAACTGGACACTACTAACAGAGGAGATTTAAGGTTAAACCTGACAAGATTGATACTAAATGTTGAAAATTTGTTATTGTAGCGCCAGATTTATCCCTCCCATTAAAATCAATTGTGTGTTGTTTGGTTATTTTATTGAACAGTTATTTTATGTATTAATTAACTTTTAATTTAGTTAATTAGCGTATGCTTTTTAAACTTTTAACTCTATACTTCATCAGTTATAAGTTTAATTTTTTTAAAGTAGTAGTAGTAGTAGTAGCTGTCAAAAAGATATTTAAGTTGATAAATTTACAAAATTTCAATTAAGCAGGGGTCTACCCCATACCGAAAAACATGGCAAGGGGTCTATGAGACAAAATAGTTTGGGAACCTCTGCTCTAGAGCTTGAACTCATGGCACGTTGACCACGAGCTAATTCCAAATAGGGACAACGCGAGGACCTTAAGTCATGCTAGATTTAACATGTACAACTTGTAACTCACAAGTTTTGAATTCGTTACCATGACCACTTGGCTTCCGCGGCCACACTAAGCTTACAGAAGTAATAACTGAACAGTTTTAATAATTTTTTTTTGTCTAGACAAAATTTAATGCGTTAATAATAAAGCTAAAATAGGTTTTTAATGCTAATATATTGCTGAACTATTTTAATACTAATTAAGCATTATTTTAACAGAGTGATCTATGCGTGTTATATTAACTATAAAGCAAAACGAGGGCTGCTGGGATCTCTTTGAACTTTGATCAGGTGACGTGTACGACATCCGAGCTGATACCCCTTCTCTTAACTACCACACCACACGAATGGGAAGACATCGGGCTTCGATAGATTGATTGTGCAACGTCTGTTTTACATGGTGGGGTTTCAGTGGCACCAGGACTTGAACCTGTGGTTCATGACTACAACCACTAGGTTACCGCGTCCTTAACAATACGAAGGGAAAAAAATTAAACATTTTAAAACTTAATAAGGCAGTATAAACTGTGAAAAGTACAGTTATTATAAGATATATTTTTAGATAAAATACTAATTTCGAAAACCTTAAAAAATGATCTGGTACATGAGGGAAATAAATTTTGCATTTTACAACAAATCAATTGAGGGTAATTATAAACATATTATTTCATAAAATGTCTGATATCGTACTCTGTATATTTAAACGCTCACACACACAAACACACCGATCATGTTTTTTTAAGTGAACATTTTGAGTACATGTTATTTGATGTCATATATTTTTGTTTGCTGTACGTCAGAATTTATTACCTGAAACAACTACATGTATAAATAAAATAGCTTATAAGCTATCAAATAAAATAGCTTAATCATTTAAAGAATTCAGAAAAAAACAATGCGAACAAATTAATAAAATATATTATTGTAAATAAAATATTCAGTCATTGGGAAATCAAATCCATAAAAAATATTGAGCATAGCTATCAAATAGCTTATCAAAGCTCAGGACTGAACAGTGGCGTTAAACACGTATTAAGACACCCATCTTAGCCTTTTTGTTCAGTATGTATGGGCAGAAAAATATGAATTACATTATAATATATTTTTGTAAGTAATAAGAAAATATTTAAACTGAAGTAAGGAACGTGTCAGTTCATAATGGAAGAATTATTTTTGAAAACAATCCACGGGGGAAACAAAATTCAAGAGCTAAAAATAAATTTTTAAATGAAATATATATATATATACTTAATGTTATTAAAGATTAATTTATTAAAATCCAACAAACATTTTCTTTTTAAATATAATTAAAGTAAGTAATCCTTTTTATGAAGTTAATAATATAAAGAAGAGACATTTTTTTATATTCTTAAATGTACATGCTTATATAGAGTGAAATACATTTTTCGCGAAAACGCTGAAGAGAGATGGCTATATCGGTTTACACGAAATAATACAGCGGTCCCGACAAACTACTATGTATTTTCATGCATTTTTTCTCTTAACTCGAAACACAAATTGCTTAACACGAAAAGATTTCCCTTTTGGAGAAGGATGATGTTTAAACTGACACGTCTGATGACATTTAACGAAATGTTTGTGAGAAAGTTTTTGTATTATTATACTGCCCTAGAGAGTATATAATTGAAAGAATTCGCTGCAGTACATGATGATAATGTATGTACAGCCCCAATTATGGCAGACAAGAAAAATTTTGGAGTTTTTTCAAAGCTTAAAAAAGTATTGTTGATGCAGATTCCGACGGCGGAAATGAAATGAATGATGCAGCTCCAGTCCCCACGTCATCCGAAATGAGGAACATCATGAAAAGTAAGCGCAGATATTTAGACGCACATTCCATTGTTGAAAAGAATAACAAAAACGGACGATATCGAGCAATGTGTTGGAAATTTGATACTAAAAAGGACAATACAACGAAAAATATATTACTTTCCAAAAATTCAATAAATGTTTTGTTTTTCAAAAAAATTGTATTAAATTTTATTAAGTTCTTGTGAAAGTTTTTTATTTATTGATTTTTCTCAATTGCATGCATATACTCATATCTATGTTAATATATATATATATATATATATATATATATATCGCATTCTAATAAATTTAATTTTGTTGAACATACGGGGTTTTTTTTTCAACAACTTGAACACGAAAATATTTTTCAGTCCCTTCAGTTTCGCGTTAAATGATGTTCACTGTATAGTCACGGAGAGAACCCGATGTGCAAAATTGATTTTAGAAAACACCCTCTGCTTTTCAATCAACTTCCCGTGTACACACTTCGATTCGAAATCAATCTTCCGTCTCACTGAAACTCTCCACTTAAAACACGGACGCTGCATTGACAAGCGCTTCGAAATTCCTCATGTGTGTGCCTTAACTATTCCAAATTTACGATGCACGCACTGAATTAGGGTCTTTCTGCAGACATTCACGTTAAGAAGGGGGAAAAAAGGTTTACGTGCTCCTGTTGATATTTACCTCGTATAAACGGGTCTGCTTTAAAATCAACCCTAACTGTAAATTGCAAAGCTCTCCTCAAACGAACGTTGAAATGTAAGCGAATAGTTTGGGAAAACAGGTGTAAAAACCAGCATATTGGGGAATTCGGATTTATTCAGTGCTATTTGTTTGTGGTTGTGGTATTAGGTTTGGATGGAGCAGAGAGAGAAAAATTGATATCATCCTTTCTGTAAAAGAGCTGGAAAGAATTAACTTGCAATGAAAAAGTGACGTACATTGTTTTGTACTTCATCCACTCTTTTTAAGGGTAATTAAAAAAGCTTTTACAGAATAAGCGAATATTATTTTAAAATAAATAACTTTGATTGTTTATTACTGTTACATTTTGAAGCTACACTAGGATGGAGCTCGTTATCGTAAACTCAGGATAAACGAGGACAACATCTGTGAGCTGACATCCCACTCTTCAGACTTTTGTACCCCGCTTATATGAAGACTTTGGGCATCGAAAGATTTAACGTGCATGAGCAACTCTACACGGTGGGTATTTAGTGGAACCGAGACTCGAATTCACAACTCAACCAAGACAACATCAGATTAGCATTCGCAATCAGCTGTTACGACCACTTTAAAAGAACGAGTATGATATTATAAGAACAAAAATGAGCTAAAATTTAGCACCTTTACTTCAACGAGATTAAGGAAGCAGATAAAAAATTTATCTACCACGACAACACAGAGTATTACAACTAAAAGCAACAAGACACAAATCAAGGGACTCTAAAATATTTATTTTACATAAATTCACGGAGAAACATTTGATCTCTAAAAATTAAGAAAAAAATCGGAAAAAGAGTGATTACTCCACCAAAAAATACACAGGTTTCTTAACAAATACACAGCTTTTACGAAAGAAACTATTAGTGAAATATATTTCAAGGTAATCATTCAAAAACGAGATTAAATTTCTTACTTCAGTTGAATATTTTTCATTTTGAAAGTGAAAAACTATATTGAATAAAATGAACTGAAAAATAGAAACAGTATTTATATTATCAAATAATACTACATTCTGAAATGTGATTTCCGTTTCCTCATATTTTTTAGTTTGAATTCGTTTATTGTGGTACTACATGTTTGATTAGTGAAATGAATTTGATTTAATTTTAACTTACGTCGCAAACTGAAGCAACATGAGGGCTCTTGGCGATGGACCTAGTGACTTTGAGCTACGGTCAGGTGACGAGGACATCACATCAGATGGTTCCCCTTTCCAGACAACCACATCGCACCAACGGGAGGGCTTTGAGAAACGACAGATTTAACTAACATCAGCTACTCTACACGATGCGTCTTAAGTAGCACTAGGCTCGAGTTCATGACGCGCCAAGTTCGAGGTCGTGACCATGACTATTCGGTTACCGTCCCCACTATTAAGCTATGAATAGAATCAATATAGAAGTTACAAGTTCTAAGAAGTTCTACAGGGTGTCCCCGAATGCCCTGCAGAAACTTGGACGGTAGGTAGAGAACATCGTGAAGTGCCAAATTACATAGGAAAGCATGGGCAGAAAGCAATAGGTGGCGCTGTACGTGTGATCGTAAGGTCGGCATATGTAGTTTCCTCATTTAAGACATGTACAGCGTGCGACGAACATCAATCATTATACGAACGCCGATTTGGCGGATATTCACTTGTGACGAATCTATAGGCGACCTCTCACTAAACCTCTTGTGGAATCTTTGGGCTAGCATTCGCCTTTAATTCACAGCCATCCCTCTCAAGAAGAAACTTTGATATTTAGATTAGTTCGACTATATAAAGTCAGAGTTTTGTAATTGTAGTAGAAGGAGTTAGAAGCTGTTACATTCGCTAAGCAGGTGAGATTGAATAAATTTGATTTTCGAGTGTAAAGATTAAAAGTGTTGTTTGACCACTGTGTTGAAGTAGTAGATTTAAAATTAGGAATCAACGATAAATTAGGATGAGTTAGATAATTTACTGGCGCACATTTATTTAATAGTCATTGTTTTCTCTCTGCCACTCCTTTGACATTCGCTTTGAGATTTGTTTTTTTTTTCAGGGCCGCGGTAGCCGAGTGGTATAGGTATCGGATCGTGGCTTACCTTGTTACGAGTTCGAGCCCAATACCACTAAAGGCCCATCGTGTAGGGTAGCGATGCACGTTAAATCTGTCGAGAGCTGAAACGTCCTCCCGTTGGTGTGGTGTGGTAGTTAGGAGAGGGGGTGTGCCAGCTCAGGTGACGTCCACGTCACTTGACTATGATTCAAAATTACGTGGTTCGTCGCCAAAAGCCCTCGAGTAGCTGAACAGTGCGACGTTAATATTCAATCAATCAATTGAGATTTATTTGTTGTTGGGTAGTGTGTTTGAGTAAATAAATAATTGTTATTATGGAAGTTTGTGGTTCTGCTTTTCTTCCTTGTACACACTTAGGTAGATAAGATGGTGAGGGAGCTACTTCAGGGGTAAGTCGCTCACACACTTCATCTACGGCTCTGTCAACGGAAATGAACGTTTTGCTGTTCGATTTCATGGGGGAAAGGTATCCAATGAGGCGGCGTGAGTGAGTGAGTGAATATAAACGTCGCACTGTTCAGCTGCACGAAGGCTTTTGGCGACGGACCACGTAATTTTGAGGCATGCTTAAGTGATGTGGACGACACCTGAGCTGGCACCCCATCTCCTAATTACCACACCACACCAATGGGAGGACGTTTGAGCTTTCGACAGATTTAACATGCATCACTTCCCTACACGGTGGGTCTTTAGTGATAGTGGCCTCGATCTCGTGACAAGACCAGCCATGTTCCAGTACTTTAACCCCTCGGCTACCGCCCCCCCCCCCAATGAGGCGGCAACCGAACCATTAAACGTTCTCTCGAGTGCATCAGAACCTGGCGGAACATGGATCTTTCAGAGCCCCGATTGACGACACGCCCGTTAAATCTGAAATGGATCTGATGACAGGAATATCCACCGCTGCTGCTACGATCCATCAAACACACGGTATTTTCGAACATGTCAGCCAATCCATCTCGCGACGGTGTCGTGCGTGCATACATACAATACAATGACAGCAATTTCAAATATCTCTTGTGATGCTTTAATGCCATACTTTTAGTTTATTATTGTTATTTGTTTTTGTAAAAAAGCGTTTTACACTGCATTCTGTATTGTGGCCTTACTGTCGTTGTGTCTCTTTACGTCGTTAGGGTTACGTTTCCACCCATGCTCTCCTATGTAATTATGGCCCCTCAGGATGTTCTCTACCTCCCCTGCAAGTTTGTACATGGCATTCGGGGATCCACTGTGTAGTTAAGTTTTTATGGAATTTCTGTGATTATATATATACGTTTGCAAATTTGAAATCGAATAATATTTTACATTTTGTAAAGATTTTGTGTATACAATATATTTATAACCTTGAAATTAAACTATAAATCCTGTATTTCAAGGATTGACTTTTCGACAATAAATTCTCATCGCCCTTAAAGAACTGCCTTGTTCTTTGCGACTGATTGGCATAAAATCCTCGAATCTCGGATCTACGCAACATTTTTTTTTTTAATAATTTGTATTTTTAAATAAATTGTATTTGGATGTGTAATTCCTTTATATATCTTACTCTAAATTAGATTTAATTTACATTAAAATTGTAATATTTACAAGCAACGCTGTCCCTTACGTTATAATGGTGATTCAATAGGAACTTGGCGATAGAGCCAAATTGGTGTTATTTTTGGTGACCATTTTTGGCGAATTCGGAACCCTCAGGATTCTTCTAGAAATTAGTAGAGAAATACACTAATTTCAAGACCTATGACGCAAGCGGACCTTTCTCGAATTATCCGCGAGGGATATAAATAGAGAGATGTTCACCGAAAGTCAGTCAGTCTGATTTTGACTAGTGATCAGTTAGTATTGCTCTGATTGTTGAAGTGATCAGTGATTACTTCGGCTGTTGAACGAGCGATTGCTTGTGAATAATCTTTTATATACGTATATTTTAGACACCGATAATTATGTCTGAGTATTGTTGAAGGTGTAAAGACGTTCTGAGATTTATTCTGTGAATATTGCTGCTGAATCCTGTATTTCAAGGATTGGATTTTCTACTATAAATTCTCACCGCTCTTAAAGAACTGTCTTGTTCTTTGTGACTAAAGGCCGTATCACACGTACACGTTTCAAGCAATTTTTCGTTCAATTCGTGCAATTTTTACTCAGTTGCCATAGCAACCGCTTTAGAACAATTTTTTGCTATAGAGCTCAAAAAGTTGTTCCAAATAAAATTGCTTGAAATTCCAGCCAATGGGATTCTTCGGCGCTCTACGTCATAAACAAGATGGCGGCTCCAGTTTCGTCTAACATTTCAGATATGCCGTATAATATTTAAATGGTGTATAATATTTTAACGGCGTATAATATTTTAAATAGAATGGTGCTCTATTTTTAGTTTACACCCATTAACAACTGCGCAAGCGAAATGAAAGAAATAGTTTTGGATGTTCATTTTCCGAAGCAGAAAAATCGGCGAGTAATTTTTCAATGTGGAGATAGAGCGCGGCTGACGTCAGAGCGTGTCGTTTTGTTTACGGCAACCCTTCCCCCTCAGATTCGGCCAAAAATTGGACGAAAAAATTGCATGAAAAATATACGTGTGATACGGCCTTTAACTGCATAAAATCCTTGAACCCTGGATCTATGTAACAATATGTATCAAGTGTTGTAAATACGTTGTTAATATATCTACTACTTGATACACACCTGCTCAGATAAGAATAACTTTTTAAAGTAAATATTATGCAGTGTAAAAGCTTCTAAATTTATTTTAAAAACGTACTATCATTAATGATGAACAAATATTCAAAACAAATACGTTTTTTAATGAAAAATAAATTGTTAAATGAGGAATATTTCATAAATATTCTTTCGGGCAAAATTCTATGTATCTTACAGATTAATCAAAACAAACTTAATGGGTAATTTTTACATCAAAACCTTTATCTAGAAAAATTCCCTCTCTATTATAAAATCTTCTTATTATCAGCACATACCACTCTAAGTACTTGAATTATTAAATGGAATAATCAGAAATATTTTGATCTTTTGAAAAAATATTGGCGTCTCAAAGAACAATTTGCAAGAAAAAAAAATTAAACGATTGCATAATTCTTTCAAAATCTCCTTAACTCAAATATTATTTTTGATGCTTTCTTAAAATCCTTTGTTTTTCCCCTCCAACGAAAAATCCCTTCGGGATAAGACGTGGAATGACAGAGCCATTTTAATCAAAACATCATGTCACTTTGCTTTTTATGTAAACCATTCCGGATTTTTAGCCCTTGGGGTTAAGATAAGATTTTGAATTGCTTTCTTGATATTTTATTTTCTGTCACTTACAAACATTGCTTTAAAAAATAATAAGAATGATTTAGAGAAAGGAAAAAGTTTTTGCTCTTATTTGCTATACTAATTTCTCGGCTTTCTTTATTGTTCGAATAGTCTTCAAAAATATTAGATAAAATTTTTTATTGAAACATTTCTGAAGAAAGTGACAAAGAAGATCACGTAAAGTACATTTATAAAGAAAAAAGAAGTACCGTACATTCCGGCGTATAACGCGCACTTTGAACACAAAAAGTAAGATTGAAATTTACGATTGCGCATTTTACGCCGGGTATAAAAATGAGAGCTTAAAAAAAATGAGCATAGAAGAAAATCAGACTTTTATATGTATCAAAATACTGTTTATTCGAATGAAATGTGTGTGTGTGTGTGACATTCCTTATGATCTTAAAGGGTTGTAGTTTCAGACGTTTGCTATTTTTTTCTATAAAGCCTGGAATAATACCTCGAAAAAATGACTTCAAAACATAAGAGCGTTGGTTTAAGGGCGTACATAAGAGCATACATACATTTCAGGTTTCTTCATGAAGAAAAGGAGGGGGGGGGGGAGTGCGTTATACGGCAAATATACCTAAAAACTAATAATTGCGGTTCGAAAGTATGGATGCACGTCATACGTCGGATTTTACGTCTCTTAAAAATTTTGCCGCCGAAAAAAATTGAGTAAACGTTTGTTTCATTAATGTGAATATGATTATAAGCAGATAATATACAGAAATAAGAAAATTGAAATTAAAATAACATTAAATACTCTAAAATTACATTCAAGATATATAGAGTAAATATAGTTGAGATAGAGAGAGAGAGAGAACAAAATAAGTTGTATATACTCTCTATTTAGAACTTGTAAAAATTACTCCAGAAAGGAAGCAAACCTTTTTGATCACCCTTATCATAATTTCAGCTATTAGTCTCTGGGTCCCCCGGTTAAGAACGGAAACGACATTTACATTGACAACAGATCTAGTACACACCCATTTGTGATCTCTGGAGAAGTGTCGGCCATTAGGCCAAGTAGTGACTATGCCTTTAAAGATTATGAATCAGAAATGTTATCCGATCCACTTTTATAAACCACTTACTGCATGATAACGGCATTTTTGTTGGAATGGAATAAGTAACGGACAAGAAAAATGTTCTTAAGTGTGGTTTGCAACAGCATGAACTTTCTTATGTATGGTATTCCTACTTTCTTATGTTGTTGTTGTTACCAATGCCACCTGTTTGACCGTGTCAGATTGAAGCCCGCGTTATTCATCGTGGCAAAGGGCTGAATGTACGTCTGTCGATAGCCGCAGCTTTGAGCATCACACAGGCGACAGCCCGATTTGGCTCGGTTCCACACCAATTTTGAGGGAGAACACCCTGGAGATGTCAGGGGCCTCCACCTCTCTTCCCCTTCCACTAACCGCACGAAAGGACTTGCGGCTCGACGGCTATTTAGAGTACTATGTCGCCAAGGCACTATATATTTACAAACATCCATACCTTCTCCGGGATTCAAACCCAGGCTTTATGGAACTTTTCTCAGTGCCGCTAACCTCGAAACCGGATGGGCGGAAACTTATGCAGGGCGGATTATATTTATGGTATCCGAACACGTTCGGAGTACTTTTTAACAAAATAACATATTTAAACATTATAAAGGCTCTTTTAGGGCTCATTACTATATAATAAATACTACTATTTAACCAAGAATATTTAAAATAAATTACTTGAATTTTACAAAAAATACAATTATAAGTGAAATTTTTACAATATTTTTGAAAAATTTCAAAGCAATTAGAGAAAAATGTAATAAACATATTGGTAAAAGTATTACTAAAACAAATAAGTTGCGTTTATCTAGAAAATGTACTAAAATTTTAATGTTTTATTAAAATTTGAAAAGTTTAGAACTGTATGAGTAAACATTATAAGAATTGTTACATTCTTTATGAGACCATTTTCTAAATAAGCCATAACTCAAGAATTATTAATACAATAAGAAATATTTTTGTACATTCTCTAGAAAATAGCACAAATATCAGGTTCAAAAAGTTTTATAGAAATGTATCGAAACAGTTTGAGTTATCAGACTCACTCTGATTGTTTTTGAGTAATTTAAATGCCCAATTTTGGTAGATCAAAGACCCACTTCCGGTTTTTCTAACTTTATAAAATGGATTGTTAACTTAGCCTCTAGGTAGCGTAGAAACAAAACAAAGTATGTTTCAAAAAGCCAAAGAGGATTGCTTTATTCAAGAAAATAAAAAAACAAAAATATGTCTTGACCGAATTGGGTCATTTTCAACGTGTTCGGATACATTAAGCAGGATGTGTCTAAATTCCTGTTGCACAAGCTAGGAAGTAGTAAAACAAACAATAAGATAAGTACAAATCACCATAAAATCTAGGGTCGAATTTCAAGCGATAATGGGCTAGTAGCAAAAACGACATGAAAGGAAAACGGAGAGGAAATTACTCAATATTCGAACCTCGTATTTTTGAACCATGGTCAAGTGACGAGAATGACACCTGAGCTGGCACCTCCTTCTCCTAACTTCCACATCCCATAAACGAGAGGATGTTCGAGCATACTTAACATACATCGGGCTCCTCTGCACGGTGGGTCTTTAGATATACCAGGTTTGAACTCAAGACACACCGGCCACATGTCCGTTACCTTGGTCTTTAGGCTACCGTGGCCACTATACTTTAGCATTAGAATGTCTAATGACGTAATAAACATTATAATTTCTTGATAACTAAGAAATATTCCTTCTTGAGTAAGATATGTGTATTTGTATAAAATAAAATAATTTAGATGTTTTAAAACTAATCAGCTGTATTTGAATGTATCAAAATATAGACCTTTTAACTAAAGTAAAAAAAAAATACATGAATCTTTATGTGAAAAAAATAAAATCTTTTTTTTTTCAATCCTACCAAGATATAAATTAACTATTTATTAGATGATAAAGATAACTCATAAAACTAAAATATGGCTTAAGTTACTTCCCCCCACTGTTGCAAAATCGAAGAATAAAAATCAATCCAAATTTCTACTGGATGATACCTTCACGCATTAATAAAAGAATGGCACCCCTGCAGACATTCCTACAATACATTTATTTTCCTCCCCAGTGCACGACCAAGACACGCTCTTCTCAGTGAATAACTTCCTCGAGAACTTCTTGCAGCCGAAGAGAGTTATTGGTTCTGGATAGATCGGGAAAAGCAGGGAAGCTAGTCTATCGGATCGTAGTTTCCACAGCCCCCACGCCTACTTTTCGGGAATGATTTCACGATTTTCATCTCCTTTTTATGAAGAAAATAATCATTGAAACACGTAATTCGTTCTGGAAACAGTACTGGTGTTGCCACCTAATATAGAAAATGAAATTGCTTCACTAGATCAAAGTGAGAAATAATATTTTTAAGGCTATTTAAGTAATATATAGTGTCCGAAAAATATGACTACACTTTCAAAAAAAAATTAAAAATAAATAAACAAAGATTTTTATTTATAGTTTTTATGTTCCATAAAGAAAAGATTAAAGTTTTTGTTTTATAGAATGCAAATTATAGATATAGGTCAACATCCCCATTTTTAAACATTCTCGTTTCAAAATGGCTTCCCCGATAGAAAAAGCTCAAGTTGTAGCACGGTTTATCGAATTTAAATCCGAAACACATGAACAGTGTAAATGGGGCACCACCGCACTAGAGTTTGGACTGATTGATTGATTGAATATTTATTTTTCACTATTCAGCACTTCGAGGGCTTTCGGCGACGGACCTCGTCATTTTGAACCATGGTCAAGTGACGAGGACGACACCTGAGCTGACATCACCTCTCCTAATTACCGCACCACACCAACGGGAGGACATTTGAGCTCTCGACAGATTTAACCTGCACGGCGGGTCTTCAGCGGTACTGGGCTCGAACTCATGATACACCTGCCACGAGTCTGATACCCTGACCACTAGACCACAATAAAGTTAGGAAAATGAGAAAAAGTTAGAGGAAAGAGGAAGCCTAGCATAACGTGATCACCTAGATCTCCAGATATACACCTTTGGACTTCTTTTTATAGGAAGAGGTGAAAAACATTGTTCACACCAATCTTCAATGAGTGACACTGATGAATTGACAAGTCGGATTATAGTGGCCATTCAGATTGCTGATCCCGCAATGCATCATAGAATATGGCTAAGAATCTCGAATGTACTCGATGTGCTGCGTGCAACTAATGGTGTGCACATTGAAATCATGCAGTATAAAATATTTAAAAAAACCTTCGATTGTTTCATTATCCAACAAAAACAATGTTATGAATATGTTAATTCATTTATTTATTTGTAATATTAATATTTGAAAGTTTAGTCATACTTTAGTCATATCATCCGGTATATACTTATAAAAAATATAATTTTAAACCACTAGGAGCATTCTTAAAGTATATGTTACCGTTAAAGTGTATAATTCAGTTATTTCATAAAATAACTAGTTATTTCATGACATAACTAGACAAGTCCGTTAAAGTATATAATAAATGAAACATTTCATACTTTACCTAGTTATTCTATAAAGTAATTATGATAGACCATTAAAGAGTGAAAAATGAGCAATTTTAAAGTTACTTTACAAATTAATTGATCAGAAATAGCTAAAACCTAATGAAAAATGCATTTTATTCCTATCTCGGATGATTGTTTGATACATAATAAGAAAAAACAGCTGATATAGTTTATTATTGTTCATATTGTTAACATTAGTCAAACATAAATGGAAAAAAAGAATATTTATTTTGCATCACCTACTAACACAATTAACTTTTCTTCTCCTTGAACTTCAAGGATACCATAATGTTGGAGTAACTAATAGTCACATGGTACTTTTTTCTGTGCTGTTTTAACATTTTTTTTACTTCTGTTATCAAAGTTAATAATTTTTCCCGAGTAAGTACAGCACTTTTTTCCTTTCTCCTGTAACGAACTCTAGACCCGTTCTGAAACTCTAGGTGGCAACGCGGACTGATCCGAAGCACTGCGCATGCACGAGTGCCAAGCCAGTGTCAGTCAGTGATTACCTCTCTACGAGAGAGGTCAAGATTTTGTGTGCTCTATCCGTGAGCGTAGAGTGATTACCTCTCAACGAGAGAGTTCAAGTTTTTGTGCTCCATCCGTGAGCGTAGTGTGGATATTTGGAGAGTCAGTGATTACCTCTCGACGAGAGAGGTCAAGATTTTGTGTGCATCATCCGTGAGCAGAGTGTGAAGGTTTTGGGATTCAGCGATAACCTCTCAACGAGAGAGGTCAAGTTTTTGGTGCTCCATCCGTGAGCGTAGTGTGAAGATTTGGAGACAGTGATTTCCTCTGGACGAGAAAGATTGTATTTTTGTCAAAACAGTGAGCGTAGTTTTGATTTGTGAAATCTACAAGCAAGTTTTGAGTGAAACTTCTTGCATCTGCCGGAGGCAGATGGGTTGAAAACCACACCGACCCATTTATTTGCTTTATTTCTCTACAAATGTCATGAACTCGATTTTCAACGCTTTTTACTTAAAACGTGTAAATACTGTACATTTTTCCTGTCTGTGAACTGTTCTGTGTGTGTGTGTGAAATTAATTCCTCAAAACATCCATCAAGTGTCATCACTTATATGGCTAGAACGTTACAGTCCCACACTTATTTAAAAAATATTTAAATTTCTCGTATTGAATCTTTCTTATTTACTGGTTACTCTTCCACATTCTTACAGAAGAGTCATTGCTTGAAAACACACAGGTTGCAAAAATATTTGTTAATAATCCAAAATGTAAAATGCTAATATATATACACTATAACTAAATTCTACGTTTAAAAGCAACGGAATTAAGGGTACACACACACGTCATTGCAAAGTAGCTATAAGCGGTTCAAAACTGATTAAAAGCAGCTAGAATAGTTTCAAGAAACCTTTGAGTGCTGTATTTCATACTTTAACGATCAAGTAATCGTTATTCTATAAAATACCTAGTTAAATCATAGAATTCAACTAGTTTATACACTTAAACTGACTTGTTCAGTTATTTCATGAAATACCTAATTATTCGATAAAATAATTAATTTCACTCTTTAACGGTAACATTTATAAAAACGTTTTTAAGCAACTCAAACAGCTGTGAATATTTTTCAAAATTATTTGCACGGGATGATGCAAAATATCAGTTCATATTAAAAAAAAATATTCGAATTAAACTGTAACATAATAAAGCAAAAGTCAAAGAATTTAGGAACATAAAATAAGATGTAAGACGTCTCAATTTTTAATGACTGATAAGTTTTCTATCTTTAATGATCATCCTCTTATGTTCTTAAATTGTTATTTAAAGATATTCGCGCGCCGTCTTTTACTGATTTATTATAAAAGTTTTATTTTGCAGCCAATTTTTTTAAAATTATGAACAGATTTCTAAAATCAACGTGTTCTTTAAAGCTACAATCATGTATTTAAAATTCTTAAGTAGCCGGTGTGCTAATTAAATTCTTAAAAAAGCACCGGTTCATTTTATGCTTGAATTATCTTTTTAATGAATCC
>BMAV01014928.1:169760-190985 GCA_019973955.1 Trichonephila inaurata madagascariensis
TATATTTTCTATTCTATCAGTATTCAATATATTTTCTATTCTATCAGAATTCAATATATTTTCTATTCTACGAATATTCTATTTCATGAATAATTCTCTATTAAGGGAAAGATTCTATTTTATGAAGGATAGCCCATTCTATGGATATTCTTTTCAAGGATATATATATATTCTAAGGATATATTGTATTCTAAGGATAGTGCATTCTATGAAAAATTCTATATATGATTATTCTATTCTAACGATATATTTTATCCTTTCTATTCTTATAAAACATAATATTTTATGAACGATTATATTCTATGACTATTCTATTCTACAGATATACAGGCACAATAAAATTTGCTTATACATTTTTATAATAGCATTATCAAGCAAACATTATATTGAAAAAGCCATCGGCAAGGATTAAACTGTGTTATAATAGGCAATCCAGCATAGTTTTTCTCTAGAAACTAACCTGGGGTTTTCTTTGAGAGTACTTTGAGGAGAAGAAAGGGTATATAATAATGAGATTAAGTACGTAAAGCGTAGATAATTGTCAAATCAGGATTTATGAATATTCACACATGCATGCAGACTACTCGGGAATCTGTGCAGGAGCCCTATTTCTTATTTGTGCCAACAATTTAGTATACAATGAAAATTACATTTATTCTAATTATTTCCATACTAAAAAATAGAAATTGGTGCATTGAATGATTAAGGAAATCTTTAATTGTGTTTGTATCAGTGATCTGGGAAGAGCTATTGCAATCATCAAAGATATCATTTTGAGTTTTACTCACACTTGTATTCTGTGTGTTTATTTCCTTAAATAAATATAATTGTAAATTTTTATTCACACTCTGTCTCTCGAAGGTGCTGTGTTAAAACCGATTCCGATAGAAATACATCTAACTCTTATAAAGGGATATTATTATCAATTTAATATTATTATTTAGAAATTTCCAAGTGGATTATCAATTATTTGGGCACATAACAAATGACTAGATGGTTATGCAATTATTAATTACAACCATATTTAGTCGTCAGGCTCACAACTTGCAGAATGGAGGTTTTCTTCAAATGCTCCACGGTATGATAACGGTCACAGTTAACAGTTTGTTAGTGCCGCTTGTTGCAAACATACTTGAGGCAAAAAGAAAGTTTACTAAATACAAAATTTACCAAAAATTATCTTCAATTACTATGCATTTTTTCTCCTCATTCCGGAAAAGTACATAATTTTTTTTATTTAAAAATCGATTTGTCTGGCATGGTTTGCAGCTCTTTGCCACTTAAAACACAGACGCAACATTTACGACCGGTTAGAAATTCCTCGTGCTCTTAGCCATTTAAAATTTACGACGTACGTGCTGTAATAGGGTCGCTTTCCGCAAACTCCCACATTAAAAGAAAGAAAAGGATTTATGAGGCTTATGTTGATATTTACCACAGATACCGCTCTTCACCATGTCTATCAATAATAAATCTACTCGCTCTTGAATGAAAGTTATAAGTCCATGAAAACAGACACAATAATAAAAGGAGTATTGCTAAGAACAATTCCAGTCAACAAGATATATATACGTGTGTGTGTGTGGGTCATGGATGGCGAGTGGGATTATTTGTGTATTTATTTCCATTATAATAGGAAGGAAGTGGTTGTAACTGTTATTTGAGTAATGAGGAATCTTGAAACTTGTTTGATCTTCATTTTATTAATCTTTCGATCGACACACACACATGTAACACACTATTTACAAGGACAGGGGGCAAAACGATAATAGTAACATTGTAAGCAAATATCGGCTGGCGAATTTTTCCTGGAAACGAGAGTATTTATATCAAGCACCAACCGGAAGTCACAAAATTCACATGATTTCCATAAACAGATCTTGTGGTTGGTGGGAAGACGTCGTACGAGGATGTCTTATATAACATTACTTTAAATATGCTGTAGAGGCTTTAATTTTTAAGAGATTAAGTCACTATTATATCCCGTTAAGCGGGCAAGTTATAGTTAATTACTTACGTGAGAGACCTGGATGGCCAGGACCATTACAAATTAAGAAGTTGTTTAATATGAAATTAAAGTGAATTATATATATATATATAGTTTTTAAAAATCAAATATTCACGAAAAAAGTTTGAAAAATGTATATAAATTTTAATATAAAAAGTAAAACAATATACTGTTATTCCTTAAGTCGAGTTTATTTATTTAGTTTTATTTTATGCTTTCATAACTTATAAAAATTTACCAAGATTAAGTTTACGTTGTAAGGTTACCATATTTTGGCAATTTCAGCTTATAATTTTCGCCCAATCCGCTATCTCATGCAAAAAGTTTAAGTAGAAAAATCAGTATATCTAAAATTAGGCCAAGAAGAAAGCTAAATGACGAAGAAACTGATGTCGAGGTAAACAAAATCGCCTTACAACTGTCGTTAAATTCTTAATAATTTGTATTTTAATTCTTTCTGGAATTCCTAATGACGTATAAATAAATTATTATATTTAAATAGACTGATAAAAATATAGCTAAGTATCTTCGTATTATACCTTTGACCCATTTCGTTAAATCAAAAGACCTCACCAAATACCGCAAGAGGAGAAACCTTTCCTGTGCATGTTGGAACACAGTAAGAATAACAATGACAGTATTTGGAGACATTTTTTGAATTGGCAATGTCTTTTTGTCACACAAAATGGGTCGATGTTATAATACGTAGTACCAAACAGCTTAATTTTTGTTTGAGTTTGTAAGAGGCTCGCGCCTCTCTCGCGGGTACCTAGATGTGTGAGGGGAAGGGAAGAAACACTAGACATGATCCAATTCATCTATTTATTTCTATATACATAAAGAACAAACACAATTTCAACTAATATTAGTAAGAGAATGTCCCAATGTTAACCGTGAAAGTGGAACAATGACAGTAAAACGTTAACGATTTAGAGACTATCAAATTCGATCCTTATCTTAATAAAGGATCAAACCTATTATCCGATTTAATGTAATATTAAATCAATACTAGTGAACAATCGTCACTTTAAAGTTTCCTCCTAATAAGAATCAAATCCCTATAATTCTAATACTATACCTTCAGTAGCAATCTCACCTGACTCGCGTATATCTTCTCTCCTTCTCTCTCTCTCAAACTAGAAAACCTCGACTATTTATAGTAAGTTAATTTTAAATTTATAGTAAGTTAATAGTTAACTCTTCCGAAGGGTTGGTTGTGAATAAAACGAATTGATAGCCCAAAGATTTCCCAAGAGGATTAGTTGGAAAAAAGAGTATAGATCCGCCAAAAGTTAATCTTGAATCTACTACAAATGGTAGAAAACTGTTGAAATTTATTGTTGTAAAAACAAATTTTTCAAATTTTTTTTTATTATGTATGAAAACAGACATTTGAAAAGGGGACAGTTTTACATATTAAGAATAAAATGATTCCAAAAGATTATTATAACTTCTAATACTCTATAAAATATTATAAAATCATCTGTTGCCATTTTAAAAATACTCCAGTCACATCAAATGAGTACAAAATTTTGCTCTTAAATTTCTTCTCCCTAAGATACTTTAAAAAAGTTTAATGAACGTCTCCTTTTGCAGAAATTTCGCACCAATTTATTTAAAATCGAAAAATAGGTTTATGCATCTCCCTATTTAAATTTACTCTTTAAATAGTTTTTAAATAGTTCTATGTGTATTTTGCTTTTAGAATGGAATTTCATTCCTCATAAAAAGAGAAAAACTCTCAATATTCAAAAAACTTTTTATACTAAGTAGTTTATAATTCCAGACAGAAGAAAACTTTCAATATTCTAAATAGTCTCCATTATTTTTCCATTCATCTCCTCTTTTTGCCTTGTAAAGGTCTTCCAAGCGTGAAACTTTGAGAAAACTAAAACTTTGTAAGTCGACTTCGATATATCATCCTTAAACATATTCTTGAACAAACACCATGTATCATTTCGCAATTCCAAAAAGAAAGAGGCTCTCTCGTCCTTTCTTTAGACCCCGAAATTAACAAGCGTAGAATTCATTACCATAAATTAAATTCCCACTTCGTCTGTTGCCACCCTTAGAAAAAAAACAATGTTTTGACTGGGAAGTGTGAACGAAGTTTTCTTTTACTTACATTAAAAAATTTTCTTGAAGGAAAGGGTTTTCGATTTCATTGAAAAGGAGTGGTATCTATAAAAGGCATTATTCAAAAATAGGACTATTATTATTGCTTTCACAGACCCTACTTCAAAGTTTTATCAATTAAATATAGTAATATATAGTAATTAATTCACATAAACTTTTTTATTATTTTTTGCTTAATTAATATATTGATTTAAGTTCCAAAATGACTTTTATTTGAACAAAAGCTATGGCTTCTGTCTGTGTGTGTAGTTCCGACGTTTACTTATCAGATTTATTTTACTTATTTACTTATATCTTATAAGATGTATATGTTATGGAATACATAATGACTCAAATTCAAACAACTTAGGAAGTTTATGTTCGATAATAGTAACAGTTAATGTGCAAATACAATAAAAAGCAGCCTATTCTTAAATTGATACTGATCAAATTAAAATTTAAAAAGTTGACCTTCACTAAAACAACGTATTCTAATTATTCTTTTATGCAATTATTGAAATCATAAAAATAAAAAGAATTGCTACAGTACATGAAATAGTTTTTAATAAATTTTTCACTCAGGAAAAGATACATCTACAAACAAATGTTAAGAAAAAAATTCCTTCATGTTTTGAATTTTTTTTGTAAAAGAAAAATCAATCTAATTTTAAAATTCCATAAACTAAATTGTTTTAATTCCTCTATCAACATTAAAACTAAGACATCACATAATTTTTTTAAAAAACTTTTTTATATCTGATACAAATTTTTTTTATTGGACATGATAGATGGATTCACAGTACTTAAAATAATGAACAAACCGATCGATATCGTATTAAAACGAAGTAAAACACTCTTTTGGAAATGATAGATTTGATATTTGGCATCTTTAAAATTCCAACATAGATGTAAGCTCTTTAATCCGCCATCCATCATGACATAATTTGTTACGTAATCTTTTATCTTTCTAACTACATTTAGAAACAAGAACCATTTTACACGTGTCATGTGGTTATAATAAATCTTTAAAGTGTCTAAACTTTTAAATATGGTTACAAGCTAGTTTATGCTACAGGTTTGATCTCAGTTTGTCCTAAGTAACAAAAGTTTTCTAGCTTTATTTTTGTCTGATATTTATCAAAATTTTTCGCATTATCGTATATTTTATAGCAAGAAAGAAATATCAAAAATAATTTACATCCAGGTTATTCAAACTATAGCGAGAAGACAAAATTGCTGATGAAATATGTGGAATTTCTTGCTTCAACAGATTTGTATCCAAATAAATATTTTAATTTTATAATACCATAAAATCCGGCACATAACGCGCACCTTTAACTCAAAAAATAAAATCAAAATTTGTGGGTGCGCGTTATACGCCGGGTATAAAGATGACAGCTTTAAAAATGAAAAAAAGCTGAGCATAGAAAAAAAACTAGACTTCTATATATATTGAAATACTATGTATTTAAAAGAAATGAGACATTTCTCTTATGAACTTAAAGGGTTGTATTTCTAGAAGTATATTGTTTTTTCAAAAGCCTAGGATATTACCTCGAATAAATTACTTTAAAATATAAGAGCTTTGAATACGTACATTTCCGGTTTCTTTGAAAAAAAGGGGGTGCACGTTATACGCCGAATATACCTAAAAACTAAAAATTTCAGCTCTAAATTATAGGTGCGCGCTTATACGCAGGATTTTACGGTACGTATCATAATTTCATTTAAATATAGCTATGTCTCTCTCTCTCTCTCTCTCTTATATATATATATATATATATATATATATATATATTTTAAGATGTAAATGTATAAATGTAGGTTCCAATTAATTAAAAGGCAGGATCTTTTGGAGTAAACCTAAATTCATTTTAGAACTTCAAAAAAAATCACAGTAGATTTTCTTCTCATAGAAAAAATTGAATAATTCAAAGTTCAAGCAAAGAATTAGGCACAGCCGTTCAATAAGTTACGATATCACATGAATCAAATGGAATGTAAAGTCGGTATGAAATTCCCGACACTTAACTTCGCTCTCCTGCAATGGTCATTATATAGGCGATAAAGTCATCGCATCACTTTCCCGCCTCACAGCTGAAAGATCGGCTTCCCTATGCAGATGGCATTACGCCGTTCACATTCACACGTGCACCCATAAGATACCGTGCGGTCCTTACATCTGACATCCTCCCGACATCCAATGGCCGTGAGAAAAACAACATTCCACCTGCGAGGCAAACCCGGGTAAAATTTGAGGTGTAAAAAGGAACCGCTCCACCCCGAGAAGCGGAGAGGGCAGTCCGCCTGAAACACTTGAAAGGGCATTGTGTTTGCCTCCTGCTTCACCAAAAGCCTTTTTCTGTAGAATTGAAATATTCAATAGTTTGAATGACTTGTATCTAAATATAAATATTGTAATTAATAGCTGCAAACGTAATAAATCAGTCATTTAACTTCTTACGTCTTACGCTACTCATTAATTACTCCAAATTGCTACACCCTAAAGACGCTTTTAAGTGTATCTCCTCAATTAATCATCCTGGATTCTTCTTGATTCGTTTTGAGACCCAAGTTGAGGCGAACCAAAGTGGGATCTTGT
The DNA here is from genome assembly GCA_019973955.1 of Trichonephila inaurata madagascariensis. Taxonomy (NCBI): domain Eukaryota; kingdom Metazoa; phylum Arthropoda; class Arachnida; order Araneae; family Nephilidae; genus Trichonephila; species Trichonephila inaurata. The sequence goes on from BMAV01014928.1 coordinate 176,486, forward strand.
TGATATTTAACGAATAAATTAACCTACAACTCTGATATCCATTTAAGACCCAACCCACACGATTGTGCGGGTTAGATATTCTTATACAGTAAGACCCCGCTTAACGCTGTTTCGGTTTAACGCTCTTTTATTTGAATTGTGGGATTCCCCGAAATTGCATGCATCATTATATAGGTTTCCCGATATCCAAAACAATTTATCTGTTTCTTCTTTCCGGCGGTATTATACGAAAGTATTTTTATCGTTTCAAGATTTGTTGACATTATTGTAAGTATAAATTTATACAATATAACGATTGCTGTAGTGACAAAAATTCTGATTTTTAGTTTTTATCATGGGTGATAATAAAAAACACGAAAATAAAGATAAAAAAAGCATTTCACTAGAAACTAAAATGCAAGTGATTAGAAGATTAGATACTGGTGAACGTCGATCTCAAATTGGTGCTGCATTGAATTTGGCAACTTCAACAATAAGGACCATTCTTAAGAATAAAGAAAAATACTGTCATCGGTAACTGCAACTACGACAAGCTCTGCAACTAGAATTACCCGTTCTAGAAATAATACAATAGAGGAAATGGAAAAATGACTTTCTATATGGATTGACGACGAAATTGAACGCAAAATGCCATTAAGCCAATCTACCTTCTTGATAAAATGACAGAAAATTGGAAATACAGAAGAGACTGAATGATCTGAAATGTAAACATACTGACTTAGAATTTTATTTATTTTTATATTCATATTCGTTTATTATGTTTCTATTTTTGTAAGAAATAAATTTTTGTTTTATTAATAAAAAACATAATTAATAAATTTAATGGTAAAATACCTGACCAATTTTCTATTCATCTTCCCCTAACCCCATTATTTACATGATGAGATAACCTCATTTAACGCTGTTTCATATTACGTTCTACTTTGATGGAACGTATACCCAACGTTAGCGGGGTTTTACTGTACGTTTTTGCTTCTGGAATAGTCGTATGTAAGAAAATCACGAATCAAACGATTGAGAAGGTTTGAAGAAAGTGTAATGTGTTACTTTTTATTAACAGACGATGGTTGTGGTCCATGTTTTACTTTCAGCTGGCAAATCTAGCTTTGTTTTCAAATGCAACGAAAACACTCTCTTTTTATCTGTTGTAAAAAGGTAATTATCAATATATTTCTAAATTGCTTGGGATACAAATTTTTGGTATTAAGCTTAAATAATGTAACAATAGAAAATATTTAACTATATAAATATTAATATCATGCTTGTAGGACTCAGGGATTTCTTCTTCTTCACGATCGTGAGTGGTTGGGCGTTCTTAGTCATTTCAGCTGTAAGGTAAGTACTGACATGCAATTTTCTTTTTGTTTCAATAATTTTGATGATCCTACATAAAAATGAATATATAGGTTATATAGTTATGCAAGCTTTCTTAGAGTCTTCTATGGATGAGTCCTTTTTAAACTGTACGCTCTCTCTTTACAATTAATTTTCTTTTCATACATTTATTAGAGGATTATGGCACTATCCCTAATTACCATGTATACTGCATTCATATCTCTCCCCTCGCTCCTACAAAAATATGGGTTTTCTAGTAGGACTTAGTATGGTGTTGCGCCCTCTAAAGTCCGCTATGCGAAGCTAGCTTTTGTAAACAAAGGATTCAGAGAGGAAATGAACGGGCGATAGAGCTGAAACGACTTGTAACGAAGCAAGCGAGTAGAATGTGTTATGTAGCGGTTTTTGTAGAAATTGTTTTTAGTTTAGAAATTTATACTGTAAACAAACGTTAGAATTGCCTACCAAAAGAAGCTCCTTTGCTGTCAAGTCCATGAGAACCTCTCATTTAATTTAGTATAACGATCATATGGATCAACTGTTACGAACACCACAAAATGGCGCCCCCGAGTCGGCGGTTTGATTGGAACGTCAACAAAGAAGCGAAGAGGTAGGCAAAGATTTATTTTTCTCCATTTTGAAGATATGCATGAAGATTTGATATCTATTTTGAATATTTGATGAATTTTAAGCATTTGATGTATTGAATATACAAAGTTTAGAACATTTAAATTAATAAGATAGTAGAAATGGAAATAATAAAAAGAACAAAACCGTTCAAAGAGCTTCATTTACCAGAGCATATAATAAATTAGAAAGTGTATTAACTGACGTTAGCGTCGAGTATGACGAAATCGAAATGTGCTTAGAATTGCTTAAACAAAAAGCAGACATTTTAGAAATAACGTATAACGGTTATTTAGTTGGTTTAGAAGACGACCAAGATTTTGAAAATCAATTCATTTTTATTTCTTCCTCTATTTGTTCATAGTCTTCTTTACATTTTGACGAAACCCTTGCTTGAAGAATACCGAGAAAAATCTTTCAGAATTCAGCTACAAGCTAAGCGTGCGTTAGAGCACTTGAAAAAGATTACGAAGGAAAACGAGACTGCTTTTACCAATAATGGCTCTCAGTTACAAAACGATTATGTCCAGAAAACATTATGCCAACGACTCCCCGAAGTAGAACTTTATAAATATGATGGAGATTTAAAAGATTGGTTGACATTTTGGAACCAATTCAAAAATATACATGAAAGTACGAATCTGACAAACATGGATACATTTCATTATTTAATTCAGTCAATGAAATTAAATCAGTATCTACAGAAATCGTAGAATCTTTTCCTATAACCGATAAAAATTATTCTTTAGCTTTAGAAAGCTTAAAGGAAAGATATGGTAGAAAAGACTTGTTAATAGACTTTTATGTAAGAGAGCTATTAAAGCTTGTTTGAATAACACGAATAGAAATAAAAATGATTCCTTGAGTTGTTTATATAACAAATTGTCTGCTCAATTGAGAGCAATGAGCTCCTTAGGTGTAAATTCCGATATGTGTGGGGTAATATTGTATCCTCTTGTCGAGAGTTCATTGCCCATAAATGTGTTACATTCATTCGAACGACAAAGAAAAAGTCTGGAAAACGAAAGATTTATCAAGTCTTGATGCTATAATTTGTATTTTGAAAAATGAAACTCAAACTGAAGGAAAAATCCGGTTAAGCAGAGTAGACATATTTCACTTTCCCTCGGAGCGGATAAATGCTGCGCCTGCAAATTCTCGAGATCGAAATCCCTCCCCAACCGAATTGTTTAGCCTAAAATCAAATGATGTGTGTGTGTGATAATTTATGTATGTTTTGTCTAAAAAATTATGAAACGCGAATGTGTAAGAAAGCTTATTTTATTCCTTTGGATGAAAAAGTGTCAGTGATTAAAAAAATATTCGCACACACGTGTATTCGCACACACGTGCAACGCGAATGAAGTTTTTTTACAAACTCTTGTGGTTAATATTAAAGGAAAAAAGACACAACGTAAGGCTAGAATTATTTTAGATACGGGTTCCCAAAGATCTTGCATTAAAACGATTATAACGATCACATGGATCCATTGTTACTAACACCACAAAATATGGTGTAGTTTAAATATATGTATATTAAATAATAAAATTTTCTGATACATTTTACTATTTTTCATGGAATACAGTGCTAACTTTTAATCAAAAACCTTTTCAGGTGTTTAAAAAGGAGAATTCACACAGAAGAAATTTTGCAATTGATGAATCATTCAGATTGAACTTAGATCAGAACTTAGTGATCTCTCAGATAATAACAATGTTGCGAACAAAACATATGAATCGCGTATACTGGAAGGAAAATCGAGAGCAATGAAGAAAAACATGGGAATATTTGAAATGAAAAGACAATTTTGGATCATTCTTTACCAAAAAAGTCTCTTGAACACATTCAAGATTTACAGTTTCAAATTTGGTTTCTGTGCAAACAGATGCAATATCTAAAAATTTTCTAAAAAAAAATAGATTTTTTTGTAAAGAAGGTTGATGCTTATTAGCCTTCCACCTACTAACAAAAGTATTTTAACTGATTATGAAGAAAACAATTTTTAATTCCACTCGCAAAAGATCGAAGCGTTAACCACTGCCATACATGCCTTGGCTTTTATCCGCCATTCCAGGATAAAGGCTTGACATGTAAAAACCATTTTCGATTTGATGGCATTTCAAGGCCTCGCGAGTGCAGATTTGAAAACTACAAAGCAGTTCGAAAACATGTGAAAAATGCAATGGTTATTTATACTTGTCAAAAACAAAACGAAAGATTTTACAGTAAATAAATAATGAATTAATAAAAGAGTTAATTATACATTGATTATTTCCTTATTTGTAACAATTTTAGTCGGTTTAAGATTATTCCTTCTATCAACTTATAGCTAAAAATGTATAACTAGCAAAATTTCATACGTGACCTGTTTCACAGATAACGCACGATCGTACGGGCGCCGTATTCGTTCCAGGTGGGGGAGGAGCGGGAATTTTTTTATTATTTGTCTCAGTGTCATTGGGGTGCATATAGTATTAGTAACCAGAAGAACTTTATATTTAAAAATAAAAATAATTCGGGTCTTAAGGGGATATCAAGGTCATCATAGCTACTCAGCATTATTCTCTCTTTTCGGTAAATCATGGTGTCAAACTCAAAGGCTCACTTGGGCCAAATAAACAAGGTTTAACCTTAGGTGGATCGCAAAGAAAATCAATATTCATAAAAAGGTAGATTTTTATATTTCGAATAACACATTATAATAAACATAACTAAAAGAACAAGAAAAAATTAATATTTTCGTCTGACATCTCTTCTCTGCTACTATCTTTCCTATTTTGGAAGAAAAATTTTGATATTTTATTGCATATTATTGTGTGCCAATATACTGATCGGGTGCCGCAAAAATGCTCGGTATGGTCGCGAGTTTGACACCCCTGCTGTAAACCATACATCGGCAGAGAAGCGAATAAAGTCGAAATTTTCCAGAGGTGTGAGTAGGGAGGGGGTAGCAATAACAACAGCACAGACGGCAAGCATGTTTTCCAGAAGTAATGTCACTGAATGTTAATATGCTGCCTTTCATCTAATCAAGTGAAATTTAAAGAACATACTTTTTTTCCAAAACGAAGTCCACAAACCTGAAATAGAGTATTGAGCGTGCTTCTCGAACTAATGAAGGAGCAATTAATTGTTACTTGTGATCTATTCGCGTTGCTGTCCAAATTTCTACCATATGCTAGCTTTGAAATGTTTTTGCGTTACGAACTATTTCTTTAGCTACCAACGATTGAAACATTATGTCAAGAAGTGAAACTAATATTTAAGATCAACAATATTAAAGCATTTGAAATAAAAATAATTCCTGTATAACGTGGAAAAACACAAAGTGTTTTTTTAAAAAGAAAGGAAAGGAAAAATCACACACATGAAAACTCTAAAAAACAAGTCTTTTGTCTAAGTTTAAGAATTCTGTTATTCTGTGATGTATAAATTAAAGAAACGCGTATAATGCTCCCACTAATGTTATACTGAAATTTATTAAACGTTCCAAACGTTAACTTGAACTGAATCAAGAAATATTGAAGGTATATCATTTCATTAATTACGAATAGTATTTTATCATGCTCCAGTTCATAACTAAATGTCTAATAAAATAACTAATTATTTTAATTACTAGGTAATATTTCAACTAAAGAGAAAAGCCAAGAGTTTGCTACAATTCAATTCCCAGTTCATGAAAAGCAGATTTAAGTCAAATTATATGTTTTTCAAAAATTACCCCCCTTTTTTTTTTGTAAACAGAAGGTAATGTTATTTACACAACCCATTCCGTTTTATCCACAATAAACGAACAAGACACTGTGTCATTGTGCGTTTCCCTCAGTCAATAACCTGTTCAAATACTCCTCATGACCAAAAAAAGTTATTGGATCTGAAGAAATCCTGTAAAATCAGAAAATAAGTTTATCCGATCACAGTCTTGTCCTTTTATCTCTTCCAAGATGGAAGTGACTTCACAATTTTTTCCCCTTCCAGCGGCTTTGCTTGTTGGAATAGAATGAAAGGCGGATTCTTTGAAGATGATTCGTCCTGAAAACGGTATGGGTGCAGCTGAAGAAAATCCTTTTACTTGATTTATTTCGGAAGTAATATTTTCAAAGGCTATTAAAATATCCAATGCGAAATGTACCACTTGGGTTTCGGAATTTCATTTTGTCCGAAAGTCACAAAGGCACAAAGACAAATACTCCAGAGAGGATCGCAAACCTAAAATGCATTCGGCTTTAAAAAACTATCATCCTCAACGTGTCATTTTGGATTTGTGAACAGAGTCTTTAATCCCAAAGGATTTCCATTAGAAATTCTCAAATCTAGACTATTGTGTTTACTGGATTACAGTAAAAGAACGAAATGAAGGAGAAATATTTCTATCTGTTTTATATATACTTACAACAATTGGAAAATATTTTATATTTATTTCATTGTTCGGGTTAGAGAGATGCACAAAAATACTTAACCCTTAACTTCGCACTGGTGCATTTCTGCAACATATGATTTATTTTAATTTTTTTTAATTACCTACAAATCACTTATCTGAGAAAAAAAAGATTACTGCAACGAAATACATGCTAATTTTGTCACTAGAAGAAAGTACATTTTTTCTAGAAATCACTACAATTATAAAAATCTCTGATGCCTCAAGAACTGTGTTTTGGCTGTAAAAAGAATCCATTATATTTTATGCTTCCTCTTGTTTATTGACGAAATAAATTACCAGGTAAGAAATTTAAACATTTTATGATGATAGTAAAATCCTCATATAAAAAAAAGTTTTGTAATTTACAGCACTACTGCGCAATGTTGCACTTCTGCAAAAAAGAAAAAAATGACTGAAATTCTATTTAAAACTGCATAATTTTTTTAACCCCTTTTATTATTACTTGAGAACTAGCTGATATAATTTTTTCATAGAAATTTAAAAAAAGTTTAAATTAAGGGTTAAAATTATGTTTTTAGAATATAAAAAAAATTGTCAATCAAATGTATATATATATATTTTTTAGGATACAAAAATGTCTATAAAAAATAACTTAATATTCGTAATAAACAGAAATTCGGGAAAAAATTTTTTCTTAAAACTTTTAATGTGACATATTCTGTGGCTCCCACAAGGGGAGGTTCAGGGGGTCCAGACCCCCACCCGTCCCTTTGATTTTTGTTCCGATTGATTATAATCTTGTTCATACATTATGTAAAACAATGGTAATTCAGGTAAACTATGATCAGGTATTTTTGGTTATTAATTATTTATTATTTAATTAATTATATATTAAATAATTTATTTTGTATTGTTTTTTGTTTCCTAAAATCGATAAAATCAAAAGAATATGCTTGATAGCGTATCGAGGTATGATACGAGAATGGTGGACTTTCGACCCTCGACGCCCCCCTCCCCCTGAAACATTTCTGTGAGTGCCATTGAATATATTTGTTTATTGTTTATAAATAGATTTAAAAAATTTAACTGTTTAAAGATCTTATTCCTTTTTACTTGAAAAGTAGTTTATGTCAAGCCTATAATTTCTTCATCTCGAATGAATTTTTTATTTTTAGTTTTTTGGACAAAATTAACCCTGGGTATCAAATTACTCGGCTATCCTGGCCCCAGTACTATAGTGGTAACCCCTAGTTGAACCCCTCATGGCCGGCGTGTCATGAATTCGAACCTTGCCACTGAAAACCACCTGCTTCAGAGTGGGCCGCTGAAGCTCAAAGTTCTCCCGTCGGTGTGGTGTGAAAGTTTGGAGAAGTGGGTGCCAGCCTCGTCATTTCATCGAGACTCAATATTACGAGGTCCATCGCCGATAGCCTCCTCAGCATTATACTTCAGAAAAAATGATTGTACTGTTACAGTTTAACGAAAGTTTCTTGATGAAGGACCACTGATCAATGATCATACTCAATTACTTATTGTAATGAAGGGCTGGTTTGTGCTTCGAATAAAGTCTTAGGAATGCTTGATGTTTTCCTAAACCAGGCCTTACGGTTGATAACTGGAGGTGTTAAAACTACTCCTGTACTAGCTATGCATTTAATTTGTGACCTACTGCTAATGACTAACATAGTTTGGAGGAATGCAGGCATCCTTTATAATAGACTTATTAGTCTCCCAAATATTTCCTTTTGGCGTGAATACGACTTTAACAGATCTCGTAATCTAAAGACTTAGAAGGGTTTCCTTCAGTGCGTCTGGGAGATTGCCCAATATAATGCTATTAATGGCAAGGACTATGAATTATCTTACATAAATCCACTGGAATTTATGGCTCTCGATATCAGATTAGATTTGACTTTGAACGTGAGGAAAAATGACCTTTTTCCAACTGCTGTTCGTGCCATTGCTTTGGAAACTATTAATACCCGCTATCCCCCAGATGAGTAGTTTCATATCTACATAGATGGCTCACATTTGGATTTCACCCACAGCTCGGGTGCTAGAGTTTTCTGCGAACTTTTTTCCTTCTTCTCTCCTGTCGGCTCTCATGCAACTCATTATGACGGTGAAATCGAGACCATTTATTTGGCCCTTCATCAGCTTTCAGCCCGTCTGTCCACTCTTGATAAAGCTGTAATTTTATCTGATTCAAGTCTTGCAATTCAGGCTTTGGCAAGTAACCAAGACAAAAGTGCTTAGTCCAGGATTGCTTGCTTGATTGATTATTAACGTCGCACTGTTTAGCTACACGAGGGCTTTTGGCGATGGCCACGTAATTTTGAACCATGGTCAAGTGACGTGGATGACCCCTGAGCTGGCACCCCCTCCTAACTACCACCCACACCAACGGGAGAACGTTTCAGCTCTCGACAGATTTAACGTGCATCGCTCCCTACATGGCGGGTCTTTAGTGGTACTGGGCTCAAACTCGTGACAAGGCAAGCCACGGTCCGATACCTATACCATTCGGCTACCGCGGCCACGAGTCCAGGATTGCAGGGAGCTGCTAAGCAGAATTCCTACAAAGGTTGCCTTCCAGTGGGTGCCTTCCCATTGTGGCCTTTGGGAAAATGAAATGGCGGACCTTTTAGCAAAAAGAGACATGATTGGACATGACTGCCTTTGTGCTCATTTGTATCGTTTTAATCTGACTGACTCCCTCTTTTGTGTTTTGTGTGCTTCTGGACAAGTCATGGACGCTTTTCATCTAGACGTGAGCTCTGCACTTATGAGTTTGGGCTGTATTGTGAAGAAATATTGGAGAGCTCGCGTTGCCTAATGACCTGATGGTCAATGGCCTGGCATTTGATAAATAAATAAAATGATAATTTTCAATTGCATTTTTTTTCTGTAATAATTTTTTATTGGTAATGTACTGTTTTAACATAAAACTAAATCTCAGGAACTATTAGACCTACAGATTTGAAACTTGCAGGCATGCTTTTTTTGTAGATTAGAGATGCGTTAAGAACGGATTTTGCGGAAATCGTCTCCCATACAGGAGTAAAACATATTATTTAAATATTGACTGACAGATGAGTCTGGAAAATACCGTGCAATTCAGCTATATCTAATTCTTTTTCTTTACTATTATATTTGCTGAATAGTTCGTTACTTGTGTGTGTGAAGACTTATTTGAAATTTATTTCAAAGTATTCAAAATATTAATTAAATTCTCTAATATTTTTGTTTATTTCTCGATTTTAATTGTTGTATTTTTCCAATATACTCTTGCGAAGAGTGGGTTACCTACTAGTACTTATATATATGCGCGTGCAGTTGACAGACAGGTTTTTTTCCAAAGTAAATTTCAATTTATTTTTATGAAACTCTCCAGTAGTTACATTAAATTTTCTTCTAACACATAACAAATACCACATATTGACAAGTGATTGTCATAGCGTAACCGACGGGCGCAGAATTGTCGAACGCTTACAAACAAGTCTGGTATACTGGCAATGTCTGCTGAAGCAACGGCGATTCCTGCCGGGAAATCCTTCACTGTAGCCATCGGCTTCTCATACACTACTGATTTCAGGTGTCCCCAAAAGAAGAAATTCAAGGAGGCCACGTATCAGATTTTCCGTGTTCAATCTACCTCCCAGGATGTAGCAGTGATGAGGTTATTTAGGTGGTATTTCGAAATTTACAATTGCAAATATTCAAAAATGACAAGTAATAAACACAGAAATCCAAATTCTTCAAATAAATCATGCTGTTGCTGCCAAATATTTGACCCTGCAATGTTGTTTCTCTGCATCGACCTTTTACAGGCTTGTGGAAGCATTCTCTATAACTATCTAAACTTTACTCGGCAACTAATAAGCCTAGACTCTTCTGCCTTTTTCTACGCTTTTATTTTTGTTAATTAATTTGATGACTTGGTGACATTTGGTGTTTAACTGTGTCGCCAACAATCCTATTCAGTTAGTTTTATTGGAAGCCAGTGGAGTAACGTACATATCCGCAACCCCACATCGAAGGATGGGGGAAGAATTCTTGGAGGCCCCAAGACTAACATTATGGTTTTGCAATCCTTTGTAAAATCTGGGACACAAAACTTTACTTTGCAGGGAAACCCTAATAATCTCCATTACGGCACTGTTGAAAGCGTAATCACTCTTGACCCACAAACGTTTTTCTATCCAAAATACCCTTTCGGCAGAGAAGCGAACAAAGTTCATTCGTTTTGTAGAAATATACAGGGTGTTGCCGAATTCAACCGACAAACAGAAGGGTGAGGGTAGGTAGCATGGGTATGATGATTCACCATAGAACATGGTTTCGCATACCTCGTTTAGTTGGAATAATTCACAATAATAGTTATGAAGGTGCGATGTCGAGTGGAAACGAAATGGGTCAATAAGAAGTGGGAAATACATTTATTAGAAGTAAATCATGTTTAAAATACGAACAATACATTATAGTTCGACGTTAGAAAAGCATTGACTAGTGATTGTCATAGCGTAGATCACATTACAGGCGACACCGACAGACGAAGGATTGTCGAACGCGTACAAAACAAATCCGGTATGCTGGTGATGTCAGCAGAAGCGACGACAAAATCCTCTACTGTAGCCATCGGCGTCTCATACACTAGCGATTTCAGGTGCCCGAAAAGAAGAAATTCAAGGACCGGGGAGTGTTGAGGCCAAGTATCAGGTCTGTCGTGTTCATTACACCTCCCAGGATATGTACAGCAATAGAAAAATATGCTAGTATACCATCCTACATGAACCACATATTCTGATGCACAGTGGCAGGTATTTCTTGTGTGACGTTTGAGATAAATTAAGGTAGGGTGATTTTGATTAATGTAAATATTTAGTTTATTTACATCACAGCAATTATTTACAGATTATACATTGAAGTTATTAAACTTATTAAAATGTGATTAGAGTTCAAAACAATGGTTTGTGAGAGGAGAGTTCCCTTTCGCCGTCCTCTCACTTCGAAGGTTCAAAGCATCTCTGGTTCTCCCCCCTCTCTTTTTTGGGGATCAGTAGCTGGCATCTCTTTTTAGCATTTCGTTACATGCTTCTAGTGGCAGGAAGGGGTTACGAGGGAGGAACAAGGCGTACCACGCAATAATTTTAAAGTGCAGGAGCGAATGCACGTGTGGTGATCCACAAAGTCACCGATTCGCAGCTGCGTGACGGGAAACGTTACACAACCGTTGGTTTCCACGCAATAACTTTCAAAATGCAGGTGCAGAATGCACGTGTAATGATTATTTCCATAAAGTCGCTGATTTCCAGCTAGGAGGCGGGGAACGTTACTCTTGTAACAATTCCGGGAGAACTGGAAAATTTGCAAGCGTCCAGATTGCTTTAAACCTACCACAATGCTTCAAATCCTCGCATTCGTTTGGCCACTCCCTTTGTCTGGCTTATCGTCCTACTACTGCTACTATTATAGTGATTTTCCCCGACTACACGTGTTCTGCCCCTCCATGTTATGATTATTTGTTGTCCCCGTGATGCCTACTATCACTTCACAGAATATGTCGGTTGAATTTGGCAACACCCTGTATATGACAAAGCAACAGCAAAGAACTATTTAAAGAAAAACTTATGCTATTACATGAATTTTAATTTCACTCACACATTTTTGGATATTAAAATTACGTAGAAATATTTGATGTTTTATTTCAACCTATAGTCTCCCAAAATATGATCCAATATTAATATAAAGGCACGCATATGTTTCCAAGAAGGAATATTTAAAATTTAAAAATAATTCATTTGTCAATAATCTTTCTTTAAAAGGAAAGTGCTTTTTTTTCCCTTTAATTTTTAACATCGAAATAGAACTAAACTAACTGGGAGACATATTGCTTAGAAGGAAGACATACATTAAATTAAGAACTCTTGATTAATTTAAAAAAACAAACAATATAAAAAAGACTTTTTAAGTCAATTCCTACTTATATCAACAAAGAAAAATTTTATTTTAGCTACTTTTTATTAAATAGTTACAATTAATATAAACATGTATATACATAGGACAGAATCCCAACATTAAGCGGTAATTATTTTTTTATTAATTATCATTAAAGTATCGTATTGTCATCCAAAACAATCGTGTATATAAAATTTCAGTTCAATTGAATTCTTTCAAACGTGAGGGAAAAAAATCTTTTAAAGTTTTGACCCAAGTCGCTAAAAATGAAACTAACTTGGCTGTATCTGTAATTCCTTAAATAATTAGTTTCAGTCAATTAATTTAAATTAATTACAATTAAGTTATCGTATTTTTACCCAAAACAATAGTGTACAGAAAATTTCAACTTAAATGAGCGCTTTAAAATGTAAGAAAAAAACCTTTTCATGTTTTGAGCTAGAAGGGTCACTAAGTCGCCTAAAAAGATGCCAACGTGGCTGTATTTATAATTCTTTGAATAATTAGTTTCAATCCATTAATTTGTATTAATTATAATTAAATTACTGTATTGTCATCCAAAATAATCATGTACATAAAATTTTAGCTCGATGGAGAGCTTTAAAATGTATTTTATTAACGATTGAAAATTCCACGAAGATAAATAAATAAATAGAGAGTGTGAGCTAATAGTAGGAATTGAATAAATTATGATATTAATATTTCATTCTTTTTCAAACTTTAAGAAATCTTGTTTCGGAATGAAGTTGCTCATACTTTTCAACATGACTCAAAAACAGATGTATGTGGTCAAACATCTTCTAAATAAATAATAATAACAACAACAATCAAGCATAATTTGCATTGTTCAAGAATCAACTGTGTGCTCCAGTTTTCAAATCTTAAGATAAAATTTATAGTAGAAAAATTGCATACAATTTTCTAGCACAGAGATCTATAAACTACAACCTGTAGGCCAAACGAGCTATTGAGTACTATTAAACAAAACCACCAATTGTTTTATAATTATTATTATTCCATTGTAATATTTATGATGTAAGTAAATGACACAAAACAACTCAGAAACCAAAAAGTGGACATACATAAGGAAATTGAAAAAATTGACTACAATTAAAGATTTGAGATTTTACCCTAAAAACATATAATAGTTGGCACACATAGATAATTCAAATAATGAAATAAATTTTTATATTTATGATTAAAATAATATATGATTATGAATATTATGATTTATATTTATGATTATTTGTTTTTATATTTCACATTTATGATTATGAAAATATTTTAATTTATATATTTATAAATATTTGTTTTTATGTTTATTATCAGATGGTTAGTTTGGCGGTAGCCTTGTACTCTCAAGTTTGCGGGTTCGACCCCGGCCGAAGTCGGTGGATTTTCATGATGCAGAAATATATTACATGCCAATGTCATATAATTACGCGGCATGTTAAAGAGGCCTAGAATGCCTGTTTGGCATGGAAGCTCTCGGTAAAATTAAAATTCCTTGCACCATTTCGCATCGTTATTCTAGTACCTACCTCTGGGTTGAAAACAAAATTTATTTCATCGTTTTCACAAAAACCATTAGAGATATGTTTATTATTTCAGTTTCATATGGTTGTTTTAAAAATAAATGTAAATGAAATTGATATAAATGAAAAATATAACTGTGCACAAAGAGAGGTCTCATATCACATCACAACATTTGAGAGTGGGCGAGTGAGTAAACATTGACATCGCCCTATTCAGCTGTACGCACAACATTTGAGAAACATATCCCTTAAGTTAGCGTTTCTCAAACTGTGAGGCGCGCCCCCCTAGGGGAATGTGATAACTCTACGAAGGGGACGCGAGCATATTGAAAATCGAAAACAAAAGATTATTTTTTAAAAAAAATTATTAATTTACTGAAAGTAAAAAAAAAAAAAATACATTCTGACATAATAAAAATAAAATATACAGTTTAGACTAATATAATACACTTATAAATGTATCAGTACTGCACGATGTATTTTATAATTAATTTAACAATACTAAGTTAAGAACAAGTTTAATAATTACCAGTGACTCCATGGGTTTATCGTATATAAATTTGTATTGAAAAATTAACACTTATCTTAATAATTTATAATGTTTGTATTTAATCTCTTAACAGCTGATTAAAAGTTACACAATTCGCTCCCCAGTGCCACCGT
>BMAV01014928.1:213027-226282 GCA_019973955.1 Trichonephila inaurata madagascariensis
AAAAAAAAAAAAAAAAATCGAGACTTTTTTAAATGTAGATGACGAAATAAGAGAAGCCTTATCATTTTTACCACTAAATATATACAAAAGGATTAAAAATCCTCAAGCTCAGATTTTTTTCGCATTAAATGTATTTTTAAAATTAATTTGTTATGAAGTACTCTATAAAGATTTTATTGTCTTTGTCGAACATATCTTATTTAACATTGAAAATTATTATCATAAACTATTTTACACAGCATATTATATAAGTTTGTAAAATTCTTTTAAACTTATCGTACTGTTAGTGTGCTGCCAAATTTTGAAATTGTTAAAAGTATACCACATAAAAAAGGGGGTTGAAAATCACTACATTATGGCCACGAGTTTGCGTATATAACCGCTAGGCTACTGCGGCCACTTTTAGGATTCGAATTCAAGATGCTAATGATACAACCCCATTTCCAATTCGTGTTCATATTTACGTGGATAGAGTAGCCGGTAGACCTAGAAAGTGACAAAATGTAAGCGTAGAAAGATATTTGTGGTGGCTCTCACGGCATCAATTATCAGGATCATTATTTCCAATTTACTCTTAAATAACAAATATTATTTTAATAGGATCCATAAAATGTTTGAACTCAGGATGGCCACTACATCATACGTCTTCCACTCGTGCTCACCGATAAGGGCATTTACGAAGTGAACCGGAGTTCATTCGACCAGAAACTTCTTTGACCCCATTAGAATTGTGTTATAGCGATGCCTTCCTTCAAAAGAAACCCTTTGTGAGAACACTAAGATCAGTGGTAGGATGCTAATTAACGAGTTACGATTCGACAATCAGAAGTTGTGTAGTCTGGGATGTCGATTCATTTGAAAGCTGGTCACTTCTAAATGTCATTCGTGATCTCTTAAGGCAACTAAATTCTACTCCCCGCTGTGATTCTCTTTATTTCACGCGCGTTCAGAGATTACATTTCAGAAGGACAACGCCCGGCAGCACCCACCAATTATTTTTATTGATTGCTTTCTCTCTTGTCAAATACCCATCTAGATCCCCATATTTCTCTTTACGGAGAGTGTTTGGCGTGTAATGAGCGAAACATTACTGCAACCATCCCCCGTATAAGAGCACGCCGATCCAACGAAACCAATGGAGTGAATCCGTCTAGAGCACAAAACAATGCCAACTGGAAATAACAGCTTTCGCGTAAAAGCCAGAGGAGGTTCAATGGCTTACTCATTGGTATTTATATGTAGCTGTGTATGATCTGAATAAAATAATCAATAACTCTGAATCTTTAATCATTTTACATGCGTACCAGCCATTGCTCCCCCGCTTCACTGGGTACATTTTGTTTTTCTATGACTATATACTAATTATATAAGTTACTGATATTTAAATCTTAATATCAAACTCTCAGTTACGTTGAAAAGTATTTTTAAAAGTTTCAGCTTTAAAATTAAAAAGGACAGGACTTGAGTTAAAGAAGGGAAGTATAATTCAATTTTCTGCCCTGTAAGCCCTCCTTCAAAGTTGATTTCCGCAAAACCGATTTTAGCGGACTTCTACTCATCAAAATAAGCATGCTTGATAAATTTCAAGCCTGTAGGTCTAATAGTTCAAAAACATGAATTTTTATCTACAGCTCCCTTACAACACTCCTTTGGGAATTAACCACTATATTCGAATTCCAGCAGATATCTACTCAACAAAATAAACATGCTTGCCCAATTTCAAGTCTATAGGTCATCTAGTACAAAATTGGGAAATTTTTTAGATACGTTTTTGTCGCCCCCTGCCACTTCTTTGAGAATCGAGTTCCATAAAAACCATTCTTTCCGAGTCTCTAATCAATAAAAGTAACATGCTTACCAAATTTCAAATCTGTAGGCAATTTTTTTCAATAATACCCTCTTGACCGTCCTCAACACAGCTTGGGAGGTGATTTCATCAAAATTCGTTCTTAATGGATCTCTACTCAACACAAGAAATATTTCTATAAAATTTTAAAGCCGTGAATCCAATAGTTTCAAAAATCTCGAGATGAATGAGCGATTTTTTGATTCCATCTGTTTCTGATTCCGGTGAAATCAGAACACGAAAAAATATGGCCCATCTCATAGACATAAAACATAAGGCCCTCAAAACATTAGCCCATCGAAGGATCAACGAGTTTTTCTTTATCCATGTTAACAGAAAAATATCGGGATAATACTCATGACACACACATTTCATGATTTTAGAGAAACACTTTTATAATAATGGTGTTATTATTCTTAATCATTGAGATATAACTTGATAAAACATTTCTTATAGCATAGACATGTTAAATGGAATTTTAAAAACTGGTAATTGATTTTTTGTAAACATCATGCTTCAAAACTACTCGATAACTATTGCGGATGAACTTCGAAATTTTGAACCACGTTTAAATGACTAGGATGACATCTGAGCTGGAACCTCACTCTCCAAAACCTCCACAGAACGCCACTTAAAGCTCAACAGACTTATCGTGCATCAACTCCTCTATATGGAAGATTTTCAGCGGCAACAGCGACTGGTTCGAACCGACATTTCGGCAAAATTAACATTGGCCACAAGTTTGCGACCATGATCACACGGCTATTTTTTTATTTCCATTGGGATTGCGTATTGTTATTTACCATTGCATTCTCCGGAAGCTGGTATCACTTTTTAGTGCGGCACCATACAAGTGGAATACTATAATTGCCGTAATGTTATTCTACGCCCAGTTTCCTCCCCAGGAGGGAGAAACCAGAGATCCAACAATGCAAAATGGTTCTCCGAATTAAATTTTGCCGAAAACACTTAGGCCAAACAAGCACTCTAGGAATCTTTAACAAGCCGCATAAACATGCAACTTTTATGCTGTCAGTTTTCTGGATCGTGAAAATCCACCGACCTGGCTCAGGGTCGAACCCTCAAATTTGGAAGTACATGGTTACAGTGACAAACCAACTACGCCACCCAGCCGCAGCTGGTCATTCGGCTTACAAAATCACCTAAAATTGATAAAATATATATACACATACAAATGTTTTTCATTTCACTGATATATTTCTTAAATTAAACTACACAAAAATTCTCTAAAAACAATTTAATCCTTTCTACTTAAGTCTTAAGAGGACCATTTTTGAAAAAAATAATAATATTTACTCGTATATTTTTTAATTATTAAAATTATTCGGAAGAAGTCACATTCAAGGCTTATGATCTATGAGAATTTATTGCAATTTAAAAGTATGATCGTTACACATATTTTCACGAAATCAAGTCCAACAATCAGGATTTTGTCGAGAGTTAGGAAAATACCAGAGATTTAAATTCAGAACACACTTTTCCGCAATTTATTCAAAATTTCTCCCCAAAAGAGCCTAAAATAGTACATGCAAAAATTGGAAACTTTTAGCATATTTACTGTCTTTGTACCCAACTTTGAAATTCGATCAATGCATAATTCTCGATGAGATAGATATCGAATGCAAAACAGTTGAATTTGAGATTATTATAGTTTACATTTCTGTACGATAAAACACTAATGAATTTTTTTAAAGAAAATAGTAAGAGGGGGGGGGATTTTTTTTTCTTAATTTATTGCTAATTTAAATTATTATACAGATAGTTGTATGTTTGAAGATACATAAAATATATTTAGTTAATGAAGCAGTTATAGCACCTAAAAATATTATTCCTAAGACAAAAAAATTAAGTGTATAATTTATATACTGAATTATTAAAATGTCAACTAATATCATTTAAAAAAAGTAATTCCATTCATGATATCTTAAACATTCTTTGTATAGAAACGTGTATATATTTTTTTTTTATTAATAGCATTTGAATCCCAATAAAATCTTAAATATCCCACATTTCGCAAAGATCGAAGCAGAAATCTTTCTAAAGGGCATAATTCCTATATAAAAAAAAGGTATTTATTTCTAATGCAGCAAAGAGTGAATAAATTGAGTAGTATTATAACAACAATTACGTGAAAAATTTAAATTTACAATGCTAGGCATGAAACTTTGCCATCTGCCTAGTACATCAACAAGTGGAAGCTCTTTTAATTATTCATCTAACACCGCATGATTTGTTATGCGGTAAATCTTTTATTACCAAAACCACTTTTAAAACGAAAAATGTTAAGCCGATTAACAACACAATGTAGTGTTCCATCAAAAAAATAAAAAAAAATCTTTCACAGAAGCTTAAATTTTTAATAAGGTAAATAAATAACAACTCTATTTTTCTTTTTAGAATACCATTTTTACCCTCTCTCTCTAGAGGCGTTAAAACTGATAAAAATATATCTGTTCCAATATATTCAAATAAGGCTTACTTTATTGTTTGTTGATATCGCACTTTGTATCTACAGGAGAAATATTGGAGTAGATCTCGTAATTTTGAAACATGGGCAAGTGACGAGGAGGACACCTGAGCTGGTGCTCCTTTCTCTAAACTTCCATACTACACCAACGTGAGGAACTGGAACTTCAACATAAGTGACGTGAATTAGTCACTTATAAACTGTATGTCTTCTGTGGCATCAGTACCTGACATAAGTAATGTAGGACAATAATCAATTGGCTACCACAGGCATTAAAATGATAGACCTGGAAAAGAAGCATCTTTAAACATTTTACTACATTCTTGGTTCAATAAGGAGATTTGTTAATGAAATACATGTGAGAGACTACAGGTATCTTTTGAACATATTTTTCAGTCAGCATTTAACCAGAAAAACTCCTTTGAAAATACAATAATAAGTTAATAAAGAATTTTTAATTCTGTTCGGAGCACATATTTTCTAGTATATCCTAATACAGAATTGAATTTCGAAGTAAATTTACTATCAATATACAACACATAACAGAATCATTGTTGATAAAACGCCAAAACTTCACTCTTAACAGAAAATATCTGTGTGTTATTTCTAATACATTTTCAGTGACGGAATAAAACTAAAGACTCATTTTAATTAACAAATCTTTCATAAAAATGATTCCACGGGAAATTTTACGGTAAACATTTAAGAGCTTCAAAAAAGTTGTCTACCACAAAATACTTTACAAATAGATTTATATATAATAAATATTTAAACCAAAATTTAAGTATTCAAAAGGTGTTTTTTCTTCCAATGAAGTTGTTTCATGTGACGTTATAGTCACATGATAGTGAAAGCCACGTGATTCTAGCCAATCCATTCAAAAACTCATGTGACGTCATAGTCACTCGATAAAAACTATCTTGTGTTTCCAACTAATCAGTTCACGCGCTCTGGTGTTGCCAAGTTTTTCTCTTTGCACAAACTTTCTTTTAAAAAATACATATGTATACAAAATGCATTTTATTTAAAAGTATAAGCATAAAATACGACTTTTTTTAATTTAAGAGAATCTTTTTGAAGAAATTTTTCCCTAACATTTAAACATCTTTAACCAAATATGAAATTTGAAATTTTATGTGAGTTTTACAAATAGAACAAGTACAATTAATTTAATGTTTGTTTTGAATTCAATGGAAAACACGTGTTTGTTTTTATCATGGGACTTCATGAATCAAGCCCATTTGCGTACGAACATTTTAAAGACGCTACGTTTTGAAAAGTGATATAAATACCATTTGTTTCTAGGCAACGAAATGGGAACAAAAAATAACTCTTGCGAATGAATCTAATAAGAATAAACAATCGAAATAAATACCTTTAGAAGTTGAAGAAAAACAACGTTCTTTTAAAAGAAAAACATGAAAATTTCTAAGCAATCATAACATTTATTTTACTTCTCATTATGTGTGAGTTATAAATATTATTCTTTATAATCACTTAACTTAATAATTACTGCATTATGAAATGAATTAATAATTTTCCACTTGTTGTTTTTGTTATTATTGATAGATAAATATTGACAGTTATTTCACAAATTTACCCTTTCGCGCTGATTAATTATATTACATGATAAAAATTAAGAATGATATCATCATGATCTCTAAAAATCTAATTATTGTATTTCTATTCTTCATTTTCAATCATTGCAGTTCTGAATGGGGAATTTGATTTTACATTAACTAAAGGAAAATCAATATTCATTAACTAACCCACAAAAGCTCTTTTTTAAGTTTTATTTTCTAACTTACTTTTTTTTTGCTCTTAACTCACATTATTTTGATTCAAATTAATGTGGAATGTTTGAAACACAGTACAACGTGAATGAAAATAATTCTATAAAAGCAACTTTTATTCAGTATAATAATTTCTCGCTTGTTAATCAATGAATTAGCTGTTGCATTAAAATTCATCAAGATTACTGTGTAAAAAAAGCTTTTGTTCTGCTTGTAGTTTTATTTTATTTAACGAATTATACTTATTTGTGCTTCTTGAGGTCTTTTTTATTTATAGACTTTAGAATTTATTTCATCAAAAGGTTTTGCTTTTAAAAAAAAACAAATAATGACAAGTATGTAAAAATAGTTTTTGTATGTATTAATGAAAGTACATAATAAAATTACACAAAAATTATGTAATGTATGGGGATTCACAGTGGTGTAACGGAAAATATTTGGTCCCCCCTGCAAAGTCAGGTTTTGGGTCCCAATCTAAACTACGTACTTGGCGTCAGTCAGGCTTTGAGCCCCCTAGAATCTCTGTGCCCCCGCAATGCGGATGTTGCGGGGGTGTACGTTATGCCATTGGTGATTCATAAAGAAGTATACATTTTCCCCAATAATAATCAAAGGCAAGTAACCTCTTCAGTGATTTGTAAGATAGATGTACTCTTAAAGAGTTTGTGTTTTGCCCTGACAGAAATGACTTAAGAAACAGCAGGCGAGTAGACATGCACCTAGATAGCCAAAATGGCGGCATTTGCAGCTGGAAAGGCTTTTTGTATTTTCGAATTTATCAAAACGTCACAAAAGCCCCTCTTTTGGGATATTTTAACTCTTTGGTTGATGCCGCAGTTGTAGGACAACATGGACCACTCCATTCTACAATTGGATGGTGCGCCATTACACTGGTCGACCAACTTGAGACATCACCTCGATGGATATCTTCCTTAGAGATGGATTAGATAAGTCGTGGACTACAATATGCCACTTACCCAATGGCTACCCAGAAGTCCTTACTCCACACTTTGTGATTTCTTTCAGTTCAGTGGGGGTACGTGAAGGACAAGGTATTTGTCCCTACCTTTCGTATTGATCTAGCGGAACTGAAGCAGCGTAACACAACTGCTGTCAATAGACTCGATTCAGATATCTTAGCACGCATTTAGGCGAAAACGGCTTACCGGCTCAATGTGTGTCGTGTGACTAAGGATTCCCACATAGAACACCTATAACTCTGTCTCTGACAAAACTTAAAATAATCCAATACAATTATGTTACAGGTGACAAATAATATTTTACATTGTTCTTGATTTACAGTACATTGAAACTGTATACTTTGAGTGTTTGGCGACGGACCTTGTAATTTTGAACCATGATCAAGTGACGAGGACGACACCTGAGCTGGCCCCTTCTCCTGACTACCACACCACACAATGGGAAGACATTTGAGCTCTCGACATGTTTAATGTACATCGCTCCCCTACATGATGGGTCCTTAGTGGTACTGGGCTCAAACTCATGACATGCCAGCCACTATCCGATACCTTGACTACTAGGTTACCGCGGTCAGTGGAACGGTGCACCTGCGAGGAATGGGTGAAGTACATTGGGAAAGTTTACTTCTGGTAGGGTCATCCTAATTGTGAAGGCTGTTCTTTTAAGCTCAGCTAAAGCACTCGGAGCTAAATCAGTTTCCCTTTGGTACCACTAGTCCTTTGATCAAATAAAGCTGCTCCTTGCCTACCGTTATGAAACCTATCGCCAGCTCAAATTGTAATACTGCGCAGGCAAATCAAGAGCACAGACAGGGTTTAGGCAAAGGGCAACTTTTGACAAAAGAATTGTTCTCTTAAAATTTTATTTCACTGTTCAAGAGATTGCAAAAGGCTCTATTTGATTTTTCGACGTCTTTGAGATGTATGGTATCATCGTGATGGTAGCTACAACATCTGGGATTAGAAACAACAACGGCAGAATATAGATTATTCTTTTTATTATACTCAGTATTAATGTCACAGTATAAAGCAACACCGGAGCCATTAGTGACGGATCTCGTAGTTTTGAGTCTCGGTAAAGTGGAAAGGTCGGCATCCGAGTTAGCACCCTCTCTCCAAACTGCAACACCAACGGGAGGACTTTGATCTCGACAGATTTATCGTGCATCAGCACTGTATATACGGTGGGTCTTCAGTGATTTAGGATTTGAATCCGAGACACGACGACCACAAACTCGTGACCAGAACTACTATGCTACCACTGTCACAGGGAGAACTCTGATCCACGACAAATTTAAACTCTATCAGCCCCTATACAAGGAGGATCTTCAAAGGCAATAGGGCTCGAACTCAGCAGAATATAGAATGGTGTAAATAGTATTTTCTCATTTGTAGAGTTCCTAACGTATATGTAGATCATGAAAACTGATTTCTAAAACTAATCATTTAAATTGACAAATATTTTTAATAACATTTTTCAAGACTTGGAATTATGATCATCAAAATGTAGCAGAAATATCATTCGTTTTGAGACAGATCTTTAGGTAACCAAATTAACACTAGAATGTCCGGGATTTCGATTACCCTTAAACGTCCACCGGCGTCATTCCGACACCGCAATAGAAAACATATAAAATAATTGGAATAACTAAATAACTGCAGTATTATTGCTCAGTAGGGTTTATTTTTAAGACTTTTTAATATTATTTCATGTAACTATCATATATTATGACTCAATATATCATAAAAAACTGACGTAGACATTATGTTTCGTGAAGCTTGTTGGACCACTGCTTTGTCACAAAACATGACGAGTCACAAATCTGCTAGAAACATTACTATTATGTGGTATCCATTATGTGATATCCCTAGTGGCATATATATCAGGATTTACTGAAATATCAATTTTTTCTGTGTTTTCTTCAGATTCTTCACAAGCACTTTCACTCAATCTTATGTTTTCATCGGAATCTAAATTAGAACAAGACAGCTCACACACACACGCACACACACACCACCATCCGATTCATTTCCAGAAAGCTCTCGTAACAAATTAGCAATTTTATCAGGGCTTAGACTATTTCTACGAGTCATCGTTTCAGATTGTTTGTTCTGCACAAGTTTCGAAAATCGAATTAAATTTTTTTTGTGAGCAGATAAGCAAATGCTATATAACGAAACTCTTAGACACAACGATTTTAGTATAACAAACTCATTTCCACTGTGAACCTAATAACATTGCATTTAAGGTCAAATAAGTGTGTGATATTACTTCCGAAAGTTAGTTTTACTAATGGTATCTTCTTAGTGAACTATCTTTTGCCAGGAAGACAGCTATTTATAATGATAAATTGCCTTGGTGTCGAAACGACACCAGCGGACGTTCTATGTATATTTAGTTGTAAAATCTCCTAATTAACCTAGAACCCCAAACCTCTTCTGCTTAATCACCATGGAAAATAAGTAAAAGTCACGAAAATGTTTCAAATTCCTTGCAAATATGCAGAAAGGAAAACAAACTATACGGGCTCCGGTGTCCAATCGACATTGACGGATGTTCTAAAAATGCTCATATTATACTTTTTAAGAAAAATATATGTCAATAAAAGCCTATGGTGTAAAATAATAATCACATATGCATGGAATTAACTTCGATATCACAAAGTTAAAACGCGCAGAGAAAGAGGCAAATATTTTATACCGCGTTGTCAGTGGAGGATTACAAATAAATCCCCATTTCACTCTTGCACGCCAAGCGAATGGCACCTCCACACTCCTCAGAGCCATAAAGGACCAAGACGAGTGATCTCCCAGTCAATAACCCCTCGAGAACTCCTTATGGCGGGAGAAGAGTTATCGCACCTGGAGAGATCCAGGAAAATCGGGAAATAAGTCTATTCAATCAGATTCTTTCCCACAAGAGATGACTCTACAAGTTTTATCTCATTCTTAAGATCCCTGCTGTGGAATAGAATTATAGACATCTTGTTTGAAGAAGATTCGGTGTTGCATGTCCTTTTGCATTCTTAATACTCTTTACTAAACTTTTTCTATTTGAAAAATAATAGGTTTTGTGGGACGTTGAAAATAACTTATTTAGAACACATTCACATCACTTGAATTCAGCATTCAACTTAATTTGAAATCCTGTCTCTAGGAAAAGTAAAAGTTTCAAATAATTGTTCTTATTCGAAATGTATTCTTCCTGAAAGCTCCTGTCTACATGTCATCTTGAATGTCTGAAAACGATGTTAATTCTGTCGGAATTTTGTTCTTCTTTTATGTCTGAAACTTTTGTTCTTCCGTTGGGTTTGATTAGGGACAAAGAATAAAAAGGGAAAAGAAGAGAAGGTTTCCTTTCATTTCACTACATTATTCAAGGCTGCCGAAGACAGTTTTATGAACATGCTCGTACAACTACGTGTTTGAAAAATTAAAATACTACGCGAGACTACTTTGTATTGTCAGAAAAAAACTATCAACTTCTTAGGAGAAAGAATTTTTCCGAATAATACTTTAACATGTGAATTAAATAATTATTGTATTTATAATATGAAAGGTATATAGGGGAAATCTCTACAAATACTTGGAGATCCTTCTTGTAAAATTGACTTAAAATTTCAAGTGTTTTAAAATCTATGTTTAACACAACCGGGTGTTTTGAAAATCGTTCTAAAAATTTTCAAGATGTTAAAAAAAATAAAAATAATATTACATTCACCAAAAAAACAACACTTTTAAAGCATTTCTTGTAATACTCTATTTATCATCAATTTAACATTCAAACACGTAATCGCTTCATTTATAAGGATTTAACTAACCTGGTTTTAAACTATTGGACCTCTTTGGTGGCCACGATACCAGTCAAATGATTTTGGTCAACGTAAATTTTTGGTATGAATTTTGGTGCCAATGACGATTTGAAGAAAAGAGGGGGGCTGATACTGATTAAATCATTAGAAATTTAAAGTCCTCAATTTGATGTGGTGTGGAAGCTGGGAGAATGGATAGCCCAAATGGCGTCCTTAGTCCTTGACCTAAGTTAAAAATGAGGAGTTCCGTCGCCAAACATTCTTGTGTAGCTACAAAGATAGACGTTAATAAACAGATACCTTGTATTTACGTGAAAACATAAATACATGGGAACTTCGTTGCTATTAGTTTTGTAATCGAGTAAACTCATGCTTTGTTCGATAGTGAATATTTTTGTACTATCAATAATAAAAAAAACAATAAAAAAGAACATTTACAGTTAATATTATTGCTAAAATTACTTAAATATGCATACAAAAATACCTATTACAAATTCATAAGTTAAATTTAAAATTACCCAGACATTATACAGGAAGAAAAAAATAATATTGTAACTCAGTTTCATAAAGAGCGAATAAATTCTCTTGATTAAAAGAAAATATTATAGGTGTTCAAATAATATTTTAAAAAAATGCTATAAATTTCTGAGATAATAAGTAGGGCAAACTTGGAAAATAGGGGCACCAAAGCACTTAATTGAACACACTAAAGCATTACATTAAAACACTTTCCCTTTTTCGGAAATTTAGATGCATCAAGCTTTAGACTAGTGTCTTTCAAATCGTATATGAACAAACCTCTAACTCTTGTTGTCGCTCAAAAAGAAATTCCGTAATTGTCCATATTTGACTAAAACTAGTTTATATAAGCAAGTTGCATTATATAAAAAAAAAAAAACTAAGAGAAACTGACATCTCTACATTTACCTTTTCCAAACGGAAATGCATTTTTACACAAACTACATGTTTGCCAAATGATAAAAAGTAAATTTAAACTTTTTATAATTTAGCAAAAATTGTAACACAAAAAATGTCCAAGTTTTCAACTATAAGTTAAAAATAAATAAATGGAAAAAATCAGAGAAACTATTGAATTAAAACAAATTATTACGAACTTAAAGAAAAACGATATTTAATTAGTACTTATCCTTGTGTATCATACTCTACACTCATTACAATAGAAGGAGTCACCCTCTAACTCGACACATCCCTCACGGAACCAGAATGATCAAAAACCACAACGTTACACCCATTCATGTTCTTGATTTTTATCAAATGGTTAGTACGACAAACATAACAAATGCAGGATAGATTCTGTTTGTTGGCCCTTGCCATTGCTCTGCACGGGAATAAAATCTGACAATTAAAATTATTCGAATCATGATTTTATTAAGGACGAGTCGAGAATGAGACTAGGTCCAGGCATTCAGACCCAGTTGGTTCGTACCCGGGTCAACCAACTCTCAAATCCACTACTCCATAGAAGCATAGAGCACTGCGGAGCCATGATTTCTTGGCTACCGCAGTCGCGATATAGATATGGGAGTTGTGAAGTTTAATTATAAATGCCTGTTTTGGGATATGGAATAAAATGCAGTTCGACTTGAAACCTTGACTTTGACGAAACAAAATAACGACCCTTTCTACTCATCTACCGTGGTCGTGTAACAGAAACGGATGTAATATCTGAAATTTCTCCAAATATAATAAGTAATCTCTCTTATTTGCATTTATACAAACAATTCGTTCTGTTGATCCTTTACAACAAGGGTGTCACTCAAAGGCTAACTTGGGTCAAATAAATAAGATTTAATTTCAGGTGAGCCGAAAAAAAAACAAACAATATTCATAGAAACGTAGATACCCTATTTACCTAACCGTGGTATATTAAAGTAAATGTACGCATTTTGCTTAATAATAGCAAAAAGAAGAATATAATTAAAAAAAAAATCGTTACATATCTTACTTAGTGATGAATTCCTCTCACATACATCAGTGTTCGGGAGTTAGAATGAAGATCAGCCGTTATTAACCCTCCAAGCGGTATGCACGTAAAATTCTACCATTCTAGAGATGCTTCGAAATGCACCGCACGTATTTTTTTGCCCTCAAGTAAGATTCTCAAAAGCGGTTGAGCCGTATTTTTATTAATTTCTTAACAAGTCACAACAACCCATTCACACACAAAGCGAGGTAGACGAGATAGTTAATATTTAGTTATGAAGTGAATGACTTACTTTTGGAACGGTTTGGTAATATACGATTTAAATCAGAGGTACTGAACCTTTTTTTTTCTGCCGGGCCAGCATACATATGTTAGCTATTTCACGCGATCC
>BMAV01014928.1:230340-244498 GCA_019973955.1 Trichonephila inaurata madagascariensis
ATTGGATATTCTGCTACTGTTACAGGGCTCTTTGAATAATTTATAATCGAAATATAATTTTACCTCGAGCGGCGCATGATGATGCGGCTCCGATCAAAGGTCGCAAACTGTCGTCATTCATCTATTTTGCTTCAAAATCGTTTTTGCGGTAAAAAAGATTTTGAGTTACAGAACTCTACTGATCTACTTAAACTATGTTTTTATTTACCTTCGAATTTTTTTTATTTACTTACTTATTTTAGCCTGAGAAGGAAAGTATTGAAAATATCGTGATCGAGTTTTTAATATTTGATCAAGTTCAACACTATATCGATTTATTTATTTAACAAAGGGGAATAATAAATATTACGCAATTAATTTTTGCGTATAACTCATTTCAAACTGTGGATATGGCATTTTTTAAACAATTTTTTAGCAGAAAGATATATAAAACAAATATTGTTAGAGGTAATTTTGATAATTTGATGCAATTTTTTAAATTAATTATTTTAAGAGAGTATAATTTTTTATAATCATAAATTTTCTATTATCAGTTTTCGATTCATCAACTTCATTTTGAAATTATACATTTATTTTTATAATCAATGGAATTAAATACAGCTAGAGAAATTTACACAGTTTTAAATAAAAAATTTCACTAAGATTATTGTAATATAAAATTAAATTGTTTCCTGAAAAAATTACAATGATTTTAAAATTTAAAAAAAAAATGTCAATGAAAAAAATACATTAATTTATTTCTCTGTCATATATGAATATCTCCAAGTCTTTGATGGAAGCGATCAAGAAATCCCATTCGAGTAAAAAGTCCTCAAAATAAAATGCAACATTTGTAGATCCATAAATGTTCCAATCTTCTGTCCTTTTCAAATACTTTTCTCAAATAAAAAGATATTGAGTATTTATTTTAAATTGAATAGCTGGTTTTTCGATCATACCGAAAAAAGGGTTTCAAAGAGATAAAAAGTAAGTATGTACTTCTTTTACCATGCCATCATGTTTATTTTTTCTGTATAATAGTAACTATAAAAGGCTATTTTATTCCTTAGATTTTTTTTTTTTTTTTTTTTTTTTTGGCATTTTTTGGTAATGATATTAAGATTTCCTTCTACTATGAAATGAAGTTTCTTATTTTAAAATAAAAAGGGCAGAAAATTTTTTCAAAAATAAGTAAAATAAATTTATGGGAAACAGTGAATTTAGTTTTACAATGCATTTTCAGAATTTCTCAGTATTGGAAAGTCTAAAGATAAGTGACGTAGGAAAAAAAATAAGAAAAATCAATATCGAGTGATTTATAGTTCAGTTTGCTGCAAGTCTAGTTTTTTAAATGTTCCAAATTATATAAAGCAAATTCTTCACTCAAAAAAGGGAAATTTTGTACAG
The DNA here is from genome assembly GCA_019973955.1 of Trichonephila inaurata madagascariensis. NCBI lineage: Eukaryota > Metazoa > Arthropoda > Arachnida > Araneae > Nephilidae > Trichonephila > Trichonephila inaurata. The sequence continues at coordinate 231,727 of BMAV01014928.1, forward strand.
CTCAATTTTTTACAAAAAGATCTTGAGTGAGTGAGTGCGTGAATATTAACGTCGCAATGTTCAGCAACACGAGGGCTTTTGGCGACGGACCACGTAATTTTGAACCATGGTCAAGTGACGTGGACGACACCTGAGCTGACACCCCCTCTCCTAACTACCACACCACACCAAAGGGAGGACATTTCAGCTCTCGACAGATTTAACGTGCATCGTTGCCCAACACGGCGGGTCTTTAGTGGCTCTGGGCTCGAACTCATGACATGCCTGCCATGATTCGATACCTTGATCACTGGGCTACCGCAGCCTCACAAAAAGATCTTGCAATTTATGAAATATTCGTCAGTCAATTCATCATCACTAATATATGAGTTTCTGAGTGAATTAATGTTATTTTTTTATTGTTCTTATTTAAAAAAAACATGGTGTATCAGGGAAGCTTTTGTACTTATTTCACAAAGAGTTATAAGCAACCTATCTGTTAACCAATTTGTTTAAATTTAAAAGAAAATCAAATTCAAAGTTACAGTTATGACGGATTTATACGCGTTTTTCCATCTAATCCTCTTGGGAAATCTTTGGGCTATGAATTCGCGTTATTCACAACCAACGCTTCGGAAGAAGAAAATCGTGACATGTAAATTAACTTACTAAAAATAGGCGAGGTTTCCTAGCTTGAGAAAGAGAAGATATACTCGAGCCAGGTGAGATTGTTACTGAAGGTATAATATTAGAATTATAGGGCTTTGATTATAAATAGAAGGAAACCTTAAAGTAACGATTGTTCACTAAGATTGAATTGAGATTAGATTAAATTGGATGTTAGGTTAGATCCTTAATTAAGATAAGGCTCAAGTTTGATAGTCACCTATTCGCTCACGTTTTACGGTCGTTGTTCCAATTTCACGGTTAACATTGAGACATTCTCTTTCAATTATTACTTGAAATTGTGTCTGTTTTAGTGTGGAAATAAATAGATTAGTTGAATCAGGTCGAGTGTTTCTTCCCTTCCCCCCACATTTAGGTGCCCGCGAGACAGGCGCGAGCCTCTTACACAGTGAGAATAATCAATACATAAACTAAATATATTTATGTGAAATAGTTTGGGGAACAAATATTTTTGGAAAGTCAAAGTTAGAAAGATTTACGAATAGGATATGCATCGAGTATAACTATCCTGTGTTTCACGTTATTTTGCTAAATGATACATTAGACAGAAGAAAATATCTGTAAATATCCTCACGGCATCTTGTAAACATTAAGATATCTCCAAATATTCATAACAACAACAAGTGAGAAATTATTTTTAGTGTGTTCATCTTAAGCTAATGTAATTTATTCATAGTGTACCAATGTCGCACTCTGAAGTTACAATAAGGCTAATGGCGATGAATCTCATAATTGTGAAGAGATTGCTAAAAATGTAGATAGTGCAAATGGGCTTCATTAATGTGACGTCAAAGTCTAATAATTAGCATAATCACGTATTTTTAGCCAATCATATTTCATATCCATTCATGTGACATCAAAGCCGCATGATAAATGTAATCCGTGTTTCAGTTCATGCACTTTGCTGTTGCCAACTTTTGCTTTTTGCAGGAACTATCTTTTAAAAAGTACAAATTTCTCAACAATAACAACGCACATAGATAAACAAAATGAACTTCATTTAAAAATACACGTATAATGAGATTTCCTTTTAAATCTGGAAAACTTTTTGAAGAGTTTTAATACTTGAACACATCTTAACCGAGTATCAAATTTGTTAATTTAAGGTATCCGACTACGTTCGGAACCGTGATTTTAAAAAGGAGCATAAATGGATATTTTTCATGATATTTAGTGTCACTTAGATTAGAATACAAGTATAAAATTGCTTTAAGGACATTTTGACAAATAAAAAATTTAAATACAATATTTCGGCAAAAAATTTCCATAGAATAACCGTTTTTCAAAATGTTCTCCTTTTGTGAAAAATGCTTTTATTATAATAATATTTTGCCTGTATATAGCTCAGACCTTTGTACAGAGGCTCAACTACATTTTTTGAAAAATTCACATTATTTTCGGAGTTACAACCATTTGAAATAATTATCGGCGTTTTTTTTCTTAAAATTTTTCCCCTCTGTTGTCGTAAAACATGGAGAAACCCACTTCTAAGTCATATATTTAAAAAATTCTAGTTGAACCTCTGTACAAAGATCTGAGCTATATAGAGGCAAAATATTATTATATAATAGAAGCATTTTTCACAAAAGGAGAATATTTTGAAAATGGGTCATTCTATGTTCATTTTTTTGTCAAATTATTGTACCTAAATAATTTTTTATTGTAATACTATTCTTAAAACAATTTTATATACATTTTCTAATCTAAGTGACGCTAAATATCATAAATATTATCCATTTATACGCTTTTGCAAAAACACAGTTCCGAACGTAGTCAGTTACCTTAAATTTAACATATAAAACGGCAAGTCTTAATGTCAATTTTGAATGCAATGTAGAGCATGAGATTACATTTACATTGTGACCAACATGACTTTAGCTCATCAAAAACTCCTTCGAGCGTAAATGCAGTCAAGTGAGTAAAAAAGTATGTTCGCAAAGAAGCTTAGGATCAATGGACTCTGCTGCAAAAACAAACGACAGAATTTTTTTCAACCCTACACTGCTGTACAAAACTGCTTCGCTTTCATGTGAATGGTACACATCCTAAAAGTTTGATCCATAAATTTAGAGAAATTTTTATAAATACTTCAGTAATAATATTCCAAGATTTTCAAAAAGTATTTAAGCTTAGAGAGATATGAAGTTACGAATATCCAGGTTTTATCATGGAAAATGGCGGGAAAATGTTTTGTTAGAAAATTTTAAATTAAAGTAAGATTTTTGCGTGGGTTAATTATTCTCAAATAAATCATGCATATATACCAAATTCACGCAATATAGAACCAATACAAAGCTGATTCTACTGCTCTATGTACATACATACATACATCAAGACATACATCGAAATAATCCACGAAGCCTTTTAGAAAATTGCAAAGTTTCTACTACTTCACACACAGAAGCGAGGGATTTATTGTATTAACATATTAATCTCTTAAAAGGTTTCAACACAAAGGGTAAAATATCAATTCCATGGATCACGTGGACCCAAATAAATAACATTTCAACAATACGAATGAGTTAGGGATATAATAAAAATGCATCTCTTAAATATTCGAATCTGAATTGTGACATTCCATTCTTAGACAAGAATTCTGAGTGGTATGGGGCTTAAAGAATCGATGAAAAGGCTGCGGAATTTATATTTGGAAGTCAACTTCAAGTATTATATTTTGGAATGGCATAATGGTAATGGTGAAAAATTTATGAATGCTAACTAGACCCCGTCACTTAGATGCGATAAATATTAAATTTCGTTGGATTAAATTTCAGATGTGTTCAGAATGTTGATTCCTTAAGCAGCCTCGAGAGATATTGTCGCTTAATGAATACATTCTTGTGGCTATGTATTATTCTGCTTTGATATGATGCTATTTGCGAAATAACTGTTCGCTTTTTTTAGAGAAAAATGATGGGAGCTAAGCTTTTGAATTAAATGCTTGAGTTAATATTTTATAAATGTTGGGGATTCCTTAAAATTGAAAAAAATAATTTTTAATTCAAACACAGTTTAAGGAAGTTTGTGTTATGCTTTTATTCGTCAAAAATTCAATGAATTATATTATTCAATGAAAATAGACTTTCAATTGATTTTTGATGTTTGCCACTTAACCTGAAGCTTCAAACGTTTATTTTAGAAAATTTATTTAATAATTTTTTATTAACGCTGCCCTCTGAAGCTACAAGAAGGCTATTGGTGACGGATCTCTTTATTGTAAGCCACGGTCAAATGACGAGGACGACATTCGAGCTTAGACCTCATTCTCTAAACTTCTCAATCACACCTAGGTAAATACTCTGAACCTTGGCAGATTCAATGTCTGTAAGCTCTTCTACAAGTCAAATCGCACTATTGAAGCCGTGATAGTCTAGTGGTCATGGGGTCAAGAGTTCATGGCCGGTGAATAATGAGTTCAAGTTTAAGTGCTGATGAAGAACAACGGTGTAGAGCAATGACACTCAACCTGCGCCCCGATGGCCTTTTCTGAGTGGCCCAGTTAAGGCCCATTGTTCTTAAATAGTTGAATATTTTAGTACAATGTACTAAAAATTAAGCGAAAAATTCTATCAATAAAGTATTCAAATGTATAAATTTGCCTTTTTTGATAGTAGAACTTATTGCCTCCAGAAAAAGTAAGACTTTTTAAATACCCACTGTTAAGTCGGAACAGACAAATGTCGGACTGTCTGCCACAAGGAAGAAATACAAGAGATAGTAGAATATAAATAAGAGGTTTGGTCATGGATGAAAGGAAATCGATCGAAACTACCCCAAAACTCAGTAAAAAAAAAGCAAAAAAGTAAATATTTTGTGTGTGTGTGTTTGATAGAAGGGTTAGTAAAGCAATAAATAAAAACCGAAAATGAGAGTTTTGATGTTTTGGTCAATTTTATTTTGTCCAATGCTGCTTTGGTCTTCTAGTGTTTTTCCCGTTATACTCATGTTGCGGCCCGCGTGAGATATCTGTCATATGCATGTGGCCCTCAGGAACAAAAGGATGAGTTCCCCTGGTGTAATGGAAAGGGGCTGATGCACGTTCAGTCTGTCGTGGCCAAATGTCCTCCCTTTGACATTGTGTGGCAGTTTGGTGAGGAAGATGCCAGTTTGGGAGTCGTCCTCATTACATGACAGAGGTCCAAAATCACGAGGTGCGTCGCCGATAGCGCTTTTGTTGCTTTACAATGCGACAGTAATGGACATTCTCTAACTCACTCGGAATCACAGACGAGCTGTGCCGCAACGAAGAATATTAGGGGCCCCCAGCAAAGTCAGGATTTGAGCCCCAAGCCAAATCTTATAAGGGTTACGTACTTGGCGTCAGTCTTTGGGACCCCCTAGAATCCTGGCCCCCCGCGATGTGGGGTTGCGGCGATGTACGTTACGCCACTGCATACGAGCCCATGACTCGACTACGTCGGTCACGAATTCGTGATCTTGACCACTCAACTACCATAACCGCAATGGTGGAACTTACACACCTGCATCGCGGGGGGGGGGGGGGCAACGCCTGACCGACGCCAAGTACGTATCCTTTGTAAGATACGGCTGGGAGTACAAATTCTAACTTTGTAGGGTGGGCCCTAATATCTTATGTTGTGCCACTTTACAGCCACCTACCACGACCGCAAGGATAGGCAAATAAAATGAGTTTTTTGTAATGAGAGATATCTCAACATAAATGTTCGGCTAATTCAAATTTGTATCATTGTAAAAAACAAATATTTCATACATTTTTCAAACTATACAATAATCACAACAATTATTTGAAAAAAAAAATAAGTAAAATATTACATCTTAGAACAGGATCAGAAAAGATAAATGTATGAAATAAATCGAAACAAATTTCAGTTTTAATATCACCGGAATTACAATGCAACCTTGAAACCTTTTCGTTTAATATTATGAGTTTATTTCTTTACGTTAGGAATAGACAAATTTTACGTCTGTATTTCTATATTTAGATACAGATTAATAATACATTTTCTCTTACGCCAGAAATACATCAGCAATGCTTGATAAAAAAAAATGTTACCAAATATAAAAATTTGGAAGAAAAGAATATTAAGAAAAGAGAAAGAAAACAATTTTTGTAAAAGAAATTGGCCTTTTATAATTTATCATAACTTTTGTCGTATTTTTTTCTTTTAAGGGTAGAGCTTCATAGGATATAGAGCATTACGAATTATTTTTCCGGCTCTTTCCCTTATTTCAGCATATATTTTTCGATTTCAAATCAGTTTCAGTTGTGTTGAATCACTGAAATTTATCTTTTTAACTCGAACAAAAAATTTCCAAGTAATGGAAAAGTTTTCATTTTTTTTTCAAACCATGTGGAATTTATGGCGTGTATCTTTATTTTGATTCCCTTATGTATAACAAAAGAATGAATTTATGTGACTCATGTTGATATTTCTCCTACAATTCAAGCGGATTCTTTGTTTTGAAAGCAATCATGTGTAAAAATAGAAAAGTGTCACAAAATAATTGTATGAGTGTTTTGATTTTTTCTTATGTATTTTCTTATTTATCTGTGTTTACATTTTATTTTTATTTACTATATTTCAAGTAATATATGCTTCATGTAAATCAAGTTTTAAGCAACTGGCTGTGCTATAAAAGTGTATCATTGATTTCTTTTTAAAAATTTATTTCAAAATGTTTCTATAAATTTTATAGTCTGAAATTTTTGTTAAGACTTCTAAAAATGAGATTTACTTCTCTAATTTTATTTTTCTGTGAATTTTTAAACCAATCTTGTTTCTGATAGTGAATTTCGTTCTCAAACGTATCAAAATTCTTTAATTTTTTTAAAATTTTGCATATATACTATGATGAAGTCGACATAAATAATCTTCCTAGTACCGAAATCTAAAAAGACATCAGTGCATTCTATTAATATTTTTGATTAAAAGCCTTTTTTTTATTTCCTTCTTAATTATATTTTTCTAAGTCTGATATATTTTTAAGAACACATAAAAACGCGCACGAATTAAATGTAAAATACATTATCTTGACGTAGTCTAGAATAAACATGCATGTATTACTCAAGTTCGAAAAAGAAAATGGCCGCATTCCTCTTTGCAGACAAAAGTAAACAAGTATCGAATTTATTTCCATAAATTAAATTCTCTCTCTTCGTTCGGAGTTCCATTTTGAGAAACAAAATTTGATAGATGTCTTCTGACAGTAAAATGTATGCATTGTGATTTATTTCAGTAACACGAATAACGTTTTAAAATTAGAATAAAAGGAAAGTGATTCGATTTCACTAAAAAGAATATGACGTTTTTATTACATTTATCTACACAAAGAAACAAAACTGTGTTTGAACTAATGTTTTTATCTTGAAAATTAATTAACTTCTTTTTTTAAAAAAAATGCATGATTTTCTGAAATTCTGTTGAAATAGATATTTTGATTTCAAACTCAAATGGTTTTTCCCATGCATACAGTACTTTGGTTCTAATAAAGTAGGAAACGAGATCCTGGATTTAATCAAAATATCTTTTTTTCTAAATAATATAATGCGTACCATATAGATTGGAAAATATCAATGGAAAACATCAATGAAATGAATGCACGGTTACACCGAACTGCTGATATTCAGCAGCCACTGGAAAGTAAAGGTATCATTCGAATGGAATGACCAGCGTTCTTCCCTGATTTAAACCCCATAGAACATGTGTGGGATACTTTGAGGAGACGCTTTGCGGCACGATTACATCCTCCGGGAAACACCGGACAAATGAAACAGATGCTGATTGAGGAATGGACATTCTTACCTCAAGAACAACTGTCGGAACAATGTTTGGGGCTAAATATGGAGAGATTCTGCGAAGCAATCATTGCAGTAAGGGGAGGGCATATCTCATACTAAGAAACATCTGCTTTTTGTTCTTCCTCTTGGAGAGACATTTATGTGTAACGATACTATGAGTTCAATAAAACTTTTTCAATTCGTACTATTAGCTCACTCTCACTCTCTCTCTCTATTTATATATTTATTTAATTTGTTCAAATTGTCCATAGTTAATAAAATAATTTCTATTCATCCAATCAAGTTCAAATAAATTTTTTGAAACTTGTGCTGGATGACACTTAATGTTAATACAGTTCTTTCAAATTTTAATTCATTAATTAAACTTAATTAAATTAATTACCGGTTTTCAACGCCAACTTAGATTCGTCTCCGTTGTTGTAATAATGTAACTGTTAAAAAAATGATAAAAGTTGGCGTCGAAAACTAGTTTTTCAGCCAAACTAGCCAAGCCGAGTGTGCATTTATACAACAATGCAAACCAATCATGCATTTTTCAATTCCTACCATTAGTTCACTCTCTCCCTGTATATACATCTTTTTCAAATTTTCAATTGTTCATAAAATACTTTCTATTCATCCATTCAAAGCAAAAATTGACTTAATTTTTTTATATTACTTATTTTTGTTTTACTCCATACTATATGCATAGTATTCATTTTTGCTCAACTATGATTTCATCATGGTTTATGCACAAAATGCTGTCTCTCATTTCTGAATTTCATGTCTCTCAGATTATTTCTCGTGAAGTAATGGCAAAAAAACACATGTTTCTTTAGCTTTGCAGACCAGGGTACATAATAACATGAAAAACTTATTCAGTAGTACGTGTTATTTTATAAAGACTTATAAATATAAAAAAATTATAAATTATAAAAATATTCTAAATTTTGTGGCATTGCGTTTCACTGTAAATAGTGACTATGGAACGTAAAATTATAGTCTTTACAAGAATTCAGAAAGCTTCTTCTTCAATCATAGGAAAATTAAATGAAGTCAACACAGTATTATTCCGTGTGGTGACTGGAGTAGAATAGTCCCAACGTAAGCTCATGCGTGTCGTAAAGGCGACTAAAATGAGCAGAAGTCCTGTCTCTCAGGGCTCTGGCAACCCTAAATTATGACAAGTGCACCTCTTCACTTTGTCATACAAAACAACAACACAATGTTATATCAAGCCTATAAGTAAAACTGCAATGAATTTACGTTGCATTGCAAGATGTTTCTATATATTAAATTTAAGTATGAATCAGGACAGCTCAAATACACCCAGAAAGTTTTCCAAAAGCTCCTCAAGACGGCAATTGGTGATTGTTGTGATAATACGCAAGTATCCGATTTTTCAAGTTAAAAAAAGTTAATGATCGCAAAAAAAAAGGAAAAAAAAGCAAATTAAAAAAACAAATTAGCTAATTAAAATAAAAAAAAGAAGATAATAAACAATTTACAAAATAAAGCCAGAAAAAGTAACAATAAACCAAAAGTAAAAATGGTACTTGCGTATTATCGCAACCTATTGGCGACATTATATGAAACGATGCACATTATTGCCAATTTAGTGCGTACGACACATACGAAATTGTGAACTTGGTTAGTTATCTTGAACGTTGGCGATTGTTACGATGATATGTACGTACCGTAAAAATTATTCAAAATGAAAATAAAAGGCGATTAGAACTTCAACAAAAATCGATCGACTAATACAGTGAAAATATGTGATCATTTTAATTTTCATATTGCATAATAATTGGAGCCAAAAGATATGGTGCATTTGCGCTGTCCTGATCCACTCTTTGAATATTGTAATCTTCAGAAACGTTATAGAAACTATTCAAAAAACAGATGTAATAAAGTAATTTTTAAGCCAGGATGTAAAATCGCACATTACATAAAATATACAAATATTCATAAATATAATATTAAACTAAGCATATCCTAGCGTGGAATCAAATAATAAAAAAGGCGTCGAATTATAAGGTACGAAAAAATATTCCAATCACATGACATATTTTAAACTTAACATTTCATCAGATTCACGTAATATCTCTTTACAATTAATGAACTTCATTATATTCAAGCATAACTATTGATAATTTGCCATTAGAAATAAAAAGAAATATTCAGTCATTATTGGAGGACGAGGTTCATATAAGTGGCATCTTCCTCTTCTAATTTTCATACCACAAGAATATTTTCCAGACATATATCCTTTGCATCAGCATCCTTTAGCTGGAAAGGTAGTACTTGATTGAATTTTAATAAAAAAGGAAGCAGAATTATAGAATTTAAATATGCTTCCCTTTATGTTACAAACTTCGAAGAAAATTACCTTAAACAGGATTTGTTTTTAATTTATAAAATTACACCTTTACTTCGCTTTTAAAATATGAATTCATTTTCCAAAATTAAATTTCTTATTGTAAAATGAGAAATTTGTTATAATTATAGTAACGCAGAAAAACTGATTTTAATAATCTAAGCAAAACTAATTTTTATTATATATTTTATTCAATCCACTGAGTTTTGAAAACTTACAAAATCACATATTAATGTAATGTGTTCTGAATGATAAAAGGATAAATTCATTTATTTAATACTATGATTTTCTTTAAAAAATACAATTATGTCTATTTGAAACAACTCAACACTTAATTTTTTATGTACTTAAACTTTCACTTTAAATTTCTTCTTTCTGATTGGCTAAAATTTATGGAACACGAAAATTGAAGCAAATTTCGCCAGTTTGGCTTTGGATTTTAAAGAGTGAGGTTGCGTTACTTGATACTGGGAAAATCCACGAAAAAAAACCTAAAATACACAGTTTTATTGACTAAAAAAATCAAATTGATGTGTTGAATTTCTTATTTTCTTTCCTTCTAATTAGTTTTCGTAGTATTTATTAAGATTTTAAAAAATATTTTGTATTAAATTTTTTAAAATCTTTCTTGGCTTGAAACTATGGCACTTTCTGTAACTGTTGAGGAGATTTTCTTTTCAGGAGTCCTTCCCATGGAGTGGGAGCCCTCTGAGATCCACATCGAAGAGATGGAATGGGAGTAATGCTGCGAGTGGCCTGAACCCATGGATTGGGAGGACTCACCTGAGGTAAGAGTCTCAAAGAAAAAAAAGGTGAGTGATATTATTAACATTGAAGTTAACACTAATATTCAGGTAGAGACAATTTTACTGGCACCAAAGAAAGTTAGTTTCTTTTCAGGAAAAAAGGAGAACTTTCCAACTCCAAAAAAGGTAAGTCCTCTTTTAACTGAGACCATTCTACGGAAGGTTCGATCAAGACCCAAGGTAAGTACTCCTGCGGTAAGTCCTGAAAATCGAGTTATACTCAAGGCACGCCGACCTACTCTTCACAAAGATTAGTTCCTTTTAAATCAACAAATTTACAATAGCAATAGTAATTTTGTCTTCACATCCAAAAGTTTAATCACGTGATAGCAATTTTTCTATAGTCTAGTTTATATTTTGTTCAATATTATAAGGGGGATTTTAAAAATATTCATTTATAATGTTCCGCGAAAATAAAAATGTATTTATATTAATTTTAAGCAAATTTATTTTTAATTTTATTGTAAAGTAATTATGTTGAATGTAATTATGTTATTACTTTTTTTCAATTATAATATTGGAAATGCTTAAGAAAATGCTATTGTTTTATTGTCAACCAGACCTATCCAAAGACTAGTGTTTTTATGAGCATCAAATCATATTTACGATCAAATATTCATCAATAATTCGATCACAACGTTATTTTTATACAAATTACCCTATCTTAAATACTTTGCTGATAGAAATAAAAAAAATTATCTAAAAATGAACTCCCTGAAGAAAAATCATATTTGAATATACCAACAGTTAAATTGTTTCGTCTTCAATATATTCTGATTCCTCTACAGACTAATGTTTCGTGATGTGACTCAATATGCTTACAATAAATATATAAAGTTTCTTAACTTTTCGATACAAGGGTGTTTTTTATAAATTATATATTATTCCTCCGATATTATTAAGACTTACTTTTAGGTTATTGGCATCATGCAAAGAAATGCCACCACACATAAAAATACACGCCAAATTCTGCTCTATAAATGAGTTGGCAGTTTGTTTCTCATCGCGTAATATTGCCAAAGTTCGTATTGGCAATATTGCGCGACATGCTGTCGCCAACACATGTTTCTTGTAACTGATAAGTACCATTAAAATCATTGAAAAAAATTAACGAATTCTAAAATATTTAAAAATCTTAAAACAAATAATTTGATGTAATAATAATAATAATACATCAAGAACGCTTAAAATTATTTTCAAAACAATTATCATTAAAAAAAAGTATCAGGAAAATATTTTTTGCCGATTTCTTATAACAGATAACTTTACATCTTTATCCTCAAGAACGGGATTTATATATTTGAAAAGTATAAAAAATTAATGGTATTCACTATAACCTCACCACTCGAAGTATTTTTTTTACTGGCGAATTTTCCGAGAACAATTTATTGCTAGTATGGCTCAGTTTCTTTGGCGATTGTAGTAGCTAATTGGAAATTTAACATCTCAGAGAGAGAAAGAGAGACAGAAAAAAACAACAACCAAAATACGCTAATTTGGCACCAAAGTTGAAGAAGCAGGAATTGCGGGAGACGGATGAATCGAGCAAGGAAGGAAACTGAGCAATTTGACGTCGAAAATGCGTGGTGTATTTGTGGTGTGTAAAAGTGTTTGTAAAATTTTCACACTTATATCTAAAACAAATACTAGTAACGGGACACAATGTGCAATCACTAAACGTTTGCATTGGAATGCTAGTAATGCAATTATGTTCATATAATTAATAAACATGGCGTCAATAAAACATTTTTAAAGATGTTTAGACAATTTTTTGCTTACCTTAGAAAATAATAACTTTGAATTTGTGTGAGGTGTAAAGATACAACGATTTCAGATTAATATGGTTTGGAAAAAAAAAGTCCTTTCTACCAAAGAATAGTGAATCAAACATAATCCATGAATTGACATAATTAGCTATGTTACAAATCATTAACAATCGAATCCAGCCGGTGCGGTCGACCAAGATAGCACAGGATTCAAGTTATTAATGGGAAAGCCCTGTAGGGGGGGAGGGGTACCAGAGGGGGCCAATTCCACGTAAAGCTCGCGCAAACACGAAAACATGGCGGACCTCCAAAAATCAAGTCCCAAGCTCAATTCCTTAAGGGGGTGAAATTTTTTTCAAACCGCACAGGTTAACATGGGAGCATGATATTTTAATGC
>BMAV01014928.1:249064-261494 GCA_019973955.1 Trichonephila inaurata madagascariensis
CAGTCAACTTAAACTTTAAATTCATTTTACTTTTATAAATTTTGAAATTAATCACTAACATGTTTACTATAGTTTAAATACAGGGGGATTATTTCCCTTCCAGATACGACAAAACAGTAGCAGTGAAAGACACGCACCACCTCAGTGAACTAGAAGGTAGTTGTGCTCTTAAAGTTTGTGTCTCGCCCTTGACGGAAGTGGCGTAAGCAACAGCATGCGTGCCATGTGATGAGTCAGTCAAAATGGAGTCGTCTGCAGTGGAAAAGGCTTTTTGTATTCTTGAGTTAAGAAAACTGTCACGGAAGCCACTTTTTTGGATTGGTCAATTCTGTGGTTCATGTTACAGTTGCAGGGCTACATTGACAATTTCATTCTCCAATAGGAGTCCGCACCACGAGATTACCTCGGTGAACATCTCCCTCACCGATGAATAGGACGAGTGGTGGACTACTAAATGCCACTTATCCAAGGATTCTTCCAACTTCATGATTTATTTCGGTGATAGGTGTTACGTAAAGGACAAGGTATTTGCATCTCCCTTTCTTAATAATCTATAAAAAAAATTGGCGTAAAAGCACATGAGGACCAAGGTATAATGTGCCCGACTCATTTTTCGCGACTTTGGGCGCTAAGGTGTGATAGAGGATTCGATCTGGGCACATTCCGATCCGAAAACGAGTATCTTAGCCACCACGCCAAAAGAATCGTCATCACTTGGAGACTATTACTGGTTTGTATCGATATTACACTGCCACACTACCCGCATGTCAGTGATTCGGTAAATAGCCGAACGAAAGATACCATATTCGTGGCGATCTTGTGAGCAGTTGCGTCAATTTGAGTGCGACGGCTTTGTGGGTTGCGTCATTTGTGTGACGGCTTGTGAGTTGCGTCATTTATGTGAGATGGCTTTGTGGGTTACGTCATTTGTGTGATGGTTTAATTGCGTCATGTGTCAGATGGCTTGGTTGCATTTGCGGTGGATAGACGACTGCTGCGGTTATTTTGCACGGCCAGGGTCACCAATGAAGGAAGATTCGATCTGAGTACATTCTGTTCCGTAAAAGAGTAGATCAGAAGGTTGCGTGTTTAGATCACGTTCGGGTCATCAATGAAGGAGGATTCGAGTTGGGTACCTTCCGATCCGAAAACGAGTATCTTAGCCACCTCGCCAAAATAATCGTCATCACGTTTAGGTTTTTACTGGTTTATATTTAGATATCACACCGCCACAGGTGCATGAGCAGATGTTCCGATCAGATGGTCAGTCTGACGATCTACAGAACTGAAGTGGCAATTACAATCGCTACTGATGAACTTGATTCAAAAACTTTTGACACACGTTTGGGCGGAAATGAATCACCGGCTTAATGTGTGTCGTGTTGCGACATGTCCATCGTTCGATAGCCATGTCGTGGGGTTTCCGCGTAAGTTAGAGGTGTGAGATTCTCGGAATGATGAGACATTTTCTAATTCTTAATATGACTTTTATTAAGAATTTAACTTAGATTACTTAGATATCGAACAAACTTATATTAAGTGAGAATAAACCACTACACGTAGTCTTAACAAACTCGGATCGCGCAATTAGATCACTTATAAATATAAATATATTATATCTGCCTAATCTCGTCTCAATAATATACTAGCGTTCAGAATATAATCTTCCTACCTTGGTTGAATACTCAACGGTTCAATTACTTTCAGATAGGCTGTTGGGCTCGCGTGCAATAGTATGCACCTTGGCTGGATATCCGTGATGCTTTGGTAGGCCGTCAAATTACACTTCTATCTTTTCCAAACAGAGCTTTCTCTAAATTGCCATCTTTCTTTAAATCTCACTAAAATTCCTATCCTTTTAAAGGTTATCTTATTTGCATCTATGCTTCGTTTCACTTCTTGGATTTGGGTTGGAAAAGTTTTGCCATTAATCGTGGCCGTCAAAGAACGTAGAGGTTATGTTAGAAGAAGAACGCGAGAGATGTCACAGTGTGACTAAGAGTTCACGCACAGAATATGCGTTTTACTGTCTCTAACATAACTTAAAATAATCCCATACAATTTTGTTACAAGTAACATATAATATCTGAAATTGTTCTTGATTTATAATGCATTGAAACTGTATACTTCTTTAAGAATTATCTTGTATAATATAGAAATTTATTTAAATGTTTTCTTTTTAAAAAATACGGACGGAAAAAGAAAAGGGAAGAAAAATAAGAATTCCTTCTTTATATCTTTCTAATTTTCTAAGAAATTCTCTACGGTATATTTCATTTTTAGAACATTCTTGATTTTGATTGAAACAAATTGTGAAAAAATGTTATTTGTACTGTCAATATACTGTCGTAGATTTTCTTTATTCTCCGTTTTTGTTTTTTTCCCTCAATGATTTCGAATTCGATCACTTTTCCTCCCGTTGCGTGACCAATAACTAAAGTAAACAATGTTTTCTCGGAAAATGATACATTTTTTCTAATAAAAAGACCTTCACAAGCACAAACTCAGCGATTTTCTCGTCAAAATCTTCCCTTTAATTGGATTTTACAGATAGAATAAAAATGAAATATTTATTCTATTGACCATTTTAAATTAATTTTGGATTGATTTCTCAACAAAACCTTTAAACAGAATTCCAGTCAAATATCGTATTTAACAAGTGGGGATTACACCGAAAAAAAATTAAAGCGCGATTTACAATCATTTAGTAAATTATTTCGAGTTTAAAGAAAACATATATAAAAAAGACATCTAAGGCCTTGGAACAGATGACAATTAACCAATTTCGTTTCAAAACCTTTGGGATAATAGATTCACATATACTATATTATCACAAAATTTGTGTAAATAATTTTTTTAAATAACTTATATATGGGTGTTTAATATGTTAATATTAATCTATGTGTTGTATTTATTTTATGTTAAATTTGTAATATTCACAAGCAACTCCGTTCCTTACATTATAATGGCAATTCAATGGAAACATGGCAAAATCTTGGTGATAGAGCCAAGTTGGCAAAATTTTTGGTGAGTTGGTGACCCTATGGATTCTTATGGAAATTGAGATAGAAATCTACTAATATCACGATCTATGATGCAAGCGGATTTTTCTCGAAATATCCGTGAGGCCTATAAATTCGGAGTCACTCACCGAAACTAGTTTAGTTTTGTTTTGACCATTGAAGAGTAGTATTGTTTCGACCACAATTAGTGATTATTTCCGCTGTTGAGTAGGAAGAGCGACTCCTTGCGAATAATCTTTAAACATACTTGTATTTTAGACACTGATAGTTATATTTGAGTGCCATAGAAGGTGTGAAGGCCTTTGGAGATTTATTCAGCGAATTTGAGTACTGTATCCTGTATTTCAAAACATTGTTTTTCGACAATAAATTTCCGTCGCTCTTGAAGAACTGTTTTGCTCTTGACGACTGATTTGCATAAAATCCTCGAACCTCAATCAATGTAACAATATTATTCATTTCTGACAATTTTTAACGCAAAAATTAAACAATGACTTCTTTATACAAGGGAGATTCTTACGAATTTATAAAAATCAGCTGTTTTTGAATTTTTTATGGTCAAAGTTCGAATGTGTTCCTTCATTTACTGTGACTATATCTGAACTGAATACAATATTACACCTTTGCATATAAAAAGATTTGTGGCATAACACATTATATAAATATTCATAAAAATGTGGAGAATTCACATATTCAAAGATATATTTAAATCAATATTGGTTGGAATCATTCCGAATATTTGATAACTAAGCAACTGAGTATCAAAGTAATTGAATGAAATACTTATCGCGATACATATGAATTGATCGAAAGTCTATTTATTATTCTACAAATTTTTGAAAATTGTCTTTAATAATAATTTAACTGTTTTAAAAATTAGTGTTATTTAGTTCAGCTATATAATTAGGATTTAATTTAACTTACTAATTTAAGTAAGGCTTTCAACTTTTCAGCTACAACACGAGCAAATACAACTATATACTAGCAGTATAAAGATAATTTACAATACATACGATGAATAACAACGAAGTATTTTTTATCCGTATAAAGCAAAACTTCTTTTTTAAACGCACTTTTCAAGTATAGGAGAATTTTAACATGAATTAATTCCTATGCCTTTTTGGCTACAGTATTTTTTAAAAAGAAATAAATCAATTTTCCATCCAATACGAAATGCAAAATGTGGTTAAAAATTTACAAAATAAATTTTAGACAAAGTATATTTAAAGTGAAAAGAAAAATTAAAAATTTAATTCACTTCTTTTCAAAAAAAATTATAATTCCTTAGTACAAGAAAGAAATTTGAAATATATATATTTTTAAAAAAAAGTAGAGAAATAAATGCTAAATAAGGAAATTTTCAATTCAATATAATATATAGAGTAGTATATTTCATTATACCCCTCATTACTGTTTGAGTTAACTCAATATTTCACATATAATTATAAGCTATATATCACCTCTTACACTAAAAGATTTTAAACTTTGACTAATAAAATGTGAAAAAGGAAAAAATGGTTAGGTATATGACATGTTTAAAAACATTTAGAAAAAAAAAAGAATGTGTGTGCTTATGACCACACGATGGAAGGGATAACTTCAAATTTTGTAATGTTATTTCAGGATTAGTTAGATGAGAGAATAAAAAACAAGGGGATATTAGTATTGTCATACAAAAGTATTTATTCCTATGTCTGTACTTACATAAAGTAATATTTTTTGAAAAATGTACAATAATATTTGTGAATTAATTGTATTCCAAGAAGGAAACAATAGGTTTATGGTAGTTGAAATAGGTTATAAATACTTTAGTCTCAAAATTATTTAAATATCTGTAAAAAGACTCCGTCAAGGCTTTGTCCATCAAATTTTGTCGAGGCTTTCATTTGGATCATTTGACATAATTAAATTGAATTTTGATTTTAAAAAAATCTACTCAAGTCTTTGATTTGTCTTTTGAAAAATGTCCATTAAAATCCCCACTTAAAATAATAAGCAATTTGTTCAGAAGAGTTGATCCGGCTTCAGTGTAGGAAAATAAATTTTTGTAAATGAATTCGATAGTTTTCTCTACACTTTGTATTGTTACGAGCGTTACAAACCCGTGCGTAACAATGCTTGGCTTTTTAAAACGCATCATTCTCCAGCAAAACGCACCTAAAGAAGTTATCACTTCAAAAAGTAGAAAAATAAAAAGACTGTAAGCTATAAACAGACTCCATTTTTTAGTTTCATTGGTTTTCGAAAATTTCTACCCAAAATAAATGTCCCTTTTGGTTACAGAGTACTCGAGATTGACTGAAGCACTTTCAGGAAGCAACCGCTTAAGCCAGTTATATTCCTTATCTTCTAAAAATCTTTTTAGTATTTCACAGAAATTCTCACCAGATAAAAATTCAGTGTAATCTTATAATCCTTTGAAAAATTCACTTACTCAAACATTATATTTCTGACTTTCTGAAAACTTTTTTTCGAGAGTAATCCCTCAGGGACATAAACGAGAAAATAATAACGGCTTCTTAATCAGAATATCATGTCATTTTTTTTTATGCAAAGTCATTTCACATTCTTAGCCTCTGGGTCAGGATAAGATTTGAGATTCAATTTTTGATATTTTACTCATCGTCATTTTTCCAGATTTTTTTTTTCTTTGAAAAAAATATTTTTAAATTATAATAATTCCTTGCAAAGAATAGATTCAATTATTATTATTTTTTTCTCGAAGAAAAGTAGTTTCCGTCGTTTAAGTGCTGAGGGGAACTTTCAACGTCAATGGTTAAACGAATAAAAATTTTATTAAAATGCTTTCTAGGCACTTAATGCAAGAGGCATACGTCAAGTTGAATTGTTCAAATTTTTAAATCTGGGTAAATAAATAAAATAAATAACCCCTTAATTTCAATAGGCATTAGTAAGATAGAAAAAGTAGAGAGTTATTTTACATCTTTTTGCAGATTCTCTATTTGACTTTAAGAAAAATGCAGAATTTAATGAAGAAAATCTTTCTCTTGTTTCCTTAAAGAATTCTCTCACTCAGATTAAAAAAACGAACAAACCTATTCCTTAATTTTGTTTAAAATCTGCCCTGTAGTATCAAGAAAATAACTTTATTTCATGAAAAGTTCTTTCTATTGTTCCTTCAAAAATGACTATTCATATCAAGAAGATAATTCTACTTTATTGAAGAAATACTTTCAAAATATCAAGTTAGTTATGTTCCCTTATTTCTTAAAAAATATATCTATAAAGTCAATAAAACTCACCAAAAAGTTTCTCATCAGAAAACAAAAATCTATGTTTTATTTTAATTTTTAATATTGTGAATAAGTGAATTTTTTTTAAAATTTCATTTAACGTATTTAGGACTCAGCTTGCAAGGAATAACAAAAATAAACCTTTATCTGAGAAGATCTGAAAGTAATAAATATAAGTAACGTATATGAGAGGCAAGTAGCAAGTAATGCATTGTTACTTAGATCCGGGGTTCGAAGATTTTAGGCTAATCAGCTGCAAAGAACAAGACAGTTCTTTAAGAGCGATGAAAATTTATTGTCAAAAATTCAATCCTTGAAATACAGGATTAAGCAGCAATATTCGCAGATAAAATCTCAGAAGGTTCTCACATCTTCAACAACACTCAGACACAATTATCGATGTCTAAAATACACTTATATAAAATATTATTCGCAAACAATCGCTCGTACAACAGCCAATTAATCACTAATCGCTTCAACAAACAGAGCAATACTAACTGATCGCTCGTCAAAACCAGACTGACTCGCTTTCGGCGAGCATCTCTCTATTTATATCCTTCGCGGATAATTCAAGAAAGACCCGCTTGCATCATAGATCTTGAAATTAGGGTTTTTCTCTACTAATTTCTAGAAGAATCCAGAGGGTCCCGAACTCGCCAACATGATCACCAAGTCGCCAACTTGGTCGCCAAAATGACGCTAACTTGGCTCTATCACCAAGATTTCGCCAAGTTCCCACTGAATCATCATTATAACGTAAGGGACGGCGTTGCTAGAGAATATTACAATTTTAATGTAAATTAAATCTAATTTAGAGAAAGATAAAGGTACTGCACATCCAAATACAAATTATTTACACTATTTTACACACAAAATTCGTAACAGTATTAAAAATATCACCAAATCCAAAATCTGTTATCAACATCAATGATTATACTCGCAGAAACTACAGCATCTCAACTTAAACTCCTGTAGTCTATTATTTTAATCCTAGTTTAGAGGTTTTAACCGCCTGCTTAGCGAGCAAATTTATAGAGGAACACGAATTAATAATAACTGAAGAAAATCTCAAGTTCGTATTTTTGTTCTAACATAAAAAAATCTACTGAAACAAAATTAATGATATTTGGTAATATATTTTTTATGTATATATATAATGTGTGAATAAATGTCCGCATCTTTTTCTTCCAAAAACACAATTTCGGGTAGTGTCAAGAAAGAGAAACAGTAGCAATACTCATAAAGATTCAATGAATTGTTTACGTATAAATTATTTTACGGAAACAGGGTTTTTTTTATTGTAGTTATCCAGCGTAATTTTGCAGTTAATTCAGGCGTATCAGTCGTCTCTGATATCTTTGTAAGACTACAGCGTCCTGGTGTTTAAAATCACATAAGGACCATTGCCTGTAATTATCGAAGTCAGGCTACGAGGCCATGATCATGAGTTCGTGATCGGCGTTCGCTCTGTCGCCTCTTGGGCTTGAGTCTGTTAGCCACTGAAAACCCACTATGAAGAGTGGTTGATGCCAGTTATAAATCTGTCGGGGCTTTAAGATCTCACGTGACAAGGTGTGGAAGTTTGGAGAATGGGTTACCAGCTCAAGTGTCATTCTCATTACTTGAAGGAGATTCATCGCCAATAGCTTTTGTGTAGCCTAGTTGATAAACAATTTATCAAGACCAGCTGCTACATGGAATCCAAAGTAATATATTTGAATTATTTTTTTACTCGGTATATTTAACACAATTATAAAAGCAACGCACTAAAATCTAAAATATGTTTACAATTACCAAAAAATTATAGCTCAATGCGCCTTTTCTTTTAGAAAATTTTGTAAAACTCATGGTGTTCATAATAATAAACTGTTGAAAAAAATAACTCTTGAAGTTAGATTTAAATCCTTAGTTCATTGCCTTTACCATACTTTAAATAACAGGTATACAAAATATGAAAGAAATGCATCCATAAAATTTTGAAATATAAGGTTTTAAGTAACAAAAAATATTTTGACAAAAAAAAACCAATTTTCACTAACAGCATTTAAAGTTTAGATTCTTATTTTATTAAAATTATGCTTAATAACAGATATTTAAACTTCGCCCCTTTTATAGCACAGTCCTTTCTCGTTCTCTATCTTATTATGTTCTGGCTGCTCGATTTTTTCCCCACACAAAATAGCAAAGATAAAAAAGAAAACATTTGAATGCCATTCAAACATTGATTCAGAAAAGTAGGCAGATAAAAAGGTTGAAGATGCCTCATGTAGAATGATGGAAGCATCTGAATGTTTAATTATTTTCCTTTCACATGAAGGATGTGGAAATAAGAAAGAGGTTCTAAGTCAGGCTAATCTCTTATTCCAGTTGAGTGAGAAAAAATATCAGTCTCTCTCATAAGGCTCTTAGATAAAAATCGAGAAGATAAAAATCAATGGTATTTTTGTATTTTACAACATCTTTAATTAAAAAAAATACTTTATTAAAATTAAGTGTTCGTTGAGTTCATATTAGTGTGAAAACACAAAGAGGAATTTTCAATTGTTGGTCATAATTTTTTAAATTCTTAAATTAAACAGACACATTTTGTTTAACGCGAAAGATACAATAAAAGAATTGATAAAGAATAAATGTATCAAGTAGGAAATTTTTTTTAATAATACTTAATAATTGTAATAATATACTTAATTTAAACCTTGTGTGTTCATTCTTTTGTTGTACCCCTATAACACAATTTCCATACATTATATATTAAAATTTTTGTTGCGATGAATATGCATGAAATTCAGCAAAGATGCTCAGCTGTTAAAATAAGAATATATTGTACAATTAGTGTATCGTATTATAACCAGTTTTTATGAAAACACAGTAATATATTTACATAAATTCTATTTCTTTTACTGCAAACCTAGAAAACTCATCAGATATTTATACCACCCATATCAATATTAAAACATCATAATTTTGATTAGAAATAAAATAAAGCAGGAATTTTTAACGAAGAAAACTTTTTGTGAGATGTAGGATGGATTTTAAGGGCTTTGATCATTGATTGAACTGTGACGGGCTCACGCGTCTTTTCATTAACATGTCCTTTGGGTTCGTTTGGGGCCAGGATTAATGGTAACTCTTTTCCAACCAAAACCCAAGAAATGAAACGTGAATATAAGATGCAAATTAGATAGCTTTTAAATATCAGAAGTTTCAGTAAGTGAGATGGCAATTTGGGTAATGTTATGATAGAGAGTGATACGATTGTGAAGTGACAGCCAACAGAGGTTATCCCGAAGATAGAGCCATTAGGTCAAGGTGCATACCATTGCACTCGAGTAAAGACGCAACTCCCTTATGATTAGTTCGGCGATCGGATCAAGGTAGGATTGACTATTTAGTATTAAGACTTGTGATATTATTGGAATTGAGATTAGGCGGGTTAGATAGTGATAGTGGTCCGAGTTACGTTAGTTCGGTATTATTGATATTGTGTGTTTTGTCATCGTAGATTCTCTCACATATATTATTATCTAATATGTTAAAGGTTTAAGTACTAAAGGTCTTAATAAAGTCAAACTAAGATCAATGGAATCTTCTAGTTCTTTCATTAATCCTACACCTCTAGCTCACGTGGATAATCCAGGAAAAGGGCACCCTAGGGGGGCAATTTCACAAAACTAATTATTTCTTTACGAAAAATTGGGAAAGAAAGAATAGATGTTTATAATGATTGGATTTTAATTTGGCCAGCTATTAATAACTTAATATATATATATATATATATATATAATCTGTTTAACCCACCCTTCATTCCTCTATAATACATTATACATTTTATATTTCTATATGCATTTCAAATTAAAAAAAAAAACTGTTAAATTTGTGTCCTGTCGGCGTCAAGCTCTAACAACACGTATAAATCTTTCTTATTTAAACTTTTAACTATGCAACGAAGTTCATTTGAACGTATAATTATTTTTAATACACGCAAATTCTCATTCTATAACCATATAACGGGGATCCCGAAACTTGTTTTGACAACTGCGAAAAAAAAAATTCTGACCCTGAAAAATATCCGACTAATCTAAATAAATTAGCTATAGACACAAGAATAAACTAATATCAGTCTGTATCAACTGATTAATCAAATAATTTATGCTAGACGCATCTATGCTATAGTTGACAAATAATTACTTATCTGTCTAAAACTATTAGGAATGCAGACTAACTAGAACAATGCTTCCACGAATGTAGATACTCTAAATCAGGGTTCAGTAAACTTTTGAGATAGAAGAGCCAAGTTTTACGTAAAACAAGATAACTAAAGTATCAATGAACCATTTAGTCGCAGTCCTGTGTGCAGGAGGAGAGGCAGTGGCGTAACGCACCCCCCTCCCCGCATTGCGGGGGAGCAAAGGATTCTAAAGCCCGACTAACGCCAAATACGTATTTGGGCTTGGGGCCCAAAACCTGACTTTACAGGGGGGATGGCTAATATTCTCCGTTACGCCCCTAAGGAGATGGAACGGTATCCGGTAGCTATTAGTATTTATGGATTAGGATTATGGTGATCCAATGTTAATGTTTTTTATAATGTTTATATAAAGTTTTACACAAAGTACTATTTTTAAGTACTTCAAAAACTAAAAATCATCGATGATATTTTTATTTCTGTTTCCCTAATCAAGAACATCTATTATCAAAATATTATAATGTTGAGAAGTAAACTTTCAAACTCCTGAAGAAATTTCCATATCAGTAATACCGTAGCTACTTAGTTCATTAATCTCATGTTTTCACAAATTATTAAAATTGACTTTAGTTCTTTTAACGTGTAAAAATAATTTCCATGCTCTTTTTATTATTATTATTTTTTTAAGCACGTTGTAAAATGCGGTATGTGTTTTAGTCACTTCTGTTGGGGGCTCAGTGTACGTCTTTTGTCCCTTCCCAAATGTTGCTGGAAATCACTTCGCGTACTGTCAACCCATTTCAGTATTTCTGCCAATAGATAAGAATCTTACTACCTAAGAGATCATTATAATAATTATTTTTTTTTAACTGATTCTCATTAGACTTTGTGGAAGGGAAATATTTTAATACAGAAATAACCGTTTTACACGTTTGAAATGTTTTAAATGAATATGCAAATGCAAGCCGGCTGGGTGGCGTAATTGGTTTGTTACTGGCCTTGTAGGTCCAAGTTTGTCGATTCAACTCTTGCCCATGTCGGTGGATTTTCACGATGCAGAAAATTGACATCGACTTGTCGTATGTTAATGCGGCATGTTAAAGATGTTTTCTCTTTCCTTTCTTTCCCATCAGAACCTGCTTGGCTAGGGGGCTCTTTGTAAAATTAAATTCCTAGTATCATTTCGCATCGTCAGAGCTCAGATGCCTCCCACTGGGGAGGAAACTCGGCGTTAAAATTACATTAAGTTAATTGGTATTCCAGATATATGGTTACGCATTAAAATAGGATACCAGCTGCCGGAGAATGTACTAGGTCTGATAAATACCAATCCACATCCCCATTGGAAATAAAAAACAAGTAATATATAAAAGAAATTCTTCATCCAGAACAATGTATTTAAGTGAAAAATACTTTTCACTGTGAGTGGCTACACAAACAAAAAATAAAAACAAGTAATATAAAAAAAAGTTTTTAAGTCAATTCCTACTTAGATCAACAAAGAAAAATTTTATTTTAGTTACTTTTCATTAAATCGTTACAATTAATAGAAATATGTATATACATATAACAGAATCACAACATTAAGTGGTCATTCATTTTTATTCATTATCATTAAGGTATCGCATTGTCATCCAAAACAATCGTGTATATAAATTTCATTTCAACTGAATACTTTAGCACGTGAGAAAAAATCCTTTTCAATTTTTGACACAAGTCGCCAAAACAGTCGCTAAGTCACCAAAAAGGATGCCAACGTGGTTGTTTGTAGTGTATTTGTAATTCTTTAAATAATTAGTTTTAATCAATTAATTTTTATTAATTATTTTTATATTATTGTATTGCCATCCAAAATAAACCTGTATATAAAGTTTCAGCTCAATTGAGCGCTTTAAAAAGTATTTTATTAACGATTGAAAATTCCACCCAGATAAATAAATAAATATATAAATAAATATATAGAGATT
>BMAV01014928.1:264897-282397 GCA_019973955.1 Trichonephila inaurata madagascariensis
CGTTTCATAAACGAAATTTTAATTTTTAGCTCTAAATCTGAAAATAGTTTTTAAAATGTATCGTAGGAATTTTTTTTTAAAAAACCTCAAATATTTATTATTATTATTTTTTTCCAATGCACTTCACTTAATGGCTCTTCTCAATTTCATTTAATCATTAATTCTAGCGTTTACATACATTCGCCTACGTGAAAGGACATTTATAATTTCGGGTAAGTAAGATGATTTAGAGATATTGATTACTCTTAGTCAGCGGCGTACACAGATATTTTTCAGGGAGGGGGGGGGGGGCACGAAAATCTAAAATTCTCGTATCATACCCCAATATCCCCTCAGCATATTCTTTTGATTTTATTGATTGTCGGGAACAAAAAAAAGTAAAATAATAATAGTAATAATAAATTGAATAAATAATTACCATTAATTAATATAACAAAAATTATTATTAAGCAATACTTAATCAAGTTATGTACTATGTGCATAAGATTATAATCAATCGGAAAAAAAGAAGTCAAAGGCGGTGGGGGAGTGTTCCGGCACCCCCTGGATTCTCATTCACCAGTGCTGTTAGCAGTAGGGTTATATGGGTAGCTAATTCAACCATTAATTATTATTATTATTATTACATATTTTTATTTATAAACTCTATTAAGACAACTTGTAATACTTCTACAACTAGAAAACTATTGTATCGATTCACTTAAGGCAAATAATCGAAGAAAATTTCATTTATATCCTCCCATTGCCAATTCAGGAACACAAATGAATTCAAATTTTTCCCATCGTGCAAAGAGAAGGACATCTGCAAAGACTTGGAGCAGCAATAAACGAACAAGCGACGCTATCTCTGCTCAAATCTCCCAGTCAATTGCCTCCTCGAGAACTCCTTATGGCCGAGGAGAGTTATTGGATCGAGAGAGAGAAGGAGCTCCTGGAAAATCGTGAAATAAGTCTATCTGATCAGAATCTTTTTACCCTCCGGAGATGACTTCACAACTTACCATCTTATTTCTATGCAGAATTTCTCGTTGGAACGGAATTAAAGAATTTCTTTTCAAGAGGCTGTGTTCTGAAGATGTTATTGTATTCTTACGCTTCATACTTGAATCCTTTCATTTGCAAGAATTAATAATTTCTCGTGTTGTTGCAACTAACCTATCTGAATCATTTTTATTTGATTTTGTCTGGAGTGTTGTATCTTTCTTTAAGGTATCCGACTACGTTCGGAACCATGATTTTAAAAAAGGACATAAATGTATAATTTTCATGATATTTAGTGTCACTTAGATTAGAATACATGTATAAAATTGCTTTAAGGACATTATGACAAAAAAAATTATTTAAATACAATATTTTGACAAAAAATGAACTTAGAATAACCTTTTTTCTAAATGTTCTCCTTTTGTAAAAAATTCTTCTATTGTATTACTATTTTGCCTGTATATAGATCAGACCTCTGTACAGAGGCTCAACTATGATTTTTGAAAAATTCACATTATTTTCAGTTACAACCCATTGAAATAATTATCGGCGTTTTTTTCTTAAAATTGCTCCCCTCTGTTGTCGTAAAATATAGATAAGCCCACTTCTAAGTAATATATTTCAAAAATTGTAGTAGAGCCTCTTTAGAGAGGTCTGAGCTATATACAGGCAAAATAGTATTATAATAGAAGCATTTTTCACAAAAGGAGGGTATTTTGAAAGTGGGTCATTCTATGTTCATTTTTTGTCAAAATATTGTACTTAAATTATTTTTTATTGTAATACTATTCTGAAAACAATTTTATATACATTTTCTAATTAAGTGACACTAAATATCATAAATATTATCCATTTACACACTTTTACAAAATCACGGTTCCGAACGTAGTCGGATACCTTAAAGCAAGAGCAACGGAGAATTACTTAAAATACAGGATATTCGGGCTTAAAGTATCCAGTAATGGCTTATTATTGTGGAACTACCTATCAGAATGTAATAAACTGTTCATCCATATATTGAAAAAATCTCCGAGAATTTTTGGGTTTAGTCGGATCAGCCGCCCATGCGTGCATTATTCAGCAATCACAGACAATACAATTGTTACACTGACTTCATTAGTAAAGATGTGGAAGCCACAGTAAAAGATGCAGTGCGTACTTTGGTTAACAGAATTTAAATCAGTCACGAGTGTACAATGACGTGTTCGAACAGAATGGAATGTCATTACTGGCATGCTTAATAGACTTATCAGGACTCCTACAAAATGAACCAAGCACACGATCAACAGTGTCTTCTATCACGGAAACTTAAGGATACTTGCCAGTTTGAGATACTAAAGTTCCTGTTCCTTTAAAGTTCTTTCTCATTGGTGGATAGATTTTGATGTCGCAGGGTCGACTTTCCATTCTGTTCAAACGCGTCGCTGTACACGCGTGACTGATTTAAATTCCGTTAACCAAAGTACACACTGTATATTTTACTGTGGCGTCCGCATCTTCACTAATGAAGCCAGTGTAACAAGTTTAACGTTTGCGATTGCCGAATAATGCGTGCACTAGCGGCCGATCGGACTAGACCCAAAAAATATCAGACAGTTTTCCAATCCACGGATGAACAGTTTAATACATTCTGATGGGTAGTTCCGTAATAATAAGCCATTACTTTTGGATACTTTAAGCCCGGACACCCTGTATATCGTAACCATAATTTTGCAGAAGCCTATAAATGAATATGTTTCTTATATATTTAGTGTTACTGGAATTGGAATACGTATGCATATAAATTGTTTTAAGAATGTTATAACAATAAAAAAAATTATTTAAATGAAACTTTTTGGTAAAAATGAAGAAAAAATGGCATATTTTCCAAAACATTCTCCTTTTCTTTGAAAATTGCTTGTATAATAATAATATTTTGCCTATATATAGCTAAGAATTCTGTACAGAATCTGAACTAGGATCTTTGAAAAATAGAATTTAGGAGTGAATTTATTCGTATTTTAATACATTAGAGTAGATATATTTTTTTAAATAAAAAACACGGGTTATTATTACAATTGATTGCAATTCTGAAAATTATGTGAATTTTTGAAAAGCCTTAGTTTAGGTCGAGGGAAAATGTCTTAGATATATAAAAGCAAATTATTATTATGAGAGCTTAAAAGGATAATGATGCCACTATTACATTTTTTCCTAAAAAACTGCATTTAAATAATTTTTTATCGTAATAATATTCTTAAAACAATTTAATATGTACTTTCTGGTTCTAATACCGGTAAAGACCAGAATTAGGCGCACGAAATTCATCATGACAAAGGGCTAAGTTGTACGCCTGTCGTTAGCTGTAGCTTTGAGTATCATTTAAGTGACAGTACAATTTAGCTCGTCTTTCCACCCCAATTTTGAGGGAGAACACCCTGGGCATGGTCAGGGGCCTCTCATCCTCTTCGACCAACTTCACGAGAAGACTTGCGGCTCGACGGCTATTTAGAGTAGCTCCATGCCGCAAAGGCACTATACATTTGCAAACATCCATGCCTTCTCCAAGATTCGAGCCCAGGCCCCACGGCACAGTAGTCAGCGTCACTAACTACTATACTAGATGAGCAATGTACAGATTCTAATTCAAATTACACTAAATATAAAAAAATATATTCATTTGTAAGTTTTTTCAGAACCATGGTTACAAACATACTCTTAGCCCCTTTAAACTATTTTTGGGAAGATTTATCACTTGCACTGATAAAACTTGGATTACTTATGAATATGATTACGTTAAAACATTGAAAGAAATGTCAAAAAAATTCTTTCATCTTCCTTACTCTCTTTCCCTAAATGTATAGATAAATCTTCTATAACGATTTTGTTATGCTTCAACTGAAGGGTCTTCTATATCTCAAAAGTACTCGGAAAAATTCCAGAGGCATTCTTCAATAATTTAAATGCATAATTATAATATTCTAAATATTAAAAATAATATTTGAAAAACCATCTCTCTAAGTTCGTATTACAATACCTTCGTTTTGGTTCGTATAGGTTACAATACAACAATACATGTTACGCTGAAACTGCGGAACATATATTGTTGTATTGTAACCTATATTTTTTGTAAAAGAGAAAATTTTAAAAAAGAGTTGAAACGCTTAGGTATTTCCTGGCCACCGGTTTTGTCTTTGTTGGTCAATTGTACTGAAAGCCTTAATGTCTTAAGAAAATTTGTCTATAGATTTTGTGAAGTTTTATATTGGTACCTCCTTTTCTTCATATTTGTGTATTTTCTCCCTTTCTTTTTATTTTATATTTCTATCTTAAATGTATTTCAATTTTTTTTAATTTATATGATTGTGTTACTTACCTTATGTCCGTAAGCCTCATGTTATGTAATGTGGAGAATGAGGAATTTCGCAAACAAATTAAAACAAAATACCTTCGTTTAAGTTTTAAAAAAACACCACCCGAAATTTTCCATTACTTCATAATCCATGATGTCTATATTTAATCATCAAAAACAGTTTATTATAAAGTTTAACAACTTTCTCAGAAGTAAAATATTCATATTTCTCTTAGCGATTTTGCTGTATAATATTCCCCAGTTATTCAAAATATATTAGCTTTCGATATACTGAAAGGAATATAATCCAACCACATATATTAGGCTGAATAGAAGAACAAAAGCTTGAATATCTTGCATCCGTCGTAAAGTTGAATAATTTATAACCAAAATATAATTTTCCTACGAACGACGCTCGAGGATGGACCTAAGATCAAAGGCTATAAACTGTGCTCTTCCCTCTAGTTTATTTTGCCACTGTGTTATTGGAATAGAATACTGAAGTTCCATAGAGCTGGAAAAAAAACCGAATTAACTGCATATTTCCGTTGACTTTTTTTTTCATTAAATCTTTTCTTCATCAAGAATTTTTATTCAAACTAATTTTTAATAGTTTCTAAAAAACACTGAGTCGTTTTTCTTTATAGTCAAGCTTTCTGACTCAATATTGTCACCATGGAAATAATAATGGATAATTTTATATCTATAAAACAAAGCTTTTAAGCTCAATTTAATGATTTTGAACTGTATATAATTGAAGAAATTTTCATCAGAATTTACAACGATTTCATACGAATAAAAATGTTTTGTAAACCGAAAGCATAATAGTAAGCAAGCTCCAACATAAGTCGTCTTTAAATAGGCTATATTCTTGTGATGTCACATGATAAAAACAGTTACATGTTTCCAGCCAATGGACTAGATTAAAGATGGTCATGTGATACATGTAATTGCATGTTTTCCATTGTATTCAATAGTGACATTATACTTATATTTGTTGTTCTACTTGTAAAATTCAGGTATAATACAAATATTAAGATAATTCAAAAAGTTTTTCAAAACTTCAAAAAAAAAAAAAGATTTACTCGCGTACTTTTAATTTAAGTGCGTTTTGTTTGCCTATAAGCGTTATTATTTTTTGACAGATACGTACTTTTTGGAAGAATGTATCTGCAAAGAGCAACAGTTGGCAACAGCGAAGCACATGAACTGATTGGCTGGAAACACACTGTGACGAATCTGTCAGCGTCCTTTCATTAATCCTCTTGGGAAATCTTTGGTCTTTCAATTCAAATTTATTGACAACCTAGATTATTAAAATTAGGTCAGCTATATATAGTCTAGGTTTTCTAGCTAAAAGAGAGAAAATGAGGAGATAGGATAGATTGCTACAGATCAGGTATTATTCAGTTTTATATTTCAGATATCGAATAAGTGAAAAAATTAAGGTATCCGACTACGTTCGGAACCGTGATTTTGCAAAAGCGCATAAATGGATATTTTCATGATATTTAGTGTCACTTAGACTAGAATACATGTATAAAATTGTTTTAAAGACATTTTAACAAAAAAAATTATTTAAATATAATATTTTTGTAAAAAATTAACTTAGAATAATCTTTTTTCAAAAGTTCTCCTTTTGTGAAAAATGCATCTGTTATAATAATATTTTGCCTGTCTATAGCTCAGACCTCTCTACAGAGGCTCCACTAGAATGTTTGAAATATATAACTTAGAAGTAGGTTTAACCATATTTTACGACAACAGAGGGGAGCCATTTTAAGAAAAAAACGCCAATAATTATTTCAATTGTTAATAACTCTGAAAATAATGTAAATTTTTCAAAAATTCTAGTTGAGCCTCTGTAGAGAGGTCTGAGCTATATATATGCAAAATATTATTATAATAGAAGCATTTTTCACAAAATGAGAACATTTGGAAAAAAGATTATTCTAAGTTAATTGTTTGCCAAAATATTGTATTTAAATAAATTTTTTTTGTCAAAATGTCCTTAAAACAATTTTAAACATGTATTCTAATCTGAGTGACACTAAATATATCATGAAAATTATCCATTTATGCGTTTTTTTAAAATCACGGTTCCGAACGTAGTCGAATACCTTAAAGTGAGGATTGGTCACTACAATGTAATTAGTGATCGGATAAATTGCAAAGTAGAATCTAGTCTTATGGATCTAGTCAGTAGATCTAGAATTGAGTAGGTCGATATTTAAAGTCTTCTCATATTTCGCGTATCTCGTTATTAATCCACATATTGCTTAGTTCGAAAACATCTCTTCTCTTTGAAATTAATTGAATTGTGTTGCTAA
The DNA here is from genome assembly GCA_019973955.1 of Trichonephila inaurata madagascariensis. Classification (NCBI taxonomy): domain Eukaryota; kingdom Metazoa; phylum Arthropoda; class Arachnida; order Araneae; family Nephilidae; genus Trichonephila; species Trichonephila inaurata. The sequence continues at coordinate 271,540 of BMAV01014928.1, forward strand.
TTGTGTAATCAATAAATAGATTGTTTTTGGGTATGGCTAGTTTTCCTTCCCTTCCCCCTACATCTCTGGGCGAGAACAAGAGAACATATCGATCTTCACTACATGACTACAGTTTCATGTGCATATAACATCACCTTAATTTAGCCCATTAATTCATGCGCATGGCTGTTGCCAACTTTTGCTTCTTACAGGAACTTCCTCTTAAAAAATACATTTTGGTTAACAAAATATTCTTGATATAAAAGTACCCATATAATACCAGATATTTTTTATTTATTTCGAAAAGAATTTATTTGAAGAATCTTAATACGTCTACCGGGTGTCCATAATTAAACTTGAAGTTTACGAGCAGTCTGTAGCAAAAACTATGCAGCAGAATTGCATTAAAATTGGGTAAAGGCAGAATGAAACGATGGGAATTTACCGAGCGAAGTAAAAACAATGAAATTTTCAGAAACCACCACTAGATGGGTTCGTGAAATGTAAACTATTAACATATGTAAATGTCGTAAACATACAGCAATTCGATATTCCGGCACTTCAGGCAAGGCGACCAGTGTTTATGCAGGATGGTGCTCCTCCACACAACGTGAAAGTGAAACAAGTGCTCCGCTCCCATTTGGGGACAACAGAATCATCAGCCAGAACTTTCCACAGCTTGGCCTCCTAGATCTCCCGACTTGAGAATCCATTGAACTTTTGACTGTGGGGATACCTCAAGTATATTGTCTACCGAGATTCCATCCCTTCACCTTTCCCTCCGACCTCAAAGAAGACATAGAACGCCTTGTGCGTAACATTCCTCAGTTAATGCTGGTTTGAACAATCGAACAAGTGATTTTACGTTTCCAGATGCGTGCTAGCAGACCACAGTCGTCAACGTATCGAGTATGTTTTGTAAACTTTTGTAGATTATTTTTTTCTAAATGAAGCTGTGATACGCGATACCTAGGGGTAGTTTTTAAAACTCATTGTTTTTTCTTCGCTTGATAAAATTCCCATCATTTCATTCTGCCATAACCCAATTTCCAAGCAATTCCACTGTTTGGTTTTTAATACAGATTTCTCAAATTTCAATTTTAATTATGGACACCTGGTATAATTAAACTTGAAAATGTATCTCAATCTTGTAATTATATTTATCAAAAGGCTTAGAACAAGACACTTTAGGGAAAATTCAAGAGAAGGGACAAGAAAGCACTCTTTCTGCAAACACTGTCACGACACGGAGCTTAACACAGAACATTTTTTCTCCTGTCCTGCCATTCTGGCAAAATTGCAGCACATTAGCAACAACCGTCGTGACTGCATCCAGATTGCCGATGCTGTCTACAGGGCTTTTGATTCTATTTAATTATTGTCCATCACAAGACACCACCCAACCATTAAAAACACTACAGTATAAAATCACATAAATTGATTCCTACAGCAGTGTTTTTGCACATGTTTGCTTTCACCAGCATAGTTAGAATTATATCAAAGATTACACCAAAGAATATCGCACACATCTTTCTTGGAGGAGTACCAACTAATAATATATAATAAAATTGCCTTAATCTAATCTTAATACATAATAAAATGCTACCAGAAAAAAATACGTCGTTTGACTTTTGGTTTTAATGCGTTTCCTATCGTTTGAAAATTCTAGTATCTCTAGTTAGTCCAAATTTTGTTTGAAGTTTTTCACCCTACTCTTCCAAATCTCTCACAAAATTATCGATAGTTTTGAAATTTGGCATAATACATTTTATTAAATGAAATGGACTTAATAATAAAAAAATAACATTCCAAAGTATTATTTTAAATGAAAAATCTCACTGACTTTCACTTATTCACTTCAATTTATCTCATAAAGTACATTTCACTTCAATTTATCTCATTAAGAAAAATTTTTGTAAGGGATTCAGAGCCAAATCAAACTACAGTGTCTTTTTCTTCAGATAAATGTGGTAAACAAAAGTCATCTTCAAAAATATAATGCCATTTCTTCGTAGATCAATAACTCTCCGGTTTCCTTTCTGACCTTTTCAAGCTTAATCTCAAATAAAAAGCTTGAAAGAAATATTGAACATTTAATAGAAGTTGAATAGCTCGGTAGACCCCATATTAGTAAACACTCCAATGGGTATATATTTCACACTATAGAACCTTAATGCTTTTCTTTCCGATAAACTGCAAAAAGTTTGGTTAAAAGTCTGCCACTAAAAGCGATACAAGTTCCATTAAATGGTTAAAGTTACCCATTCGTAAGGAACTATAAAACATTATTTAACAGTTTTCTGAAAACTATTTCATCGATATTTTTTTTAATTCTTTTTATTTGTTATTTCTTCACCTATCACATGAGGCTGTTTTTTGAAAAACGTAAAGTTAAGAGAGACTTAACTTCAATTGCGAATAGTGTCTTCCTTTTTAAACATGTTTAATAAAGAGAAACTTATGGTTGAAGAAAGAAATTTAAAAATACAATTTGTTTTGATATGAAAAAAGTTTTTTTTAAGGTTAATAACTTCCTAAGACATGTACTATATCATCATTGCAGCGTGGGTGGAAATCGTTATTGTATAACATAACTAGATATTTCATGAATTAACTGAAAAATTCGGTATCTATTAGTAAAATTATTAGATTGTACAACATAATTATTTTATAGAACAGCAATTGCTTAATCATTGAAGATTGCACGGGAAAGCCGTTTTATAAGATGTTTTATAATTTTCTTAAGTCAACATATAAGTTTTTACGCCAGCAGGACTAAGAAGCCGAATAATTTATATAATTATAACCTGTAAAAACTTTTTTATATGTCTATTGATGCATTATGTTCTGTTATTCTTTATTGCTAATTAACTCCTCTAGCAAAAAATATTATTTTATGCATTCCATTTTTCTCTATTATTCATCAATAAATTTATCCGTAATAGGAAACGCATTTTTCGAGAGACTATTTATTATCATTTAGTTTGGATTTGTTTTAACGTCAGATTGTTTATTTTACACTTTAACTGTCCATAATTCGTAAATATAATTTCTCGTTATCTTATAGAATAATTAGGTAAAGTGTGAAATTATTGATCTATTACACATTTTAACCGATGGTAGTTATTTCACGAAAAACGTGGGTATTGTATGAAGTATCTGAATTATACATTTTAACCTTAACAGCCATACCCACATCCACTCACCCATATATATACATATGGGTTGGAAAAAAAAAGAAGAAAGTAGTAATACAGGAAGACCGTTAATGTATAGAAAGATACTTGTGTAAATAAATAGAATTGGTGTTTTTCAAAAAAAAAAAAAAAAAGAAAGAAAGAAAGGTATAAAAAAATTGCTAAATGTATCCTTGTTTTCTAAAAGAATACTTTAAAAACACATTACTCATTTGTTCTTCATTCCTACATGTAATCATTGAAAAATCTAAAGCTTAAAAACGCGTTTAAAGTATATTTCCCCCATTTCATGTTTTAATACACGAGCTTTCCCGCAATGGGAATCATAAAATAGTTCAGAAACCAAGTTTTAACTTTAACCCAACATATAACACTATACATATAAAACAAAAACAATATGGATGAGTCTTAAAATCCCTATTTTGATTTTAAAAAAAATAAAGGTAAATATTATTTGGAAAGTGACCAAATATAACTCAATTTTTCTAAATAATTGAAGAATGGATTATTGTAACATTAGCAGTGGAGTTTTACAATAATTATTATATTTTTATTAGTTTTCGCTCTATTAAAGTCATATTTCAGTATTTTCGATATCTGATGGTGGAAAATCTCACTATTTTGAACCTTTTTTTAAATATTGAAAACATGTCACCTCAAATATGTAAAAGGGATGTATACGTTAATTCTGCCGTAACCCAAAGTGGCGTGGTGCTGAAGTTTAGAGAGAAGGGTGCCAGTTTACATGCCATCCTCTTTACTCGGCTACGGATGAAAATAATTCCAAATTCCCCAAAAGCCCTCGCGTAATTTCAAAATACGACATCGATCACTCGTCCATGTTAGCAGTCACATCAAATATTGACTTGAGTACAGTTCTATTCCATGTGGCTTGCAGCAGCCGCTGTTAAGGAAAGAAGTTTCTCTTGATAGAATCCATATGAACAATTTTGGCATCCAATATTTTTGAGTGCATTGCACACGCACTCTGATGGATTGATTCGAAACATTTCTGATGTGTTTTTTTCTTGTATTTCACTATTTATTCTGCAATATTTCTCAATCAGTGATCGTCACAGAAATGCAGTTGTAATCCTAAGTGCTTGGACTTAGTAATTTTATTTTATGGATAACCAACAAGGCTAAGCAAAGCTCATGCAGTGCATCAGTGCCTTTATGATGACCACTGATTCCGTAATGTTAGAGTTTAGAACCCAATTTTATTGTCATTAACTGTGACCTAAGGAAATACCTTACTCAAAAGTTGCAAACGTACTCAACCGTTGCGTTTGAAAAAAAAATGGCAATACCTTTTTCTGAGTTTTTTTTCATACATTTGTTAGTGCAAAGTATGTGAAGTGCTTTTGAAAATGCAATATTTGAAATAAGGCACATCGTTTTCATTACAAGTAATTTATTGTACTGCTTAAATACAACACGAATTTTAGCTCTGATCGGATTTCAAAATACTGCCGTCATTTGAAACCTCTAGAAAGGTGAAAACCTACTAAGGTTTGCTATGGTGTGGTGGGTATGGCTTAAGATTTGGTCTATCGATTCGACAGATGGTTACTGTGGAAAACTATACTGAAGATCATTTTATTTGCTTAATTTTCTTTCTGCCTATTTTTAACACAGACTGATATAACTAGTACATCAATAATTTCTAACTATAATTTGATTATGAGATTGTCTTCTGATTCTCTGTTTTTTAAATCCACGCCACACCAATACATGAATCCTGAACCGAGACAGCCATCAGTACCTAAAAACTCACGTTGTTTGATCAAAATTTAGAAAATGCAAGCCTATTCTCAGTTGATTTTGAGTTAAATGTACCAGAAAAGCTGCCGAGTTTCAAGCTGGAGGTCCAATTCATTATTCCTTCAATTCTTTTCATGATGTAGTAGAAAACTTTTATGATGTAGATGCAAGATCTAATGACGTTTCTTCACTCACACATGACTCAAGGCGACTTGAAAAATGTCGCCAATATGCTGCTCAATAGAAATCGACCTAAGCCAATTAGATTAACTCCTTAACTGCCGATTCAAAGTTATCCAATTCGTCCCCCAATATCACCGCTTTTATCATAGGTGCGCGTATGCGCGGAACTGGGGGGAAAAGCAAATGCATAAATAAGCAAATTTTTCTCTAAAATAAGTAAATCCTCCTCAAATACTTTTAAGGTCATTTTATTGCATTCGAAAGCCTTCGGTATAATTTTAATGATAGGAGACGTAAATAAAAGGAACATATTTCGGAAGGACGTATGCACTAGTTGAGCGAGACGTATATATACGCCAACTAGCAGTTAAAGGGTTAATACAATATGTTTCTTCTTATTTCTCTTAAAACATTTTTTTAAAAATTTAAAAAATTATAATTTCAACTTTTCATTCTTCTATTCTTTCAATGTCCACACATATCATTCGACACTACAAATCTCACACCTGAATGGGATTAAACTCCCTCGGGGATCAGGTGCGAAATCCCTTGGAGGTCGAGGTGCACGAGGTCGCGGTTCCCTGATCACGTGACGAGGAGAGGGAGTTCGTTTCTTGATTCGAAGGTGAATCACACCTGACATGATCCAATTACTTCCGCTGCCATCCCCCCTCCCGAATTAGCCGCCGTAATTAAGGGCGGAGAGAGATAAAATAAACACCATTCGTTGCTAGGGCGACGGCTCGGGTCCGTTCGCCCTTTGTGAGTTCCTCCCCTGAAATAGAGACCACTGTGGGAGAAAATTAACCATCAAGTGGTTGCGGAGCATTTTCGTTTCAAGAATTTAGTAGATTGGGGTGAGGAAATATGTCAATGGCTAACAATCTAAAGATTTAAAAAGAAAAGATAGAATTCATGTTTGAATGCTTTTGATTTGGACGTTTATTTATAATTTATATTTTCGTTAACTACATTGCTCCTCAAAGTCTTTGTTTTTTAGTTTGACAAATTTGAACCAGAATTTGAAAGAAAGAGGACAGTTTGATGCATGATTAATTGATTCATTATTTCCCCCTTTATGGCCATTTTACAGTTATGCAATTCGCTCCCCAATGCCACAGATTTTCACACAGACACGTGAGTGTGGTGTATTGTAGAGGGAAAACAAAAGACAAAAATAAACAAATCCTTCGCAAAGCCTGTAAGGATCATTATATTGCATTCCAAAACCAACGACTAGTTGTAATGATAACAGAGTGAAGTAAGAAATCGAATTTTGAAAAGACGTATATATATGTCCACAACACTTAAAGCAATGATTGAACAAGACGGACATATACGCCCGTGGAAATTAAGGGGTTAAAGTCTCACTACGAAGCAACACTAAGGCTATTGGCGATGCATTTAACAATACTGATTCTCTGTCAAATGATGATGACGACTTGAGTTTGCCCCATACTTCAGACTTTCCCTCTACGCCAAGGAGATGATTTTGAGTCTTTCAGATTCAAAAATTCTCTGCACGATGGGTATTTAATAGTTATCAGAACTCCAACTCACGATTCTATAGAAACAACGCCCACCAGGATCTCTACTGGGAAAAATTAGTCCCCTTGAGACAAACTGATACCGGTCCATGCTGTTGTTTAGGGATAAATGATTAAAAAAAAACATTGCAAAACTAAAAACGCTACTTTAATCCTATCAAAATATCCTAATGGTTAATACACAACAAGAATAGAAACATATCTATAATAATAAAAGCGTAATTCATTTTAACTGACAACTTTGAGGAATAACTATACAGGTTTCATTCCTAAGATAATTCCGACCATCTGTTTCTCTATAACAAGCTTCTATCCAACTAGTAGATTCTGATCAAAACAACGTATAATCTTTCCTTCATATTATAACAACTTGTACTCGCACAATCTTAGCCTCTTTCTTTTTGACTTTATATCTCTTTAAATAGCAATCCTAATTTGCACATTTCGCAAAACTAAGTTCCCAAATTAGTAGAACAATAAAAATAATTTTCGGAGGTTAACTGAAAAAGCTTTAGAAACCAATACAATCTGAAACGAAAATGGGCAGTTGAAATAAAACGCCACCGCCAAGGTCGCCAACAGCTTTTTCTCTTCAGTTGTTATCCACGGTTGAAAGCTTTCGCCTTAATCATCCCTTGAACACCGAATACTAAATGGCAATATAATCTACCTCTATTGAATATATACCTCCACGTGGAGTCTCAGACTCGCACACACAAGTTACTTGTAGAGGTACGACCAGGGACAGAGCACATGTTTAATAATTCACATATCTTAACAAGAGATTGTTGATGGTGACGATAGAAAGCATTCAATAAGACGCTTAATACACGGAACGCGTATGCCAGTTGTAATAATGGCTGAAGAAAAATCTCCCTTATACGTCCCTCAGAAAGTGCATAGACTGCAAAAGGGCTTTCCTCCCTTGGAAGAGTGAATGTAATGACTATACTCCCATAAATCACAGCTAGCAGTAGCGGGAATAATAACGCTTATAAATGGCCCGATAAGGCCTTTTAGGCTCAGTTGGTAAAGACAGTGCAATGTCTGTGTCTGTCAACTGGCAGAATAAGTTAAAATAACCTTCAAGCCAAGACCAACAATTTCCACTTCAGTGCCAAATTTGATGTCTTACTTGACGGTAGTCAATAATTACATCGAGAAAGTAACCATCATGTGATAACTAAAGGCGACCTTACTAAATACGAATTTAATTCAAAGCATTTTATCTATATATATGATAGACCTAACGTGAACAAACATAAGCAGCTGAGTTTCAATACCTCTGACATTTCAACAAACAAATATGTTAGAATGTAGCGCCAATTCGCATGCACCATTATTATTCGAAACATAACTCTGGAACTAATATCTAGAAATGACACAAATGTAGTTATAACTTCATCGACCAAGTAATATTGATTTGAAGTAGCTGAATTATTATCGGTAAATGTGTCTTCTTAATCAGAAATCATTCTATATTATCCTTTAAGGTATCCGACTACGTTAGGAAACGTGATTTTAAAAAGCGCATAAATGGATAATGTTCATGATATTTAGTGTCACTTAGATTAAAATACATGTATAAAATTGTTTTAAGGAGAAATTTTGACAAAAAAAATTATTTAAATACAATATTTTAGCAAAAAAATTAACTTAAAATAACCTTCTTTCAAAATGTTCTCCTTTTGTGAAAAATGCTTTTATTATAATAATATTTTGCCTGTATATAGCTCAGACCTCTGTACAGAGGCTCAACTATGATTTTTGAAACATTCACATTATTTTCAGAGTTACAACCCATTGAAATATAATTATCGGCGTGTTTTTCTTAAAATTTCTCCCCTCTTTTGTCGTAAAACATGGATAAACCCACTTCTAAGTTATATATTTCAAAAATTCTAGTTGAGCTTCTGTACAGAGGTCTGAGCTATATACAAAGAAAATATTATTATAATAGAAGCATTTTGCACTAAAGGAGAATATTTTGAAAATGGGTCATTCTATGTTAATTTTTTCTCAAAATATTGCACTTAAATAATTTTTTATTGTAATACTATTCTTAAGACAATTTTCTGTACATTTTCTAGTCTAAGTGACACTAAATACCATAAATATTATCCATTTACACGCTTTTGCAAAATCAGGGTTCCGAACGTAGTCGGATACCTTAAAATAAAAGTTATGGGGATATTTATCATACATTTAACATTAAGAGATGATACTGAGGAGTAGATTCCTACAAAAACCTGAAAGAACGCTTAAAATCCCAGACGGCAAGAGCAATTAACGTGGATGTCATTATAACTAGCCTACCCTCGTGAGTATAACCAATTGCAAAGTAATTTAAATGTGATTAAAGGCTCTCAATTAGGTTTTTATGGCCAGATGAAGACAGAAAATTAGAGAAAATGTCCACTATATTTGGATTGTCATTTATTTGCGAGCAAAGTTTTCTTGCATGAAGATCAACAAGTGTAAATGTAGATGCGAGTTGGCTAAGAACTTACAATCTGTAATGAAAATTTTAACAAGCAATCTCTCACTCCTGATTTTAAAAAAAATTACAGAGAAGTGATAACATACATTTGCTCCATTAACGTTGATTCTGAAGTTAAACATGATTGCAGCTATAGAGGATATGTGTTTGTACCTTGTAAACCCCAACTATTGCCGCTATTGTCGCGCCCCCTACAACTCATCACTTCTACGAGTTTTCTCATCCTGAGCGGACGTACTCACCCTGTTGTTCCGTCGTAGAAAGTGTTTCATTGCTCTTAAAGTGCCTCTTCGTCTAATTTTACTTACTTTAAATTCATTTTTGATTTGTTATTGTTATTTACCTATGTTAATCATAATAAATATTTGTTTGTTATGGATTAAAAATTTATTTCTCTCTCTTGAGTATAATCGACGTCAATTTTACTGTCGGCACCCCGCCGCATTTTGGCCTACCACCCCCTATTTTCAATATGAAATTAGCGCAATACAAATGAAATGAATAAGACTACCCCTATTTTATTTTACTCATATTTATTGATTTTTGTGGTACAATTTATACCTTTTCTGATATACAAGGTTTACTATAATAAATGCAATTTTTTTTAAAGTTGTCCTCCTGTATCCTCAGCTTCACAATGTGGTTCCTCAGCGAAAACATTTTCTCACCCCTGATTTAAATTTAGGAGTGATGTTTCTGGGATAAAAATGAATTTCCCTTTTAAAAAAAAACGATATGAAAATTAAAAATATCAAATACTTTTATTATTATTTCACTTAGACTTTTAACCAAGGAAAACCAAACAGTTACACACTTTTGGTATGGGGCTTCAATCAATATGTCTAAGCAGCAAATAGTATTTGGAAATTGTATTATAGGTCTCATGTATACAAATGTTTGAATTAAATTCAGTATCTAAGTTATTGCAAATATAATCATAGTATCATCAATTCAATGCAACATACTGAACTCAGTGGTGCAACAGCCCATGAGGGCCAAGGACTACTGTGCCTATCTCAGTTTGCGTGACCTTGGACGCTGAGGTGCTTGAGCAGATGTTCCGGTGAGATGTTCAATCCGACGTGAAAACCCCCATTGTTTAGTTCCCTAGCAAGCTTGGTACTCATTCATCGACCCACTGAAGAGATGAAAAGTTTAGTCGACCTTGCCCAGCCCGGAATTTGAACTCCGAACCTGTGAGGTGGAGGCATGATACTCTACCATTCAGCCACTGGGCTTCAATGGAATATAGATGAAACTAAAACACCAACACATTGAAGAAGAGCATGATCAGAATTCAGATATACGCACATACACTTTAACATTTCATCACACAATTGGAGAGTAATTTTTTTTCTCTCCAATAAGATTAAAAACTTTCTCGTCTAAAGTTAATTAGTAACAAAAATTGAAGAATTAGAAAGCAGTTTTTTGGTAATTCACATTTTCATGTTGGTTATGTGATTTTGTGGTAGAAAAAGTGGCTTCCAACCCCAGGAGTAAGACTTCACTCCCTTAATTACTGGACGGAAACCTTTAAGAACTAATTGGAAAATAAAAGAGAACTTTTATTTGCAGTCGACATAAGACGTGAGAGAGAGAAAGGGGAGGGGGGGGGGGGTCACGCTGTTCGGTTGAAGACCAATAAAACTCACGCCCACAAATAGTTTTTTAAATGTTGAAGACCA
>BMAV01014931.1:0-13325 GCA_019973955.1 Trichonephila inaurata madagascariensis
TAGGATTTCAGAAAATTTGGGTTTGAAATTCAATTTATCTTTTACCCCCTTCTGCTCCTAAACTTTTTTCGCTATTGCTTGAACTTACTGGCTTCAAGTCAGATCACAGATTTAAGAAGAGCTGGAAACCTCTCTCTATATAAATACTGACAATGTTAAATTGTCTGTTCTCATTTTTTTTTCCCCAAAATCTGTTATATGTACATGCTTGAATTTTTTCATAAAATTAAAGTACACCTTTCTCATTATACTGAAATGTGCTTTTAGCTAATTTTGTATTTTTTAATAATTTATGAAATATTTTATCAAACATTGCGAAATTTGACCCATTTTACACATAAAAAATTTGTAAAAAATAAATTTTTGAGTTTTTTACAAAAAGCTCATTTTAGTATATATTAGCCCTCATTATAAATATATCATAAGAAATTTATATACCTGGGAACAGTAGTTTCTAAGAAAAGGTACATCGAACATCAAAATTTAGATTTTGAGATAAATTGATTTTAATGCATACCGTGAAACTTCTAATCGGCTAAAAAATTAAAAAATAAAAGGCTCAATTTACAATAAAAGATACATGTTTTGGTCTAGATTAGACGTTCAACTTTTAAGCAAAAACGAAGTACTTTGTTTACATTTTTCGCCATTCAAATGGGCGTGGCCCAGTTTCAATGATTAATTAAAAATAGATTTTAAGGGCTTCTAATTACCCTAGAGGTTAAAGTAAGGTACTTTTAAAAAGCTTAAAATCTAAACAATTTGAAATGTAAAAATCTCAAATAGTCAAAAAAAAAATATGATTTTAGCTTTCCAACACCTCTGAAGAAAATGTTTAATGTTATGGCATTGACTTTTACAAATCTTTGTCAATTGAAAAGGCGCAGCTTGGCCGAAGTTGGCCCTTGCGCCATTAAAATTCAAATTCACTCACTCACTCACTTGTCAGTTGAAAAATGTCCATGTATGATGAAATTTACGGGGAAATTTTTCTCTGTATTTGGATCGATATTTTTTGTGAGCCAAGTTTTTCTTGCGTGAAGATCAACAAGAGTAAATATAGATGAAAGAGTTGGTTGACATAAACTTGCAGTCTGTGATGAGAATTATAACAAGCAATCTCACTGCTGATTTAAAAGAAGTAATATATATAAAAAAAAACATTTTAAATCAATTCCTACTTAGATCAACAAAGAAAAATTTTATTTTAGCTACATTTTATTAAATAGTTACAATTAATATATAAATATGTATATACACATGAGACAGAATCACAACATTAAGCGGTCATTAATTTTTATTAATTATTATTTAAGTATCGTATTGTCATTCAAAACAATCGTGTATATAAAATGTCAGTTCAACTGAATGCTTTTAAAACGTGGGGAAAAAACCTTTTCAATTTTTGGGCACAAGCCCTTAAAAATGGTCCCCAAAAAGTCATAAAGGGGGGGCTGTGTGTGTGTATTCGTAATTCTTTAAAAAATTAGTTTTAACCCAATTAAATTTTTATTAATTATTATTATATTATTGTATTGTAATAATAAAAAATTTCAGTTCAACTGAATACATAAACCCAACGTGAAAAAAAACCTTTTTCAATTTTTTGCCCAAAGCCCCAAATAGGGTCGCTAAGTCGAAAATGATCCCAAACTTGGTTTTAATTTTGTAATTCTTTAAATAATTAGTTTTAATCAATTACTTTTTTTAATTATAATTAAATTATTGTATTGTTAAAAATAATCATGTATAAAAAGTATCAGCCCCAATTGAGCGCTTTTAAAATTATTTTATTAACGATTAAAAAATTCCCCCAAGATAAATAAAAAAAATAAATAAAAGTGCCCTTTTATAATGGTAAAAATTGAAAAAAAATTTCCCAGAGAACTATGATAGTGTACATTTGTCTCATTAAGCTTATTCTAGAATAAGATGTACTTAAAATAGACAATATGAAATTAATACAATAAATAAATCGAATAAAACTACCCCCTATTTTTTTATTTGCTTGCATTTTTTTATTTTTTTATAAATCCAATTTTTTTTAAAAAGGTGTGTTCTTCGGTTTCCTCCGCTCCCACAATAGGGTCGGTAAGCCAAAACGAGTGGCCCACCCCTGCTTTCAATTAATAAAGGCTGTGTATGTGTGCTTGCCTAATACTATAATTAATTTATACACAGTAAGCGTTGTTTCAAAAAAAATCTCTAACTAAAGAATCTTCTATTTAATCCGGGTGATTGATCTATATGAATCATTATGATATTTTGTCTAAGGCTGCCAGTTTTCGGATGAATTATCCCTTCCATTGAATAACGGAAATAATTTTTTGTCTTATTATTACTAGGCTATTTAAACTAAACTAAGCTCAATGAAGCAACAGCCCAGGTAGGATCAAGGCCTACTGTGCCTATCTCAGCTTTCGTGACCTTAAGCGCTGAGGTGGATGAGCAGATGTTTCGGTCAGGTGGTCAGTCTGACGCGAAACCCCCATTATTTAGTTCCCAAACACAAGCTTGGTACTTCTTTTATCGACCCACTGAAGGAATGAAAGGCTAATTCGACCTTGCCCAGCCCGGGGCTTAAACCCCGGACCTGTGGCGTGGAAGTGCGATACGATGCCACTCGACCACTGTACTTCATTATGTTATTTACACGGGAAATATCTTTATGAACAAAACTACATGAAGAACTAAAGCTCTCTTCATTTACAATAAGATTTCTTTACAACATTAACTATTATTTTATAACATTTACAATTGTTTTACAACATTTACATACATTTTACTATATACAACATTTACAATTTCACAACATTTACAATTATTACAAAAAACATTTAGAATTATTAAATAAAACATTTACAATTATTTTTCATATTGGTAGGTTCAGCATGTGTTGTCAACTCACGACTAGGCAGAAAAAATGCCGAGCACGCATTTCTCGACCATGACGCCCTCCACAATTTGCATATTTAGTTGAATTTTATGAAAAGAATTGAAAGAAATGTAAAACAGAGATGCAAATTTTGTATGTCGAATATGTAAGCGTATACGGTCGTGGAGGAGGGAGGAATAGTCGCGAAACAGGATTTATTAGTGCACTTTATTCGATTTCGTACGCTAAAAGGCATCAAATTTTTTTTTTTTTTTTTGCTGAAATTGGTTAAATTGATATTTAAACAGTAAAAATAAGTAACCACTGAATAGCGGAATGAATTGGCGAATTATGAGTTGGCTAGAAGTAGGCCAGTCTGGAATCCAGATTTGTGGAGAATTCAGTTTCACATCCAGCATCGGGTTCAAATCATAGAACCAGCTTCAAGATACCGAATCCATCGAGAGAAAACCTGAGCAAATGTCGTGCAAGAGCCACAGTGGTCAAAGAAGATCACCATTTGTCCATTATATCAAGGTGTAATAGGGATACTACACTTTCTCTGCTCTCTCCGGAGTTGTATGCAGCCACATGAACCCAAGACTCAAGGATAACTGTTTCGAGAAGTCTTCATGAGAGTGGGCTGTTTGTAAGACCTGTTGTTTGCATTCCTTTCAGTTCTTTGAACTGGAGAGCCCGTTTGAAACGGTGCAGAGCTTATAAAGATTGGAGCATGGACCAATGGACCACCTTTTCTCTTCACTGACGTTTCCCAGTTCAGCCTAACCAGTGATACTCAGCATACGTACATATGGAGAGAACCAGGTATCCGCCACCTGCCCTCCAATGTCGGAGAAATTGACCATTACGGAAGCGGAAACTTGATGGTTTGGGCAGGCATCGCATTGGATGGCCGTACACTCCTTCATGTCTTTGAAGAGACATGAAGGAATGAGACTGATTTTAGGTATAGGGATGAGATTTTAACCCCTTAACTACCTAGGAAAAGTTACGATAGAAAGTTACGAAAAGTCCCACGGTGCCACCGTTTTTCCATAGGCATGCGTTGTTACGCGATTTATTAGAGGAAAAGAAAAGGTGTGTTTTCCCCTCTAAAATTTGTTTACTTTCACTTTCAAAAAAAGAATAGAAAAGGATAAAATAATAAAATGAAAATATAAAAATTTTAATCTGTGGTGTTAGAATATAATAAAAAATAATTTATAACTTTTTTTTAATCTGTTCTTTGATACATCCTAAGACATGGTTGAACAAATTAACATGTATCACAATCAGTGCATTCGTACAAAAAAATTAAAAGCTCCTATTGCACACAGTAAGCAAAAATGACTGCAAATGAAGAATAGAAAAGAGCACACTCAAACGGGAAAAAAAATTCTTTAGTTTAGGAACTTTACCATTCCTGGAATATATCTTCTCAAACTCCTCCCCCCCCCGCCTCTTTTCCGAAATAAATAAATTCTTTAGAAGTACTGCCAATGTCATTTTATTGTATTCCGAAGCCGTGGGAGTAGTTTTGAAGAGAGCAGCACTCTTCAAAAAGTCTTACTTTGAAAGGACGAGTAAACACGTCCGGGGCACTAAAGACACCAGCTCAGCAGGACGCGTAACCCGCCCGGGGCATTAAGAAGTTTGCCTTTTAAAGGGTGCAAATGGCTTTGATTTTTTTTTAATGAATGAACAAAGCGAGACCACTCAGAGCTCATCTGGTGAACAAATTTCGGTAAAATGAGAATATTCACAGTATGGATTGGCCAGCAAGATCTGCAGACCTCAACCCTATACATCATGCCTGGGATGCTCTGGGAATCCCCTTCGAAAGCCATCTAAGGAATGAAAACAGCGTTGTTGAGTGAGTGAGACCAATTGCCACAAGAATCTGTCACTCCCTTATTTCGTTGTCCTTTATGTGTTGTATTATAACTGTTAAATGGTTAGTTTTCGTTTTATATCAACCCCATGAACAAACCAAATTCTATTAAAACTTGTCCGGTTATTGGAGGAATAATCGACCATATATCCGAGAATTCTCTTAATTTTGAACACCAGTGTTGTGTATAAGAAACGTACTGCGTCAAATCTAATTAATATTCAAATGTTTTTGTACTTCTAGAAATAATATGTGTCATTTGACGTTCGAAATTTAATATAGAAATCATTCGTTATTTTTTCTATTATAAATTCATTCTGCTAAAATTTCCTCCGAAACAAGGGATATTCGTTGTATATATCTAAAATAGGCAATTTCGTTAATTTAATAGAAAATTCGGAAAAATAATAAAATTTGAAAAGACAACTTTTTACTAAGTTGATATAAACTTATTTGTTTACACATTCAACCTCATAAATCAATACTATATCTATTATAACAAGAAATCCATGCATCATTCTTTAATTTAGTTTGCTTATTACGAAAAATTAAAATCTAAGTATAGCAATACTTTAACTAACCGTACCATAAATTATTAAAATATTGAACTTTTGGGATTAGAAAAAAGAAATGGATGTTGATCCAAAATATTCTTTTCTTTAGACATTTCATAGAATTCTTTTAGAAATTAAATGCATATTAAATTTTTACATCAGTAAATGAAGTATGAATTGCGCATCTTAAAGTATTTTTAATGTGTCATTAGATTTTTTTTCTTATTTCTAAAAATTACTTAATTTAAACATTTAAAAGTTAATGAAAGGAAAAGAGATTTTAAATAAAGCCCACCTCTTCCTCTATCTTTTTACACTCTTAATCTCCACACAAAAAAAAGTTTTTAAAGATAATTAGTTGATCGCTTTACATCTTAATAAGCAGCTTATTTAATTTAAAAAATCTTTGATCAGGTAAAGAAATTGCATCATGCATACGTTTTTGACTACACTTCCTGCTATCTCCTTGTTTCCTGTAATTAATATTTTAATTTTGAAAAAATTCAAATATCTACATTAGTTTACTGTCTTTCCATAACTAAACAAATTTAAGTTCAAAAAAAATTTTTTACATTAATAAATGAAAACTTTTTTTTAGATAATGTTTCAAAGTACTTTATTCGTGAAGCATTTTCTTTTGCTTCCTTGTGTTCTTCACTTCAATAAATAATTAAGTGTAAAATCTAAGTTTCAGCTGCAATATAATTACCATATAAAAGTATACATTGAAAATATTTCTTCATCAGACTTCTTTTGCTTGTATTTTCTTATGTGTAACGGAATCATTATGAAATAATTATAATGCCTTAACAAAATCAAATTAAAAACATGGTTAGAAAAATTTGTGTACCTGATTTATAAACATTATTTAACATGCATTAGAGTTATTTTCCGTTTTGCTCTTTTCTTTTACCTATTCTTTTAGAAAAGTGCTTTGGTTATTAACAAGTAATATTAAAAAAAATTTAAGTGAATTCCTACTTAGATCAACAAAGAAGAATTTTATTTTAGCTACTTTTTATTAAATAGTTACACAATTAATACAAATATGTATATACATATGACAGAATCACAACATTAAGTGGTAATTAATTTTTATTCATTATCATTAAAATATCGTATTGTCATGAAAAACAATCGTGTATATAAAATTTCAGTTCAATTGAATGCTTTGAAACGTGAGAAAATAAACATTTTCACGTTTTAACACAAGTCGCCAAAAATGATGCCAACGTGGCTGTATTTGTAATTCCTTAAATAATTAGTTTTAATCACTTAATATTTATTAATTATAACTAAATTATTGTATTGTCATCCAAAATAATCATGTATATAAAATTTCAGCTCAACTGAGTGCTTTAAAATGTATTTTATTAACATTTGAAAATTCCACCAAGATAAATAAATAAATATGTAGAGAGTGCGAGCCAATAGTAGAATTGAAAAATACTATTATAATGTCTTGATACTTGAAATTTTCCAATGAATTATTTCGAAATGCATTATATTATATATATATATATGTATATATAATGCTTTTTCACTATAAAAATAATACAGTACAAACTAGAGAAAAAATACACCTCTAACATTATAATAGTTTTTCATTAAAAAAATAATATTCCATTGAATCCTAGAGAGTAAGTGTTTATTAACATTACTAATAACGAACAAAAGGCTATTGGTGACGGACCTCGTAATTTTGAACCATGGTCAAGTAACGAGAAATGCAAACATTTAAGAGCACATTGTAGTTTAACGAAACTGCATTGCACCTCAAATAACGTATTATAATGACATTTTTAACCTTAAACCTTATTTGTTGTTCAATCTTCATTGACAGAAGTTAATGAAGCTATGGAAAGCTTAATAAAACAAATTTAAAAAATAAAAATGCCCTGCATTTTTATATTTATTAGTGTTTAAGCTACAGTACCACACTCCCGCATATGATAATCAGATACCGGACAATGCTTTTATTTGAAAAGTGAGTTCTTACTACACTGAAAGTTATGTGCTCTACGCGTTATTTTTCTTTAAATGTCTTTAGAAATCTAATAATACAGGTAAAAAAAAATGAGTTTTTAAAGCGTAGGCTTTCTATCAAACTTCACACTTGCTTAAGGTATCCGAAAACATTCGGAACCGTGATTTTAAAAAAGCGCATATATAGATAATTTCCGTGATATTTAGTGTAACTTAGATTAAAATACATGCATAAAATTAATTTATATACATTTTGACAAAAAAAATTACTTAAATACAATATTTCGGCAAAAAATTAACTTAGCATAACCTTTCTTCAAAATGTTCTCCTTTATTCAAAAATGTTTCTATTATAATAATATTTTGCCTGTATATAGCTCAGACCTCTGTACAGAGGCTCAACTATGATTTTTGAAAAATTCGCATTATTTTTAGAGTTACAACCAATTGAAATAATCGACGTTTTTTTCTTAAAATTTCCCCCCTCTTTTTCAAAAACATGGATAAACCCACTTCTAAGTTATATATTTCAAAATGCTAGTTGAGGTTCTGCAGAGGACTGAGCTATATACAATCAAAATATTTTATAATAGAAGTTTTTTTCAAAAAAAGGAGAATTTTTTTAAAAAGGGGTGTTCATGTTCATTTTTGTCAAATAGTGTACTTAAATAACTTTTTATTGTAATACTATTCTTAAAAAAATTTTTAGAAAATTTTCTAATGTAAGTGATACTAAATATAAAAAAAAATTTTTCCACTTATACGCTTTTGCAAAATCACGGTTCCGAACGTAGTCGGATACCTTAATATATATTTCTTATATCTTCCTTTTTGAAGCCCAGTAGCTGAGTGGTTAGTGCATCGCGCTTCCATGCCATAGGTCAGAGGCTCAATCCCCGGACTGGGCAAGGTTGACTCAGCCTTTCATCCTTTCAGTAGGTAGATAAATGATTACAAAGCTTGATTGGGAACGTAACACTGGGGGTTTCGTGTCAGACTAACCATCTGACTGGAACATCTGCTCATGCACCTCAGGGCCCAAGTTCGCGTAGACTGGGTTGGGCACAGTAGGCCCCGGCCCCCGATGGGGTTGGCCAATGGTTAAGTTATCTTTTATTTTAAAGGAAAAAAACATTGCACCCAAAAAGAACTTATTCAATAATTAGTGTTTATAGTTTAATTTTATGACAGGATAGTTTAATTTGCTAGTTTCACATTGTAAGCAATTCATTGTAAGCATTGTAAATAAAATGTAATTCCTTAAATAATTAGTTTTGTTGTGATCGATTTAATTTTTATTAACTATAATGAAATTATATTACCGTTATCCGAAACAATCGTTTATAGAAAATTTCAGGTCTATTGAGCTTTTAAATATGTGAGGGAAAAAAAGTTTTCACCTCAGTTGCAACATCGAAGCCAAGTCGCCAAACTTTTTACCAAAATGATGCTACGTGGTGTGTGTGTAATTCTTTAAATAATTACTTTTAATCAATTAATTTTTATTAATTATAGTTAAATTATCGAATTATCTTTTAAAACAAACGTGTACAGAAAGTTTTAGCTTTAAAATCTGAACGTTAAAGTTTTGACCCAGACTTAGTTACAATGTGAGTAGAAGAATCCCATTAAAACTTGGGTGAAATGCGATCAAAAACAGATTTATTCAGAACTTTGGGCAACTCTGAAGTCACTATTTTTTTCAAGATCTTTATAAATTACTTCCCTTTAATTTACTTCTTAAAAACGAAAGCACGGGATTTTGTACGCAAATTTTACCCACTTTTTCACATACCTCTTTTATTTCTTTAAATATTCTTCTTTTTAATTCAGTAATTATTCTATATAATATTAAACCTGTGAAAGTGGTAAGAATGTTCAATTGCAAGATTTCTTACAAAAATAGGAAAAATCTAATATTAAGTTTAATTAAAGTGCTTTCATACCATGCATCCCACATAATATTTTTTATTTAGTTTTTCCAGTGGTGACCCAAATTGTGGACACCTTTTCCAAAATTGTTACGTTTTTTAAGTTTGTATACTTATAGAATATGTTACGTTGCATAAAATGCAAAATACTTTATATCATTTCAAAGAAAATTTAATGCTAAATTCGATAAAAAGAACAAAATTCAAATAGTTGCAAGGCAAAAAAAGTTATGCTGCAATAACTGTCAATATACACTGGTGTGCAAAACTTAAGCAACAGGTGGGTTTATTGCCATAACTTCACGAAAAATCATCTGAGAGACATGAAATTCTGAAATGAGGGAGAGTATTATGTACGTAAAGGATGACGAAAGCATCGGTGCTAAAAAAGGAATACAAAGCATACGGTATGGAATCAAAAAAAAACAAGCTTTATTGAACGCATAGTATCGTGACTCATGATTGTCTATCCTACAGGAAGAACAAAAAAGCAGATTTTCCCTTTAAATATGGTATATGCCCTCCCTTACTACAATGGTTGCTTTGCACCGTCTCCGCATACTCAGAACCAGCTGGTGCAACATTTCTTGAGGTAGGGTGCCCATTCCCAATCAACATCTGTTTGAGTTGTTGGTTGTACTCCGGATGATGTGAGCGTGTGGCAATACGTCTCCCCAAAGCATCCCACACATGTTCGATGGGATTTAAATCTGAGGAGCACGCTGGCCAATCCATTGAGTGATATCTTCACTTTCCAGCAGCTCCTTAACAGCAAGAGTGCGATGTGGCAGTGCATTGTCATCCATAAAGATGAAGTCTGGGCCAATGGCACCTCGGAAAGATGCAGATGGGGAAGAAGTACCTCCTCACAATAGCGATCCCCGGTTACAGCCCCTCTGTCGAAAATGGGAAGCTCAGTTCCGCCGTTCAGTATAATGCCAACCCAGACAAGAACTCCAGGACCACCGTAAAGATTTTTCTTTCCTTGATGTTACTGGGATAAAACCGGGTCCCGATTTTCTCCAAATCAAAACGCGTTGAGAATCGCTTCGGTACTGAACCGACTCTCATCCGTAAAGAACAAGACTCCCTTGATCAGTTGTCCAGTTTGTGCTCTCTGTCCCACTGTAAACGGTGGCTTCGGTGGCCATCTTTCAACGGGAGGCAGCGTTCAGGACGGTGGGTGAACAGGCCCCTTTTTGAAGGCGTCGGCCACAGTAAAACCGCTACACTTGTCGACCTGTTGCTGTACAGAGTTTCTGAGCAATGGTGCTTTTCTGACTGCTGTCGAACTTTTTCGCCTGCAGGATGATATATCGGTCATCCCCTGCAGTTGTCGTCTCCGGGGGGCCACACCAACCTTCTAACAGCTGTAATTGTGGTTTGAACGCTTTCCAAGCGCGCGAAAAGACACTTTTGTTGATTCCGAACTCTGCAGCTACACTGGTGACAGTACGCCCCTCCTCCAGCTTTCCGATCATTCTTCCACGTGTGAAGTCATCCAGATGATTTCTTCTAGCCATATTTCACGAACTGACTCACTGGCACTTGCAGAGAATATGGTGAATTACGTCTCCGTCCTTCATTACATTCTACTGTTGAGCAGCGCGCGCCGACATCACGCGTTTTGCGTACGCTCACATCGCTTCTGACGTTTTGTTCCTGATATTTGCATACGCATGACGTTTCTACTGACTTACGTGTTCCCTCTACTGATCTCCAGACCTCCTTTTCTGCAATTCCATGGCTATCTGCTAAATTTTTACATTGTTGCTTAAGTTTTGCACACCAGCGTACATTAAATACTAATGATAGCAGCGAGTTATCAGTGCTCAGTGGAGTAGCCATTATTTTTAATTACAGCTTCACATCAATTTTTTTTCTTTGAACTAAAAATAGTTTAAATCTCTCCATTCGTTATTACATGATGCCAGGAAACAATTATATCCTCATTTAGTTCCTTTTTGTTTCATGGGTACCTCATTCGGACAAGAGTTTCAAACGGTGCCACAAGTTTTCGATAGTATTCGATAGGACTGAAGGAACGGCCGTCTCTTGCACCAAAAGAACCTGTTAACTCGTTAAAGACCTAGTGTCACGTAACCTTCTGTTCACACTTGCGAAGGTCCTGTGATGATGATATCATCTGTACCGGTAACATTCCTGGTACAATTGCTGAACGACGAACCCGCTACAATCCAAATCTCCATACATTTCAGTTCTTCATTTGATTACGAGTTCATCCTACTACCTCGAGAAACGGATCACAAATGACGACTTTTAGCAGGATTAATGTTCACGAAACCTTTCACTCAGTGCTATCTACCGCAAGACTGCCTGGTGAAATCCTCCAGAACGTCAGGAATTTCATGCAGCATCGCTTTCAGAATTTCCAGCCGACTTCTGCTTTTATTTCAAACACCTGTAGTAGTACGACATTTTATTATTAAAACGTTGTCTGTGCAATTACTGTGTTGCTCATTCTGATATATTTGTTCTCTTCTTCTTTGCCCCTTAGCTCACAACAACGGCATTTATGACCCTGTATTCCAATAAGATTTCGAGTTGTCTTTGTAACCACTACACATCCTGAAATTTTGTCGGTCTGGTTGCGAATCACCTTTTTTTAAAAAAATAAATAAAATATTCTATAAGCAAAAAGACTTTTTTACAACTCTTCTTTAAAAATTCTTTATTTTTTTCTTAATCTATAAAAAAAGATTGCAGTTGATTGTTGTGCTACTTATTTTGTATATCTTACAAGTTTTAATTTCATTTCAACTTATAGTTGTAATGGGCGACCCGTGCCTTCCATTAGTGTGAGAGGGAGGAAGATTAGACATATTCAAAACAGCTTCTATTTATTCACTATTATCAACAACAACACAAATTCAATAACCTAAGCTAAGAAATGCACCAATTACCAAATATGTGAAGCAATAGCGAGGAAGACGAGATAAATGGAGTTAAATATTAAATCAGTTAACTTACACTGAACACTTACAGGCAATACACTTTCTAATTCAAACCGAACGAATCTGAATTAATCACTAATTGAGCAAATCGTTATAATCTTAATATTAATCAAATAAGCTAAGAATCACTCTCGCCTAACTTTAGTTAATCAATCACTGCTATCCTATAGCAGTCTAACCTCTCTCTCTCTAACTCGAAAGTTTAATCTTTATGTACAAGATTTGATTTACATAATCACATCTTCGGAGGAGGAAGGTTTTCAATAGAATAGTTTTTCAAGACCCGTTATTCCCCAAGAGGATTATTAGTGCACATAACGTGGATAGACCCTTTACAAAGTTATAAAGGAACCTCCAGAAATACTATTTTAACATTTTCCTAATCTATTTTGATCGAAGCAACCGGTTTCAAAAACTCGAAGTTTTGGAACAATTTTTAAAGATCTCAAAGAAATTATTTTAAAAAATGTCTTTGAAGGGTATTAAAATCATTTCAAGGAGCTCACAACATACATATTTTATCTAACAATATGGTCCAAGCCATAGGATCATAAAATTTCTCGGAAGCTGATAAAATTCTTCTTTCGAAGAAAATAATACAATGGAATCTCTTTTTAGTGAAAACCTATATGATCAATGTTAAAGCGTTGTCCTTTTAAAAGGAAATCACTTTTATCTCTATCTCTCACTCACTTGGTTATAAGAAGAATTCTATTTATGGTTTCAGACTTCTGAGAAAAGCTTATTTTCGTGTCTTCGTTCCAGTATCGCTTTCATACTGTTTTGACAAAGCTTAAGACTGCTTTTTTTAGAAATATTCTTTTAAAAATTGGGAAACATCAATTTTTGTGCAATATAAAACGGTAATAATTTGATTTTTAAAAAATATTATTGCATTTTTATTTAAACATTTTATTCGCTTAATGTGAAACCAACATTATCTGGATTTTTATTTAATGCTCAACAACTCCTAAAATAATCTGTCTGCTTCGCATCTACTTTCTAAAATTTATTTTAGAGTCCTTTATGTCTAAGAAATGTTTCAATTTTTTCTTCAATAACAGTGTTACTTTGACCTTCAGTTAAGTATATATTCAAGCTTCTTATATCCAC
>BMAV01014932.1:42087-67909 GCA_019973955.1 Trichonephila inaurata madagascariensis
CGTTGAAGGAACTTGCAGTGCAAGTTTCATATTGCAAGCTTTCACTACTTTGTAATTGATATTCTAAATTAATTTTAACATACATTATGTAATTATTTTATTCATAATGAAAAAAATGCAATTATTACTATGTGTAATCATCATATAATATTCGTTATTTATAATTGTTTCTTTTAGCATTTATTTAACTATTACATATTTTGTTATTTATTTATAATTAATATTGCTATTTATTTATAATTATTATTTAATCATAATTAATATATCTTATTTATTTATAATTATTATCTTATTTAGTTATAACAATTTCTTTTGTTTATCTATAGCTATTCTTATGTTTATTTATAGTTATGTATTACGAGTTCTCTTATGCATTATTTTCATTTTTTTACAATTCGACGCTTATTCTTTTTAATAATTACTATTTAATTATATTATAAGATTATTTCTAATAACCGTTATAAAATCGTTCTATATGAATATTATATATAATTACGATAAAATAATATTCTAAGATTATTATATGCTGCTTATAATGGTATTATTAGTTCATGTTACTTTTTATTACATATTATTGTTCATTATTTATTGATTGATCTAGGTTACTCTCAACCTATATTTTTTTATTTGAAATACATTTCAAAACAATTCTTTTAAATCATTGTGTATCATTAAATTACCGCTAGGCCGCCATATTGGATTTCATTCCAGCAACAAGAAGCTCTGCTTGGCGTGATAAGGATCACGCCAAGCAGCACTTGGTGCTATTACCCCCGTTATTAAATTAGTTCCACATATTGTTTTTTAAGCACCCACCTATATTTATATTTTATTCAGAACGTAAAAATCACTACTATTTTATTAATTGTTATTTATTTAAACTTCCATAATAATAAAAATGGATCGCAATTTTATTATTTTATATTAAACCTTGCTCGGACCCATGACGTTGTTCAGGGACCCCCAAATCAGTTTTAATTTTTCATGGACCCCTGAATGATACTAGGGGTCCGTAAGGACCACTTAGGGAATCACTTATCTATCGGAACTAAATCTTCCTTCAAGCTCATCATTTTGAAATTTCCTAGAATATAACCGTTGTTAAATTTTTCAAACATATATGGAATTTTTTGAACAAAAACTTCAATTGCATTTATTAATACTTGGAAGGTTTGTGAGGACATTGTCTGGAAAACAGGAAAAAGATATCACTTTTGCCAAAAATTTGACTTGAGAAGAATCAACATCTCTTATAGAATTCCTATTTTCATGATTAAATCTTTTTCCTTCATGATATCGATTTTTGTTTATTTCTCATTTAGTATCAAATAATATATTATTTTGATTTATGTTTCCCTTCTTAGTTTTATTTTGTAGTATATAAATACATAAGGTTCTTATTATTAATTTTAATCATTAAAACCGCAAAATAAAAACAAAACTGTAATGAGATTGTTGCAATGTGCTATTAGATTCATAGAGTTCTACACATAATAGAATGGCTAGTTACCAGGATGTGAACAAATGTATACAGTACAGGTGGGAAACTTTTTTACCATTAGAGGCCACATGTAAATTAGGTAGAATTAAAGGAGGTCACATAGGTTAATATACCTATGCTAGATCGTATAATTTAAGCGGAAGCGTTAGACACACATGCAATGTATAAACATATACAGTCGGACCTTTATTTAACGAAGTCACTAAATCACGAAAAAAAAGTTTGTTATGTGGACAATTCGTTAAATAGATCTTAAAAATCATCACATAAAACACATTTTAAATTCATAAACTATTATATTATACTTAAAAAGTAATTTTGCACACTTTTCTTTATGTAAGCACACACACATACATGTATATACCCAGAATTTTAAATTTTAATAAACTATAAATACTCAAACAATACTAACTTTTTTTTATGTTTACATAGAAACAAAGCAAAAACATTCGAAACCATAAAAAGCACCTATGAAATAATTCGGGAATGATCGATCATGCAGTGTAAATTTTCACAGTGCCCGAGCTACACTCGTGATAAGTCAGGATGGTACGTTTGATCTCTTCGAGCTCAAAAAGGAAAAGGGAAAAGCTCGGGAAAAGCTGGGAACGGGTTAGATAAGCAAAATGTTAAAATATGAGGGTACACCCGAAAGTTCAAGCGATCTAGGCTCAGTATAAGAGAAAATTTCTTTCGTGCAAAACATGGCCTTATACTGGAATTATATATTTAAAAAAAATAAATTCCAGTATTAAATATTCGGTAAATCTATAATTTTTATGAAACTGTCCTTTAAGGTGAGATAACGCTCAGAAAATCTTATTTTCAAAATTATTTTAAGAAATTAATATCGATTGTTAAGAACGTTTTAAAGCAAACCTCGTTGAAATCTGACAATAATTACGCTCTCAGCAATAAAAAATGTAAATGTCAAAAAAAGACTTGAACTTTGGAAAAATGTAAGCAAACGGATTTTTCG
Source organism: Trichonephila inaurata madagascariensis (assembly GCA_019973955.1). Classification (NCBI taxonomy): domain Eukaryota; kingdom Metazoa; phylum Arthropoda; class Arachnida; order Araneae; family Nephilidae; genus Trichonephila; species Trichonephila inaurata. Next base: position 44,568 of record BMAV01014932.1, read on the forward strand.
TTAGGTTCTATTTGGAATTTTTCGATTTGTTATTTGTTTCAAGTATCTCACCCTTTGAAGCAACATGAGGTCTATTGGCGATTCACCTCGTAGTTTAGATCCCGGTTACGTGTGATGAGGTTGACATCTCAATTTTACAGCTTAGATTTACTGACCAAAAATATCAGGATCTCCCAAAAGAACAATTAATGGTTTAAAACCGAGATGAGCCTTAAGTCACTCGAGATCGACCGGTGGACCGCTAAGATATTTTGGGGTGACGGCCTTTACTAAGAACTAAGACATGCTTTCTAAAAGAAACCTATCTATGGAACACTGATGCCATCTAGATTTTAGAATCGTCTTTTCACAATCAATGCGACTGTGTTAAGGAAATGATTCGATAAATGTGTGGACGCTACACATGTACCTTCATTGGAAGCAAACGATGATCCTTAACAGGTTCACTGTCACTGTAGGGGAAAAAATTCCCCACTCACCGACTGAAGGGGAGAATAAATGTTGTCGATCAGCACTTCCCGCGCTTCCCCGGGATCGGGTTCTTGTGTTGACGTCATGTCCCGCGGACTCGATAGCGAACAAATTAAGTACATACAGTAACACCCCGCTTAACGCTGTTTCGGCATAACGCTCTTTTATTCCAATTGTGGTGTTCCCCAAAATTGCACGCAGCGTTAGGCTTCCCGATATCCGAAGCGGTTTATCTGTATTTCTTCTTTCCTGCGGTGTTATACAAACGTATTTTTATCGTTTCAAACATTTGTTGACGTTATTGTAAGTATAAATTTATATAACATAACGATTGCTATAGTGACAAATGTTATGATTTTTAGATTTTATCATGGGTGATAATAAAAAAACGAAAATAAAGCAACAAGAAGAAGCATTTCACTAGAAACTAAAATGCAAGGGATTAGAAGATTGGATACTGGTGAACATCAATATCAAATGGGTGCTGCATTGAATTTGGCAATTTCAGCAATAATGACCATTTTTAAGAATAAAGAAAAATACTTTCATCGGCAACTGTGCAACAACGACAAGCTCGGCAACTGGAATTGCCCGTTCTAGAAGCAATACAATACAGGAAATTTTAAAACGACTTTCTATATGGATTAATGACGATGTTGAACACAATATGCCATTAAACCAATCTACCTTCTTGATCAAAAGGAACAAAATTGGAAATACAGAAGAGACTGAATGATCTGAAATGTAAACATACTGACTTGGAATTTTTTTTATTTTTATATGTATATTCGTTTATTTTGTTTAAATATTTGTAATAAATAATTTTTTGTTTATTGTTATAAAAACATAATTAATAAATTTAATGGTAAATTACCTGACCAATTTTCTACCCATCTTTCCCTAACAACTTTATCTGCATGATGAGATAACCTCGTTTAACGCTGTTTCGTATTACGCTCTACTTTGATGGAACGTATAGCCCGCGTTATAAGCGTTGTCTTACTGTACGTCGGTGTCATCGATTCACGTATCTTCTCTGCTCGCTGCATTGAATACGTCCACGCAGTACGGTCTAGCAGTCGCTAATAGCTGTTCAAGCATTCAAATTCACAATTTTGTGTTGAATTTCTGTAGTAAAAATAATATTCTGTGTCATATTTTAAAAGATGGGTACAGTGTTAAAAAAGAGGTTAAAAAAAAGAAAGCATACACACAGTTTTAATACAGAATAGCCACACCTACGCTGATGGGTGCACCACAACATGTTAAAAGCATTAGAAGTAGACTGTACCCTGTAAAAGTCCGCCCATCCCTGATCTAAAATGAAGCAACAGTGATATTTGATGATGGACTAGCTAATTGCGTAGATATTATGAAATTTCAGGGTTATAAAATAAAGTATTTTTCTGTTGCTTCTGATTTTCAAGAATGAATAAAGGGAGCGTAAACTGTCTATATCTCTCACAAAAAAGGTTCGTAAAACACTGAGAATGAGGGGGAAAAATGCATGAAAGCTTTACGGAAAAAGAAGCCTCAATATATGAAATGGATACATTTTAAGCGTAAGAGAAATTATTTTAATGCAAAAAAAAATATCTTTAATCTGGATTTTCTTAATTTCCCTTTTTCCCACAAGATTAAAACAAAAAGTATCTGTTGCAGAGTTATGATATTTTATATGTATAATGTATTTTTTTAGATCTGTATTCTGTATGCCTTTAATCTTTGGGATGGGACCAGTAGAATTCATTTTTAATATGATGCATAGGAAAAAAAAATAGTAATTTTAAATATATTGTTTCAATTTCTTTTAATTTTAAAAAATACTAAAATATGATTTAAATTTAAAATTGGAGGTATACAGAATACAGGCATTCTTCAGCTTTAATTTTATATAAAAATATAGGATCTACATTATGTCTTTTCAAATTTATCTTGGGGGTGACAGAAAAAAAGAAAGCTATTTAATTTTTATTATTGAAGTTATACTTCTTTTGGGGCGCTAGAGAAATAGGATGAGGGTGAATTTTTACGATGCGGGCGCACACCGTCACGGATGCGCGAAAATGCTTTGTCTAAAAATATACAGAACGTTACAGATCATTGCCACCTTCGAAATTCTCAGAAAAATATTTCTCTTCACTTCCCTGAAGAGGGCTCCCGGGTTTGAACCGAGTACCTCTCGATCTGCAGTTGAATGCTCTACCCCCGTGTCAGAGAACCTTTTCTTTCTGTAGGAACGGATACGAAAATGCTTTGTCTGGAAATATACAGAACGAGACAGATTATTCCAACCTTCGAAATTCTCAAAATTATTTCTCTTCACTTCCCTGAAGAAGGGGGCATCTTGGTTTGAACCAGGGACCTCTCGATTAGCAGTCGAATGCTCTACCACTAAGCTATACCCTTCGTGCCTGCGAACCTTGCTTTGCGCTGATTTGTGACGTCACTACTAGTACAGAGAGATCGTCCTTTGCCTACGGAGCTTCTCTGATGCATTTGTTCGAACACTTTTTGTTATTAAACCAAACATACTAACAGGAAATTTAAAAAAAAAATTAGTAAATTAATCTTTGTATTGTGTTTCATGTACATAAAACATAAGAGTAAATAACAGTTTACCTATTTAAATAACAATTGCAGGTATATGATTATAGATGTATTTACTACGAACGCACATTGCGATGAAAATAAACCCATTTTTATATATATATATATATATTGCATTGTAGCAAATTATAAGAGCCTTTTGTATTTGTATATTTATTTTTGAAGTTGTCCTTCTTTTTGGGTTTAGGAAAAAAGGATGAGGGTAAATATTTACGATGTGCGCGCGTACACCATCATGGATGCGTGTGCATACCTTCACGCACCGATGCGCGCGCGCATACCGTTGTCTAAAATTTTAACATGCCACTTTTTTGGTGCTATGGGACTGATATTTGATGGACCATAATAACTATTGTTATAAACCATATCTGTTGGGACGCATCGCCCCTGTGCATTCCCCCTCTACTGCTTTTTGGCCAATATCTCGGCACCTGAGCCTCACAGTCCATTAGGACATGGCTCATCCGATCCCTCTCTATCTGCTCTTCCAGTTATTATAATTTCATGCTCATAGGGCTATTTCTTTCATAGTTTTTAATTGTCTTAAACTTTTAAATTTGCTTAAATTCACAATATCTTGGCTCCTGTTTGAGTCCCGGACTTGAGATTTGAACCAAGTGTTCCACTCGTCAAGACCCATCCAGTCATCTGCTTCATTCCCATTGTGTAGGCATAGGGAGGGCTTAAGCACTAAAATATCATGCTCCCATGTTAATCCTATGAGGACTGGAACCTCCCTCCCTCTAAGGAATTGAGCTTGGAACTTGATTTTTGGAGGTCTTCCATATTTTCGTACTAGCGCGAGCTTTACGTGGAATTGGCTCCCTACCCCCTACAGGGCTTCCCCAGAAATAACTCGAATCCTATGCCACCTTGGTCAACCACACCAGCTAGATTCGATTGTTCTTCCTATGAGCATCCTAGATATAATTTTTCAGGACCATAGCCCCATTTCTTTACCCATATTTAACATTTTAAAATTATTTTAAAATTATAATTTTTTAAATTCCCGCACAGCTCCGACGACTTTTGAGATTCGTTAATGAAACTCGGATCATAGGTTCTCCTCGTTGAGCTGTTTCATCTGTTATAATTCGTGTGTAGATAGTGGGATTAGGGGAGGGTGTTATCACTAAAATTAGAATCCCCATGTTTTTCCTATGGGGTTAAATCTTTTGATGATGTAACGATATTACAGAGATAGAAGGATGAAACTTTGGGATCACCTACTACTCTGTGTATCGTTCTTATGTACGTGACCATTTACGTCACAGTTGTTCCACTCCTTTGGGAGTTAATTTCGTTTCCCTTTCCCTAGCTAGCGCCACCCCATTTGCAACTACAGACTCTGGACCGGTTCTAGTGGATTCCTCTTGTATTTGTTCACAACCAGGCCCAGTTTCGAGTTGCTGTGTGCCCTGCTTTTATTTTATTTAATTGTTTTAAATGTTTTAATTATTTTAAAGTGACCATAATTCGGGGGCTCTTCATGCGGCTGTCTTAATTTTCTCAGGAACGATTCTTCCGGCCGAGACATTCAATATGAGGTCTCAGATGTCACATTTGGCTCACTTCATCTCCAGATACAGTCTAATACCCCCCATGTTATTGGTCCTATTGTCCCTGTGCGGGGTGTTTAAATTTATTTAAATCGGGATTATCTCAGATTTGGCTGGTCCAATTGACCGAAGGTTAGTATCGTTCAACTCTACTTGTGACAGCCTTTCACCCTTGGCCCAGCTTGCCCTGCTAAAGATTTTTAGAAAGATTTTAATCTTGTTACGCCAAAGAAGTATAACTTCTTACGTGCGTACATAAGTACACACACACTTTTTTTTTTTGTATTCATACTGTATGCTATTTAAAAAAATACAATAATTCCATATCAAAATCTTTTCTTTTGTTTTAAACTTTGTACTTTGCTGCAAGAACTGTAAGAAACTTGAAATAAAACGAAAAGAATTTACTGGTTTATAAGGAATCGAAAAAGTTCGTTAAAATGTACAATTTCAAAACTCCGCAAGTTATTTATCCCCCCCCCCTTAATATTATCATAGAGCTTTCAATATCACGCAGTTGTATTAACATTTCTGGGATTGTCGGAATGAAGAATTTTTTAACCAACTTAGCGATGTTTCTCAAAGTTTGAGTTTGACATTCGATAAACATAACGTAATAAATGTTTGACTAATAAAAAACCAAATTGCTTTTAGTAAATATGTTAAATTACACTATGTTTCAGTACTTTGTTACTAATGTGAGAAAACTATTGTTAAAATTTCCGGTATTGACAAAACGCATAATCATGCTCCAACTTGACGGGAGTACACGGCAAACCACAGTTTCACTCAAGTAGTTTCCATTCCAGTAGAAATACGGGGATAAAATATACCCTGTGTTACTCGCTGATAACGTAGCCTTCCCTCGGTGTAAGAATTTTAAAATCGGTTAAGTAGTTTAGGCGGGAAAGTGTAACAAACATACACACATTCGTATTTATAATACATATTATTAGGATGTCATGTTTCTCTTAATCCTCATTTTACATTTTAATTTATTCAAATTGCTAATTTGCAACCCTTTGCTCGCTATTTCCTTTATCCAAAAATCCATCCAGGGTTTCGGCTGCAAAATGTCACCGTCAAATCGCAATGATCTCAAGAACAATATATCACGAATTCACTTTCCTCTCAGAGGAGACCTTCATTCTTTTACTACAATGATGATTTCCATCGACTTGGAACTTCTGAAGGAATTTTAAAACAAGAGTATATGCAAAATTACAATTTACTTTGTATCCTACGAACTTGCTAAGAATTAAAGATATTCCTGACCACGAAATTCCTCTTCTGTCATTTGCAATTGCCCATTACATTGAAAACGGTCAAGGATTCCTCAAAGGTATGTGTAAAACAAAGTACTAAAATAAGAATTGTCTTTCCGTGAAAAATCCGAATTAGAGTCCGTTCGCACTCTGTTTCACTACTCATAATTTATTTACACACAAAAATTTCTCACCACATTAATAAATGTGGCATGACTTATCTCACGAAGGTTACACATAAACTGAACACCTCACTCACTAGCGCCCTCTAGCGACAAATATTCACTTGTTGTTGTGGGCGTCACAATAAATATTAAGGCCGTGGGTAGCCTAGTGGTTAGAGCACCGGACTCCGGACCGGAAGGCCTGGGTTTGATGAACGTACCGCGAAATACCCTCCGAGCACACGCGGAGCACGTGCTCGTTAAATCAGTGGGTCCGAAAGTCTTGTGGGCTGATTCACGAGTGCAGGAAACTGGAGAAAATTTCCCTCCAATTCAGTTTCATGCCTAAATTGTGGAGGTGGAGATAGGTGGTGCCGCCATCTATCGTTCCTTCGGGAAGGCCTCTGACCACCCCCAGAGTGTTCTCCCTCTAAATTGGGGTGGAATTGGGCCAAATCGTACTGTCACCTGTATGGTGCTGAAAGCTACGGCTAACGACAGGCGTCACTTAGCCCTTTCCCATGATGAATTTCATGGACCTTGATCTGGCCTTTGTCGATCAGGTGGCATTAGTAACAACAACAACAATAAATATTTGTTCAACACTGAACAGTAATGAAATGGAGTTCAAAATGCCATTCAAGCCTACCATATTGCAATAATTAGGTTAATTTTAAGTTCTTATTATTTATTTGAAAATTTTGTTTTCATTAAAAAAAAAGACATAAATTTTTCTTGGTAAAACTTTTATTTTCCTTTATGTATTTTGAATAATTTCTTAATGGCACTCTCATTATTTTATCAGAACAACATTTGTATTTTTTAGGAATGTACGTCATTGATATAATAGCTTTATCATGACCTTTTTTGACGTGAATGCGTCAAAATTGCTTCCATAGGGGGACGCAAATACAAAAAGAACCCGAATGATTACGAAATCGGGGTATACAGTTTGGTGTTGCAGCTACGTATCTATTATCTCTATCCAAAATTCAAGTACAACAGTGGATAGCTAAAGGATCAAAGAATTTATTACGATAAGTAAAAGGACTGTGACCCATCGCTCGCGGTGGAAGGGGGAGCGCGGACATTTTGAGATAATTATGCTGCGTATCGAGATTTTCATTTAGTAAAACTTTTGAGTCAGAGAAACTACGACGAACGTTTTGGTTTCAATGGACAGCTGAAAATATTCAGAAATGGTTTATGTAGGTTACACTATAGTTGTTCGCCGGAGCTCGTGAACCGTGTTGAAAACTATTGATTTATATGAGATCACTTATTTAAATGAACGTGAGAACTATCTTGAAAAAATGAGAATAAATAATTATAGCACGGCAAATTGATGATACACATTTAGTATAAGAGCTTACTTAATATGAGAGTTACACTGAGAAAGTAAAATGATAAGAATAAGCATTAGTGCTACGCTTATCGAGGCACAGTAAATAATAATGGCCGAAAACGGCACAGGCCCTTAATTTTAATGAGTGAGAGAAAGCTTATTGTGTGAGAAAGACGGCAGACCCGCTTCGATCTCATCCCTACTCTGTGCTGTTTACTTAAATGAGAAGTGACACAGGTAGACGCGCCTGGAGGGAATATCTGATCAAGTGTGGTAACTGATAAATTATCGACTGCCAAGAGTAGAATTGAATTGAATTGAATTGGCGTTGTGTTTTGGGCATCTGGACTGTAAGACAGTCCTCAATCCCATATCATGATAAGTCTATGATGGGGAGCTTGACGAATGTGGGGTTTTCCTTTCTGCTTAGTGGCATGACGGCGATTGGTTGGGTGATGGAATCCGGGAGTCGTGGCTTCAGTACTTCATCTGGGTTGAAAGTTGAGTGATAATTTTGACTTGGGTGAGAGCTTAGAGACTGCTCTCTGATTGGGTGCTGGGTACAGTGATAAGTGACTCCGATTGGCTGCCCTGGGGGCTGAGATACAGTTCATGGGGAGGCGCTTGTCCAGTGGGAAGAAGGAGAGAAAAAATATTGACTAAAAATTATGAAAGTTAAATAATAGCAGACTGAGATGCAATAAAAATTATTGCATTAGAAAAGATATTAAGGAGGGTTGTAAGAGTCAAGAAGTATTCTTCTTGGCCTTTTAGTATTATCATTGGGGGTGTAAGGAATTAAATTTTGTATATTAGAATTATTGGTATCAGGTAGAGCGTTAAAAAAGTTGATTGCAATATTCTGAATATGAGTTCTAAAGCTAGTAATTTTAAGAGCATTGCGTATGTCGTCATTGCGCATATATCTTGTAGCTTTGACGATCATACGAATAAGAGAATTTTGCAGGGTATCAAGTTTATTAATGTTTGTATTGGCAGCATATCCCCAAATTGGACAAGCGTAAGCTATAATTGGGCGCATAACGGCTGTATAGAGAAGCACTTTGTTTTCTATACTTAAATATGAGTTCCGGCCTATTAGGGGGTAGAGTTTAAACATGATTTTCCGGAACTTATCGCGAGCGTATGAGATATGATTTTTCCAGGTAAGGTGAGAATCGAAAATAATTCCGAGATATTTGGCTTCCTGAGACCAGGGGATCTGTTTGTTGTACATTATGAGCGGTGGTGGCAAAGAGTGCTTTTTTGTGAAAATAATGGCTGTAGATTTTTCAACGTTGATGCTGATTTTCCATTTATCATAGTAGTTTTGTAAGAGGAGAAGGTGTTTGTTTAATGCGTAGGATATAGTTGTCAAGTTTTTGTATGTTGTGTGGATGGTAGTGTCGTCGGCGTAAAGGTTGATTTTAGTAAGCGAGTAATTGGGAATATCATTTATGTATAGATTGAAAAGAAGGGGACCGAGCAAGCTACCTTGTGGACACCCTGCAGAGACATTGTGAGAGTTAGATAACGACTCGTTAACTCTAATTTTGCCAAGAGTAGAAAATTATTAAAGTACTAATATTGCTATTAAAAAATAAGGGTTGGTGGTAGAAAAGTAAAAATTTAGAGTTGTATGTATTTTTTAATGCCAAATCATAAAGAGATTAAAATAAAAAATTTTGTCCAAAAAATTAAAAAAATTATTTTTAGGGTTGACCACCCTTATCACTTAAGGGTATGAAAAATGGTTTATGTCCTATTCTCAGATCCACAGTATAAACGCACAAAATTTCATAAGAATCGGTCTAGCCATTTCGGAGGAGTTTTGTTTGAGACACTGTGACACACGAGCATTTTATACAGTAGAGATAATTTTCGTTACGCGACGTATTCACGTGCAACCCAAAACCATGTCCTTGAAAAAGCCACACCCTCTTTTTTCATACTTTGTCTAAATAGCATTGGTCATTCTTGTAAAATGCCTAGGCATTCCATTCAACGGCTTGTGGCAAATTATGAAATAATTCTCATATTTCATACTTTGCCTAAAATCGGCTGGCGATCTACAGATTGCCGGCTTTACATACCCTGCCAGTAACATATATATATATAAAGATTTTTTTAATCGCAATTTGAACTAAAACTTTTCGTAATGTTCCCCGGCTTACATTCAAAACCCTCTCGTATAAGACACGTAGCGTCCTCTGGAGTTGACTTACTACGCCTGTGTAATGACTTCTTGACTAAAGAAATCGGTCGCTGTGTGTGTGTTGTCACTGGGCATATGGCTCACAGAGCGAGCCCTTACTGACTAAAGAAAGACGCGACTAAGTGAAGAATACATATTCATACACAGAAAGATACATTGTACCTAATTTCTTCTTATACTGTGATCGTAAGCAAAATATATATGTGAAATATTTCTTTCAGTATTTAATGATTCAGTTATATATTGCATTACTATTAGGTTTAAACTATACTGTACTTATAGCGTAGTGTTTTAGTTGAAATATTCGTAAACCTTACATAAATAGCTGTTCATATATTCACACAATGATGCAGATTAATAATCTTTAAAAAGTTAAAATGCGAGAGCATTTAACAAATTATTAAAAACCATTTATTTGCGACAAAAAAAAAATTGAAATCAGTATCATATACGAACTATGATGAATCAGCACTTTTTTAAATAACTCTACTATACTACTAATGCTATATTTAGCAACATGGGTAATTATAAGCTAATATGCGAAGGAATTTAAACATAGCTTCTTGTTTGTATAATGGTATTTATTTTATTGCTTCTTTTTGAAAAGACACAAAAGAAGTCCTAAAAGAGGCTAAGAAACCAAATCAAGAGGGCGCTGCGGATCTCAAACTTGAGAGGGATTTCATTAGTATGAGCCAGTGAACAGGATGAAAAGTGATACTTACATTTGTGTAGAAAAAATCGTTATTTATAGTATTTTATTGTGTGTTATGTTACATAATTAAATTCGCGCGGATAAAAGAATGAAAGTCCCGTTTGACAGAAAAGCGAACTTCAGATATTTTGTTCTTAAGAAATTTACGATAACATTTTGATGTCGAAACCCAGGATACCTCTATAGATGAAGAAAATGATGAACTGAAGAACGTAAATTAAATAATTTAAACTATAAAATGAGAACTAAGGAAAGCATTACGAAATCAATATTTCTCATTTGAAAATCAAAAAAGATTAGAAATTCTGTCTGGCTGACATATATCAAAATGATAGAAAAATGAAGGAAAGGGAGAAAAATCAGTTGATTTAATTAATGAACTTTTGAAAAATGAAGCTCTAATTTAGCAAAATATATTACATGGTGATTTTTAACGTATCATTCATGAAATAAAGAAATTGAGAATAACAAAACTACAATAATAGCATTACGTAAAAATCTAAATAGATAAAAATTGAAAAAAAAAAAAAAAACTGAAAAGAGCAAACAAAACGTGTGAACAAAGCTCGTCGAAACGAGAAATATAATAAAACTCCTATTTTTTTAGTAAGATAAAGGCATATTAAATTTTAATGAATTTTATTCAGAGTTTGAATTTTAACAATTTAGGAAGGTTTAATGCATTTCTACTTAGCACGTTTTGAAATGTTATCAATTTACCTCGCTGTAGTCTTGTCAGACAAACTGCTCTTATAGAAATTCCTTCCTTTACCAGATCTAATAAACAAACTTACTATTATTTTTTTTTCAATGGGACTGCATTTTAGTAACTTCGCCTTTACAGACCCGACAAGTTCCCAAATGTGCGAGCCATTTCATAGTGGAACCATCTAGTGGTAATTTCGCTACCAAATTTAGGCGCTTGAATTATTTTTTTAGAAATTTTGCTGAGAGTATAAGAGCCTAACTGTGATACTTACTGCATTTTACACATGCCACATAATCATATGGCATGCGTGCCTAGCATTTTCGATCGAGAAAAATTATAGGTGCCAGCTTGGGTTGAATCCGCAACCTTAAGCTTACGAAGCGCGCACGATACCTCTAAGCCAGTGATCCGCAACCCCCGGTCCGCGGATCAAATGGTGCCGGTCCGCCTAAGGAACATTAAATTATTAGCACTTTATTTAAAGTGGTGCATTTCTCTCAGATTTGCGCAACTTTCCATGGAAAAATCACTTTATATATTCCACATTAAATCACTTTTATTCATTTTTGTGTGGTGTAACTATATTTTATTCTCTGTGAAGGCATATTTATATATATATATATATATAAATATAACTAAATTAAAATTGTTAAATCAAAACAATCTAAAATATAAACAATCAACGTGTCCCACCCTCAGCGGTCCGCGGTAAAATGTTTAAACGTTGACCGGTCCGCAGCGATAAAAAGGTTGTGGAGCACTGCTCTAAGCCACCGGAGCCAGACAAATGAAATGAAATGAGCGTAAAAAGGAATGATATATATATTCATTTCTCGTAGTTTTATACCTTTACACGTACCAAAATCTACGGAAACGTTTGTTTCCTGTAGTTATTTAATCACTTTCGCTTAAAATATGGATGGGATTTAAATTAAGGAATTTTCTTTTTATATATAGAACGATTTAGAACATAAAAAGTGGTATAGAATGACTTCATATTCATGGATTTTGAATTTTTCAATTATAATAATTAATAATAATTAGTATGTACTCATATTAAAATTTTAACCTATAATCACTGTCTCATATTTTATCACGCTAATAAAATGTGATAGCGAATAATTCAATTACACATTTGAACCAACGATTTATTAATAGCTATACAAATACAATTTTGACCTAAAATCACTGTCTCATATTTTTTCACACTGATAAAATGGGATAGTGAAGGATTCAATTACATTTCAATCAACGATTTATTAATAACCACAAATACAATTTTCGTCGTCCAACCGGTATAGAGGTTAGCGACGCTGACTGCGGTACCGTAGGGGCTGGGTTCGAAGCCATGGATGTTTGTAAATATATGGTGCCTTTGCATACTCGTAATAGCCGTCAAGCCGCAAGTCCTCTCGTATGGTTGATGGAAGGGGAAGAGAGGTGGGAGTGCCCTGGCCACTCCCAGGGTTTTCTCACTCTAAATTAGGGTGGAACCGAGCAAAATCGTACTATCACCTGCATGGTGCTCAAAGCTAATGTAACGATATTTGTAAAAATTCTAGCTCTTCGCCGCGATGAATTTTGCAGGCTTCGTTCTGACTGTCAGGCAGGTGGCATTAGTCGAAATAACACTATTTTGAAATATGGAACCAGATATTATTTGACTATAGGAAGGAGCTATTCCTATTAAGAAAGGACAGGGAGAGATATGTCGCAGGAAAATGATGATATTAGGAATCTCATCAAATCCCTAAGGGAGATGTTCACTTGACGGTAGATGTTAAAATAAAACGTCTCTTCAAGGTCATTTCCTTGATAAAAGTAAGAGATTTGAACGCGCGAATCCCTGAACTGTTTCAGTGAAATGATGAAATAATATTTTCAAGAGTTTAAAAGTATTTATTTAACAAATAGGGTGCATTATTAAACGTAGAAGAGTAAGTAATACAATAAAATAGAGAGAGAGAGTCAATGAAAAATACAAATTATTTATTCGAAACTAATTAACAAATTATTAGAAAATTAGGCTGGTATTTTTTGACGTATAACATCTTTCCCCTCTCGGTTACTTACGCACTAAAATATCAATCCCTATGTTAATCCTACTGTACCATTGTTTAAGATATGGGGTTGATATTTAGGGGATCGATAGCACTACCTGTATGGTTAGGATGTACAAGGACTCGACCCCACAGGTGTCGCTCCCCTCGCCGTATAGCATTTTGCCAATGCAAATCGTGACTAGTTCATTTCATCATTTCACTGAAACAGTTCAGGGATTTGATGAAATCACTTTCTTTCATTGGGGAAATGACTTTGAGAAGAGAGATGTTATTTTAAAATCTCCAGTCAATTGGTTATCTCCCTTAGGGATTTGATGAAATTCCTAAATTTGACATTTCCCTGCGCAAGATCTACTGGAAGAGCTATTCTTATGTAAATACATTGATTGTGATAGTAGCGTATTGTGCTGTTTGTTTCACAGCTATTGTACAATCAATCGTAAGAAAAATTGATATTCCAAGGAACCGCAGAAAGTTTCCGCATAAATTGGAAATTTACTGCCACTTATTTCAATAGTTTCTTTTTCTCTTTTAAAAATGCCTATGCAGCGTAATGCATAGCTACGTGTATTCAAAGTAAAGTACAATTACATTTATTATGCATATACTTGTTTCTGCATAATTTGATTGTGTGTTTTCAGTATTCTCTTTCATATGTCCTATATTGATTTTCTTCAATAAAATTTTTTGTATTAATCGAAAAGAACTATTCAATAGTTGATACCTATCCCCTCTCTACTTGAACTACAAGTTCTTAAAAAGTACAAAAAGGTAATTATATTTAAGGTAAAGATAGAATATATAATTTTCACCATCTTTCGTGTTTTTTGTGAAAATATAAAGAAATATATATTAGAATACTATTAAACACATATTGAAAAGGTGCATCGCGTTCATCATTAAAGGTGCATCATTAATTTTTGTATAAAGATAGAGGAATATATATTTTTGAACTTTGTTATTCTGTGTTAAATGGTACAATTAATTATATTAAAATAATTTAAATGCGTAAAATGAATGTATTAAGCTAACATCATGATTTTTTACTAAAAATTAAATTGTATTCTTCGATGAACATTTTGTTTGAAACTGATTTCTTGTCATAACAAAACGCAGTGGCGCACACAAGGGATGGGGGTCCATGGGTCAGGACCCCCCCCCCTTATAGCCCTTAAATTTTTCGATTGATGAAAAGCCTGTGTATATAGAACGTAAAATTTAATTAAGTATTTGTTATTAACAATTTATTGTACTATTAATTCTAATTATTAACTAAATAATTTATTTTTTACTGTTTTTTTTTTATTCCCCGAATCGACAAAATGAAAAGAATATGTTTGGCGTCGTATTAAGGTATGATATGGGAATGGTGGACTTTCGACCCGGGACCACCCCTTGAAAAATTTTTATGTGCTACTTTGGCAAAACCTAATTATGGAATTATTGAAAGAACTTTAAGAAATGAAATTTAATAGCTTCATAACTTTTTAACTTTTTGACATTTTGAAGTTCGGGGATATGTTACCAAGAGAATATCATGAATTGAAGAAAAAGTATTTAAACGATGTTAACAATTAGCCGCCTATCATTTTTTAAAAAGATATATCCAAAAGTTTTCTGAAAATATCGTAGTTAAACTTCGGTCAGATGTAGAAGACAACTGAAATGGAATCTTCCAAAATGTCAGCGGAAAAAAAATTAAAAGGTATCGTTATAATAAATAAGATTATATATTAATATATTAAATAAATATAATTGTAGCGAACATGTTTCCGAAACCAGTTGGTGACGTCAGAGACCAAGAGCGGATAGTGCTACTGCCTGGTATAGGAGGGGACAAGGGTTTCCTAGAATCCATTTCCCCTACGTTCGGAGATAGACTCCTCTTAAGGACATGCGCAGAGACTGTTTGAGGGTCCCGGCTGAAGCAGAGAGCAAAAACGTGCTCTGAGTGTAAGATGGTGTCTTAGTATATTCCTGTAAATAAAGTTTTATAAGTAAATCTCTAGCCTGACTGTGTGTTTTCGTACCCAATACGCCACATCATTCAAGATTCTGTCTTCCATTTATTTTCTAAACAGTCAATGATGTTATTCAGTGTTCAAAATCATCACTAATGTTATTGATGTTACATCAATAATGCATATGGAGCTATTTACAGCTATCCACCCTTTCAGTGAAGAGAATATGTTAACCATTACTTAAAATACGTCTTAAATTTCTTCAATAAAAAGGTTGTAACAATTGCTTTAATAGCCGAAGTCATTTTTACACGTAGTGTTGAAAGTTCCAGTCAGCATTATCCACGTCTTAACAACCAAGTTGTGTTCTGGTTAACAATTCTCGAGTCAGATTTGTATTTTTCAACTCTGTTTTCTTAAACAAGTTATAAAAAGAGAACATAAAAGAAAAAAATTCAGCTTACGTATAATTATTTTACGTCATTATTTATTCTATAATATAATTATATATGCATATATATCATGTATACCTAATTCCAGCTTTGCACGATAATGCGTGTAAAAAATATACATAACATCCACAGAACAATAGACGATTTTGAATATTAGGTCATAAAGCCTAAAGTAGAGAAACCTTTTAAAATTGTCGTTAAAGGTCTTCCAATCTTCACGAAAGTTCGATATTCAAAATGATTTATCAGAAATTGGATACACTGTTATCAGCTGTATCCAACTCATATTTAAGAAAATTCGGTCCCACTTCCATTCTTCTAAGTTGTTTTACCAAGAAATGCGAAAAACCAAAAAATCTTCGAACTAACTAACCTGTTATATATGCAAATATAGAAGTTGGGGGATTCCTCGTTCGTGGAGTCACTCAATGTTTCAATTCTAATAATTTTCATTACACCGTATGAAAATTGCCATCTAAAACCCAGATGTTTAAAGTGTGGAAAAGAAACAGGGGGCGTAGCTATTGCCGTATCAGCCCATATCAATGATACCGGGCCCTCAATCTTTTGGGGACCCAAAACGTGTAAGCAAAAAATTGTAAAATGTTAAGGCACCTCTAGAAAGATGCCAACACAGGACTAGTACGACAGTGTATATTTCTAATAGCATTGGTGAGTACCAGGATATTTTTTTTCAAGAATGAGTGCTGTGCTTTTAATTATTGCTGTAAATCGCCATTTTCACTTTATTTTACTTTTTGAAAATGCTTCTTTGAACGTTCCTTGTTCGATGAAATTCATTGAAGGAGCTTGCAGTTTCTGGAATATTGCACGTTTTCAGCACTTTTTAATTGATATTCATTTCTACTTTTAATATATATTATGTAATTATTTTATTAATAATATAATATAATATCAAAATACAATTATTATTATATGTAATAATCGTGTAATATTCTTTATTTAAAATATTTTTTATTATATTTATTTATAAATATAGTTACATATTACGTTATTTATTTCTAATTATTATTGTTCATTATTTATAATTTTTATGGTATATGAGTTCTCTTATAAATAATTTTTATTATATTACAATATGATTATGAATCTTTTTTATAATTACTATTAAATTATGAAATTATATAGAATAATTATTATTATACCATATTATATAAACAGTATATATAATAATTATACTATATTAAATTATATTATAAGATTATTATTATATACTGCATAAAAAAATATAATTATTAATAAATATAATTTTCATCATATTAAATTGATATTCATTATTGATCGATCTTGGTTATTCTGAATCTATATATTCCTATATTCTTCATTTGACATATATTTCAATATGTTTCAAAACAGTTCTTTAAAATTATTTTTCTGGCAATTCGTTACCTGTACGCCGCCATCTTGGATTCCATTTCAGCAACAATAGGTGCTGCTTGGCGCGTAGCTCAACGATATCAAATTAGTTCCATTAAATTTAATAAAAAATAAAGGCTTATGTTTACAAAAGAATAAATATGAGAGTTAGAATGGAGTTCAATTAATAAATAAGCAGTGTCACACCACAGAACGAAACACTTAACACTAGTGACAATAAATGGAAAAGTAGATGGTAGACGATTATTTTAGGCTGTCGCGCCGTATCAGGCGTATCAATGATACCGGATTCCCTAGGTATTGGGGTCCCAGATCACGTAATATTTTAACACTTTCAAATAAATTTTATTAATGTGATTATTTTTATTTATTTATTATTATTGTTTTTTTGAAAAACTAGGGTGCACAAAGATTTCTAATACAAGGCCTGCTCAGAGCTTGATACGCCAGTGGATTATTTATTTATAAACGTCGTATTTAAAAAGCAACAATGAAGGTGATTGGTGAAGATGTTGACTGATAATAGGAACCATGAGTGAGAATGCTTGATTTAAGAATTTTGAATTGGCAACGAGATTGGGGGTGAACATTGGCAACTAAGCCTTTGCAGACACGGCAAGTTCCCAAATGTAACAGTCATTTCAGTAAAGCACCATCGAGTGGCGGAACTCGCTACCAAATTTGTAACGCTGGAATTAATTTTTTAATTCAATTTCTCTTCGGGTGTTAAATATTTCGGTGATTTAATTTTGCCAATTGTATCGGATCCATATTGATATTCAAGTGATCTTTGTAACTTTATTATATGGCCCTCGTGCCTGTGATTTTCGCATCCTGAAAATCGATCCTCTCCAGCCGGGACCGAACACGCAAACATTGGGATTAGGAGGTAGGCATGCTACTTCTAAGCCAGCGAGCAGACATTCTTGTATACTAGATTACAGTTCAATTTCTGGCCTCTTTTGGAAAATTGCTAAGTTTATCGTTCGGTATATTACGAAGCGAATCCAAATCTCTTTCAGTATAGAACTCGTGCCGGGATGTTGCTATCTAAAGTTGGAGTGGCTAGTTTTGATGCTACGATATTTCAAAATTTTGAACTATAATACTGAATTGGCATTTTGAAGTGAATACGTCTTTAAAACTGCTTCCATAGAGGGACGCAATTAAAAAAAAACGAATGATAACGAAATTAGGGGATACAGTTTGGTGTTGCTGCTACATATCTATCATCTCTATCTAAAATTCAATTACACCACTGGATAGCTAAAGGATCACAACATTTATTACGCTAAGTAAGGATTGTGAATCATCGCATGTGGTGGAGGGAAGCGCCGCCATTTTGAGTTAATTTTGCTGCGCATCGAGATTTTCATTTAGTATAACTTTTGACTCAGAGAAGCTACGACGTTCGGTTTAGTTTCAATCGACAGATCGCATCACAGTCTATTGATTGTATATAAAACATTGGTGTAAAATGGTGACAATGGACATAATAAGGTGTTAAAATAAAAAAAAAATATTACCAAAAATTTATATAATGTCGGCCTATACGCGTCAAAAAGCCAAGTTCAAGTACAGAAATCGTACACCGTTGGACAGGGCGTCTCAAGAGCAATCGAATGGTACCAATATAACACCATATGAGTGAGTCATGCAGTGCCAGGAACGTAAAAGAATGAATGCAACCGAGTGGATCACCGACAGTGCCAGTACATCTGCAGCTGGGGCAGTTGAAAGTGTACAAATGGATGATGAAATCGCTTCTATATTGACACCTGACTGTGCAGGCGTCGATTGTGTACTATCTTCGTTTACGAAGACACATTGGGCAGCGACTAGGACACGTTTCACTACGACGTTTGTCAACAATCTATTCGAATATAAGTGTGATGTGTGTGATCGTCTATGGCTTCTGAGCTTATTGAAGCCGACAAAAGAAAAACACTTACCGCTGCTTGGTAATATTTTCCATGAAAAGCTAATGGTTGACTTTAAACTGTGCGCAACGTGTAAAAATTCACTGGACTCGGACAAAGTGCCCACGTTGTCACGTTCGAACGAATTTTTGTATCCAACTAAGAAACAAGGGTTGCTCTCATTAGATCTAGTATCACCGCAACTATTATTCATGCAGATACGACGGCTGCGACGCCATTAATGTTCCCGTGGATGTGGAAACGATGGTGCAGCAGCTACCGCGTCAATTGGACGATGATCAGGTGTTCAGTGTTAACATAAAGAACATGATATATAAATCTGCGTATCTGAGCGGCGTGGTCAAAAAGTCAGTCGCAAATGCTTGGCTGCAATTCTTACCTGGTCAACCATTATATAAGCATTACAAGATGACGATAAACTGGGATTCATTTTATGTGAACACAATAACCAGTTGTGTGGTCGCCATATATCGTGACATCAATAGTATCACGGGTTGTAATAGAGTTAACATTGACATTTCGGACATTAATTTGGGAATGAAAGACGCAAAAGCCATGTATGTGTGTGGTGTTGTCTGTCTAGTAAACGTAAAGGTCAATGGCATCTTCAAATTCCTACTCGGGCGTGTGTACATCCATCCGGGCACAGCGTTAGCATAAATTAAACTCTTTATGTTACGATCGCTATTAAAATATTCCAAAAACCGCTAAAATTATACACTATTACGTTCCTTTTCTTACTACACCAATTATGATAATCGGCGACTTTAATGTTTTTATCTCCCAAGGCCATTCATTGCCCGTCTTCATGCTTAACGAGTTTAAGTTGTGTTACATCGAAACTTCGTTAGATAATACCTATATTGATTTTACGTTTACCAGAAATCTCGATGTATCTTGTATGTCATTTGTGTCATACTGTTCGTATCACAGACTTATAATGAAAAAAAAAAGAAGTTATATTATAACACAGTAACTATTAATTTACATGTGATTTCTCTCCTCGACCCGTTGAAAGGAAATAGTTGCCATGATAAAAATGCATGGAACATTAGTGTTCAAATATGATTATAACATACATAAATGATAACATTTTTTATAAAAAAAAATATTTCCCGCTACGCGACGTATTCACGTACAATACACGACCGTGTCCCAGACACAGCCACACCCTCTCTTTTTTTAGTATTTTTGTATTATGTCTACATATATATTTAATTTTGTGTGTTTTATGTGTTAAATTTATATGTTATCACACAATTAAATATGTTGGGCCGCTAGGAAAATGTAAACATATGAATTTTATTAGATGAGCAGTTTGGTACGTAACTATAACGATGAGATAACTATAAAATGTTTAGAGTTTTAGATTATGTTATCAATAAAATTTTTAATATTTTTAAGATAGTGGATTCGATAGAATAAAAAAATATAAATTGAAACACTAACATATAAAACAAAATATCTTAATTTACATATTAGGGATGCTGGCATAAATGCATCAGTTTATAATACAGTGTCTTCAAAACTAAAATTAACTCAATAATGACTCAAAAATAAAGTTACACAATAGTATTGTACCTTTCTTAAAATTCAGTAGTAATTGCTGATGTTATACTCACTACATTTTTTTAAAATAGAAAAACGTGGTAACATACAGCACTATATCACAAGCTTTAATGGAAGAATGGTGAAGTAATGGTCAAACAAAACTTTCAGGGAAATCTTCTCGCCTCCTTTGGTCACGTGACTTCTTTTTAGGGGGGCGGGGGTCTGTCTTGGCCTGTAGAATTCAGACAGTTTTGGACTAGTTCCGTTTACCGCAAGCTAGTGATCGGAGAACTTCTTCTGTAACATGCGTTGAGGCCAACAAGCTCGGCCACCGGGAGAACCCAGCAACTTGCTCGTCGATCTTCCGACTGATTGAAGTGCGGTTGATAGCTGTTCAACTTTAAGCATATGAGCCACAACCCAGCCCTCAGTCCCATACCTGAATGTCTTTGATGAAAAAACGACGAAAGTGGAGTTTTTCCATTCTGTGAGATGCTTCATGGTGATTGGTGGATGCGATGAGATTCGGGAGGCGTACTTAAATTCGTTTTCTCAATGTTAAAAGAAAATTGGATTCCGAGATCGGACGAAGTGAAAACATGTTATTCACAGAACCTAAAAATTGGTCCAAAAGGACAAAAAGACCGAAAACCCTGATTCTGAGAACATGTTTACGACTTTGGTGCTGATGATTCGCAGAAGTTTTTATCTCACACCACGAATCCTTTACGGTGAGAAATAAGTGTTAGAAAACTCTGGTCTCTTCCTTGAAACGATAAAGGCAAAGAACGTCTATGATGCCTGGGCCAGGAAACTGACACAGACCAAGCCCAACGACTCCGACTTTCAAAAATATCATCTAGAGGTTGGCAAATTGGGTGAGATTGTTCACGTTCCCTTGTTTATGATCTTGGTGAGTGAGAAAGAACTGAACATTTTATCCATACAGGGCCGTTTCTAACCACCAAATTATTACGTACCCCCTCCCCTCCACTATTTCATGAGCGCTCCCTTCCTTTTGTTTTTACCTTGACAGTATTCATCCAAGAGAGATTTTTCCTGAACTCTCTTACTCTTTTTCCTTTCTTTGCTTTTGCTCTTAGGACAGTGTTTCTCAAACTGTGGGGCGCGCCCCCCTGGGGGGTGCGATAACCCTGCAAGGGGGGCGCGAGCATATTGAAAATAAAAGGTTTAAAAAAAATAATTTTTTGGAATGAAATAAAACAAAATGCTTTTTGAAAAAATAAAAAATACATATTTACACTGATATAATTTATATATATCATCTGGTTTTCCACTTTCAAAAGATTCCACTTCAAACGTTCATTAGCTATCTTTGATCCTAAAATCAAATAAAAAAAAAAGACATTTTATTTGCTTTGCTGTAATCCCACGATGAGAGATTTTTTTATTACGTTTCTGTTAATCCGTAAGATACTTCTTTTGATTATAATCTCTTTGACCTTCAAACTTACTGGTATGTTTAACTCAGTCTCTTTTTCTTTTAGGAAACTTGTAAATAATATTTTTCTGTTGCTTTTTTTCCCCATTTGAATGAGTTTTATGATAAATGGATAAGCACATATTGAGCACTTTGAAGGATTATTTGGCCAAGATGTAATTTTATGAGTATTCTGAAACACATAATGCATAATGAAAAACGTTTTACACAATTATTTTTCTAGAACTGACATCGATGTTTTCGTATCGAATACACATTTTACATGGGAGCGGTCGCATGAGGCGCTGAATCACTCCAGGCTCACGAAATTGTTAATTCTGGTAAAACTGTTTATTCGTTAACAGTGACCTTGACAGAGTATTCTCCTATTAGTAGACAGTCTTAATGGGAACTAAAATGAATTTGTCACATGTATGCCTCGTTTTTGAGAGTGGCAAACGTTTTTTTTACAATCAAGGTACTTGTTTTGATCGAGTTCCCTACGCGACCACTTTTGTTCAAAAATATTTTCTATGAATATGCTATACTTTCCCCTATGATTAACTTTGTGGTTTTGATTGCTGTGTTGTACGACTTATTATGGTTTATAAATGTAAATGAGCAGAATATAAAAAAAATGGGCATCTGTGATCTCTATTGAAGGAAGTTGAAACTGATCAAGCAATTGAAAAACCTGATGAAATAATGCATACTAATCGTGATAGCGAAAGTAAATATGAGTAAAGCGACAGACATGAAACACTTGAGTTGAATAGAAATTTTCAAATGCTGCCTAAAGAACTCTATCAAGAAAGCTATGAAGCCATAAATGTAACTCTTCGCCTTGCCAAAAACACACAAGCAAGAAAAGATTCAACATGCCATTTGTAGATCATCAAAGAACAGCAAAATTACAATAACGTGAGCAAAATATGACAGTTTTGCTTGCAAATAACTTTCTTGTATTGTTAGTGAAAAGTGTCTGTGATTTATGTTCTTTATTAAGGTCACGCACATTTGGAACAGTTTCTTTAGTTTTATTGGATTTTTTCTCAAATCATCAAAGAAAAATACAAAGTCCTTGAAAGTAGGTAAGTATATTTTCTTTTAATTAAATTATTCACTGGAATTGTGATTTTTATCGTGCATAGTAAAAATAATTATAAAAAAAAGGATTGGGGTGACCATTAACGTTAGTGTGGATTGGGCGCCTGCTCCCTGGTTAAAACATTTTGAAGGTTTCTCGCTTTAAATATTAAAAATAACACAATTATTCTTCATTAGAATTTTAGATTCATTTTCCTTATTTAATATTAATTCTAAATGCTTATTCTGTGAGGCTTAAAATTACAGTTCGTTTTAAACTATTTATAATAGGAGCATTCATTTAAAAAATCATTTTATATTTTTGTATACATTGTTGTGCATTTGGTTTTACTCTCCTTACAATTAAGCTATTATATCAAGAATAATGTATTATTTT
>BMAV01014932.1:77909-119327 GCA_019973955.1 Trichonephila inaurata madagascariensis
ATTTATGCTTTAGTACTTTTTTATTAGATTATATTTTGTGAGTAAATACTATTGTTTTGCTTTTCTAATAATAAAATGTCTATTTTTATTTCAAAGGTAATATTTTGGATTGTTTATTATTCTGTTAAAGTATTTTGTCGCGATCAGAACCCGTTAGCGGACCAAATAAATAAAGTTTTCCACTTTAAATTGTATTTACATTTTTATTAATATTTAACTTTTTACTCTTATACAAAAGTCGACGAGTTTAAAACCTCAATATATAATTATTAAAATAAGTAAAAAAATAATGTTTGTAAAAAATGACACACCATGAACCAATCATTAGAATTAAATAAAATCCAATGCGTAAGCGACTTGTATTAGTACAAATAAATGACGAACTTTTCAAAGCAAAAAAAAATATTAAGTGTCCGAAATAAGTATTTGATGTAGCCACCACGCACTGAAATAAGTGCTACTATACGAAGTGGCATGGAGTCAAACAGATTTTAAATGTCTGCTTGCGGAAGAAAATTCCATATTTCTTGTATGCGCAGCATAAGTTCGTCTTTTGAAGCTGCAGAACGTGGATTACGAGTGAGACGCCCGACCTACCAAATCTCACACGTGCTCAATAGGCAACACATTTGGTGAATAAGCCGTCCAAGGAAGAAGTTGGATGTGTTAGGCTGAACAAAAGTCTCGAACAGTCTTTCCAATATGTGGGCGTGCATTATCTTGCTGAAAGATAACTCCAGGGATGCCTTGAAGGAAGGGAAAGACTTCGGGCTGTAGCACTTCACGGACGTACCTGTTGCTATAGAGATTACCTTCAATTCGCAGCACATCGGAGAGTCCATGATACGAAATCGCACCCCAAACTAAAACTCCAGGTGTTTGGTCACTATGTCGTTCTATAATTCACTCTAGAAGGCAGCGTTCAGCGGCATAGCGTTTAAAACGAATGCAGCTATCAGGGCCCCACTAAATGAAGCGTGTTTCATCTGAAGAGAAAACTTGGTGCCAATCACACAGCTATCCAGGCTCTGTGCTCATGAGCCCATTGCAGATGCAGCCGTCGATGGTGTGTCATGAGAGGGATCCTGTATAAAGTCACCCTTGCCACTCAATCCACGGTGAAGCAGACGTCGACGAATTGATGAAGCTGACGCCTATAGCAGTAGACCAACGTGCCGTCAACAGCTTGGAGGAAGCTGTATGGTCCTTCTCTATCATGCGGAGCAGGTGTCCATCTTCGTGAGCTGATGTCACCTTCCGTTGTCCACTGTCAGTCTTTTGAGTTGTTTGGTGCTCGTCGGTCCACTGCTTCCAAACTCGCAGAAACTCTTCTGCTGTACCCAAGCTCCTATATTACGCGATAGGAAAATCCTCTTTCTCGGAGGCCGATAATCCTCTTCCGTTCAAACTCCGTAAGTGGTTGGAATTTCTCCTTATTTCGTCGTGGAGGAATACTTAGGTCTCACTAAACGTTCGTCACTAACAAATAATCATTAACTATTTTCAACGTCTCACTACACCCCTCTATTTATACGCTTTAAGCATCAGTTCAGAAGGCGCTGCGAACGCCTCGCATGCTCGTTGGCTCTGAAATTTTACTAATTTTCCGTAACATTCTATAATTGATATTCGTTGCAAAGTTCATTTAATTCTGATGATTCCTTCATGGTGTTGCATTTCTTTCAAACAGCATTGTATTATAATTAATAATTAAATATAAAATTAATTACTATAATATTTATCAATAAATAACAGTAAGTATTGTAATAAGTAATTGAAAATATGTCAAAACATAAAAATTAAAAAGTTTTGTATTAAGCCGAAATATGAAAAATTCTCTAGAGGTAGCGACACATTATGTCTTCGCACGCGGGCGGCCGATACCCTAGGATCGGCCCTGAATATAATTGATGTGGATTCCGACGACGAAAATGAGATGAATAGGCAGCTTCTAATCCCAAATCATCCGAAATGAGGAACATCATGAAAAGTATGCGTATATGTTCCAATATTGAAATGAATAACAGAATGGATGTCATTGAACAATTTGATGTTAAAAAGACAATGCAAAGAAAAATATCAGATTATTTTCCAAAAACTCAATAAAACCTCTGTTTTGCAACACCTTGAAAATATTGAATTAAATTTCATTGTGAATGTTTTCGTTTCAGTGATTTTTATAAAATACATACATATCTGTGTAAAAAAAAATGTCAATATATGACTTTTTTCATTGCTATATCCTTCATTACGAAATTCTTTTAAAACGAAAAAATATTTCAATCCGCTCAATTTCATGTGTTAAATGATTTTCACTATTATTTATAACTATAAGTTTATCAACAGTTATTCTTAATTAGTGCAAACTATATTTATTTGAAAGAAATGTATCAGTTTTGTTTTACATTCTCTATTTAGCGTCTTATTTTAAAATTATGAATTTGCTGAGAGAATGAAATGCCTTTTTGGAAGGATAAAAAATTTCATTGTGGTTTCAAAACAATTTTATAATTAAATTGCACTTACTTGAATCTAACTCTGATGTATGTATGAGAAAAGTAAAAAAAAGAACTCAATTACAGTCAAACTTCTTTAATATCAAGGAATTGCAAGGTGAGCACTACGATAACTATCACTAATTTTTTACATATAGCACATCTACAAGTTCAATTATTACATTTTGTGCAGTACCTTCGTATGACAACCGTTTGGTGTACGAAATGCATGGTGACGCTGCGAGTACTACGTAGTAGTAAAGAGCATTCCAAAAAGTGAAAAACAACGAGGAATTTCTGCTGTTAAAAATAATCGAAATCACCAGCACAGTAAAAATTATTTAGCATAGCGTTTGTGTTAAGCACATTCCCAAAAACATATATTTCTTTAAAAGGACTACTTTTTTAGCAACCGATTATTGCTTTAAGTTAACATTATTTTATCAAATAATTCTATAAAGTTAAATTACGATGCGTATTAACAGATTTAAATATTGGCAATACAATGGAGTTTCATTACAAACTTTCGATCCTTACAACTACTAAGCAAAAATCACCTTTTGTTTATGCTTCCGCCAGGGGCGTAGCTACCACGGTATCAATGATAAGGGGCCTCAAGCTACAGTGGTCCTAACATGTGTAGCTACAGTCCCACTAGCAGGGCTCCTATATATAAAAGTCGCCGTGGTAGCCAAGCGGTCAAGGTATCGGATCATGGCTGGCGTGACATGAATTCGATCACAGTACCACTGAAAACCCGCCGTTAAGGGGGGCGATGCACTTTAAATCTGTCGAGAGCTGAAACGTCCTCCAGTTGGTGTTGTGTGGTAGCTATTAGAGGGGGGGTGCCAGCCCAGATGTCGTCCTCGTTACTTGACCATGGTTCAAAATTACGAGGTCCGCAGCCAAAAGCCCTCGTGTAGCTGAACAATGCGACGCTAAACTTCCCTCCCTCGCTCACCCATATTTAAAAAAAGTGTCCCGAAAGAATTTTGATACAGAGCCCATTCAGAACTAGCTACTTCTGGGTTTTCTGCCGCAATTTTTTAACGTCTTCATACTTTTACTGCTCTTTGCTTCTTAAATGGCTGTCTAAATGTGGCGTTAATTCCAAATTTAATTTTTCTTTCAAATTTTAACAAAAAAATTTATGGTAATACTTTTTGAAGAATAATCTCCAAACTAGTTTAATGATTAAAGTTTGCTCAATTTTTTAAAAAAATTCCTTTTATAACAATTAAGTTCTACATGTTTTCTGTACGATCAAGGCTATATTATTCTGAAAGTCTTAAGTGATTGTACAAAAAGGTTCAGATAAAGAGAGACAACAGAATCCAAATTATCAAAAGTATTTCCCTTTAACCCACGTTCTTAGCGTTTGTTCTCCCATCAAACAACAATAGCATGCTGGTTTAGATCATAATGGAATATGAAGGATGGTAGAGCAAAATAAAGAAGCAAAAAGAATTTGTTTAAGGCTGTTTTCGGTAAAAGTACGAGAGCTTGAACTGAACGCGAAGCACATTTTCAGACAGAAAAATACCTCAATTTCCACGGAAATTTGCAATATCTTAGTTCATACCTCTGTTAACAAAATAGTGTTCTTAAAAATTTCAAAATATTCCATGAATATTTTCTTTTTGCGTTTTAATACGTGAAGGCGTAGCCCATTTAACATTACGATATAGGAGAAAAACACGAAACACATTTTACACCAGAAAAAAATGAATCAACTCGGTTAAAAATGGGAAGTATGATAAAAAAATACTGCTCTTTAAAGGATAGTGAAGCCAGAATATCATATTAATTTTTCATTTCTTTTATATCTGAAAAAATGTTCCAAATTCGGGTCCTATTCTTTAACATTAACCGAAAGCAGGCTTAATATTATGTGAATTTACTTTATAAGAATCTCTTACCACAAATCGAGAGATAGGTAATTTAAACAGTAACATGTTATAATTTTGTCTATTAAAAAAAATTCCCGGATATAAAAAATAACTACTTTTTACACCACTCTTTATAATAGGAGAATTAAAATATGTAGTTTTCAACGAAATCTCTCCTTCGACAAAACTTCTCATATCCTCTAGATAAAGAACTGGTTTTCTGGACCGGTAGGAATCAGGATAATGTGAGCTTTTTCATTTCTATTCCGTTTCATTGTATTAAGTACTGGACACTCACTGTACCGCAGTTGAATATATGCTTAATATTATCTAATATTTACATATCAGTAAAGCTCCCTTTTTAAAAAAATTATTTAATTCAATTAGCATTCTTTAATTTACCAAGCATACTCGGATATTTACACAATATGGGTTTCCGATCTTCAGGGCTTTTTGATTCGTAGATTGTGCCAATAAGTTCTAAAATTTCTCCAAACGATGTTTTGTCTAGATCAGTACAGGTAAAAGCCTCTTCAAGATAATACGTACTCCCACCTTCCCTTGTTCCATCTACCTCCCGTGTGAGGAATCGAAGCTAGACGGTTATTTGGATTCCTATCATGTCGCAAAGGCACAATAAATTTAGATATCGAGGCCTTCTCTGGGAATTGAACCCAGGCCCTGTGCACAGATGTCCGGCGCACTAATAACACTACACCGGATAACTGACAATAGAATCACATAAAAGAGCAACATAGCATAATTTTTTTAAAAAATTATAATAAATTTACGCATAATTCAGTAAAATTGAAAAATTATTTAATAAAATAAATTTTGTATTTGTCGCGTTTGTTACAAAGATTATGAAAAT
Organism: Trichonephila inaurata madagascariensis; assembly: GCA_019973955.1. NCBI lineage: Eukaryota > Metazoa > Arthropoda > Arachnida > Araneae > Nephilidae > Trichonephila > Trichonephila inaurata. The sequence goes on from BMAV01014932.1 coordinate 83,165, forward strand.
GATAAGCAATGTCAAGTCAAATATAAAATTATATCAATTCATAGAAAGCACACTACTATATTGATTGAAACTGAACTATTTTGCAATTACAATCTGTATATCTGAAATCTTGTCTATATTTGTAAAATTATTAAAATAAAAGAAATTTTATAAAACATATTCTCCTAATTTTTTTTTTAATATTAGTTAAATTGTGATTGTAAAATTTTTGGCGTGCAATTCATTTGGAATATTTGTTATATTGTATTTTATATGTTACAGAAAAATATAAGGGGACAGAAAAAAAAATTATTTTTTCGAAAGGTATCACTAATGATAAAAGTTTGGATGCCCCTGCTCTGGAGTTTTTCGCTAATTCTAATAAGCAAATTGTACTGCAAAATTTTAACATGAATTAGCTGCATGACCCGGCGTTGTACGGGCTTCTTCAAGAGTATAGCTTTTCGCCTTGGAAATGTTCTCTTTCCCTCTCAGGTGTCAGCACTTCCTGGTTGTATGTGTGATTTCTGTATTAATGTCATTTAAACTCTCTTTTTCGAAGTTCCTTCCACCTCTTTACCCCGCCGTACGGTTCTATTTACTGTCCATTTAGCCCGCCTTTGCACGGGCTTTTTTCGTGAGTATAACTTCATCCCCGTGGAAACTTTCCCTTTCTCTCTGGACGCCAGCAATTCTTGGTGTGTGTCACGCGCGGAGTAATTTCTATATTTTTATCATTTAAATTCTTTTTTCCGAAATTTTTTCTACTTCTTTTTTTGTCAAACAGGCTTTTCTTTGTCAGAGTTTTCTTTTTCCAGTTTTTTCTTTTCCCTTTGTTCAACCCGGTGTTGTGTGTGCACGGGCTTTTTCAAGTATAAGACTCTTTTCTTCCCCTGGGAAAGAAGTTTTATTCTCAAGAAGACAGACAATGTACGAATTTATTATTAAATAATTTATTTTGAAATGAATAATAATAATAAAAAAAAAAACAATACAGCTTTAATTTTTTGTAAAAAAAAAAAATATTAATTTATATCCATTTTTGTTAAATAATGAATCAAAAAATTCTTACAGTTAGCTATTGAAAAGACTACTTATTTTTGGATGCGTGGTCTTAAATTCACACGTAAGCAAATGTATCCTTTTATGTAAGGCTATCTTCGCAGAAAACGATAAACGCAAAAACGCGCCGAACATACCAAAAGATGGGAAATGATCCGAAGAATCCATTCTGACAATTTAATTTCTTAAATTACAATTATTTGAAAAAATATTAATTAAAAACGATAAAAAGCATAATTCGTGTGCTTTGTTGTAACAATGAAGACTCGGTTTCACCAGTTTGGCTGAAAATCGATTTTCGGCGCCAACTTACGTCATTTTTATAACAACAACGTTATTACAACAATGCAGGTGAATAGTGAGTTGAAAGTTTTTAATTAATAACTTTTCAATTAATCGCAATATTGGAATATAAATAGTCAAAGTGGCGTTCTAGGGTTATTCCCGATCTCTTGGTACCCTTTGGCGAGTTTCTGCGTGGTGCGGTTCGTGAGAAGATAAATACACATAGATAGATAGATAGATAGGTACGTTTGTTTACTTTCGGATTTTAATAGTGTAGACTAGCTGCATAGCCCGGCGTTGCACGCGCTTTTACCGAGTGCATAACTTTTTGCCAAAGTAAATTACCTCTTGCAGTCTTGTATTTAGTACTTCTTGGTTTGTGCATGATTTCTATATTTTGTCCTTAAAAATCCTTTTTTAGAAATTTCTTTTGTGTCTTTGCCTCGTCAGACGGGTCTGTTTACCCTCCGCTTAACCCGGCGCTTTTTTCAAGAGTATAGCTCCATCCCCCATGGAAATTTCCCCTTTTCTTCTGAATGCTAGCACTTCTGGGTGTCTGTGTGTGCGCAATATGTGTAATTTCTATATTTATGCCATTAAAACTCCCTTTACTGACATGTCATCAGTTTCCCTTCCTTGACTGACAGGTTTCTTTTTCCTCAGCTTAGCCCGGCGTTGCACGGGTATTTTTGAGTATAAAACATTTTTCCCTCTTTTTTCCCCAGAGAGAAATCTTTCTCCAAATTTCTATTTTCGATTTAAATTTACGAAAGAAAAAAAAAATTATTTTAATGTTTGAAAAACCAGAAAAACAAAAGTTTTCAAAATTACACAGCTCCATGAATTTTTTTTAAAGAAAATGTAACAATTTACTTAATTTTAAAAAAAAATAGCTAGCCGTATGGCTTTGCGCTGCAGGGGCTATTTCGAGTGAATTACATTTTGCCCATGGAAAATTTTCTTTCACTTCTTTGTGTCAACACTTCCTGGTGTGTGCGTGATTTCTATTTTAATATCATTCTCGAATTTTCTGAAATTCCTTCCACTTTTTTGCATCATTGGAAAGGTTTATTCCCCTTCCGTTTAGCTCAGCGTTGCACGGGCTTTTTCCAAGTGCAAACCTTTTTCCCCATGGAAATTTCACCTTTCATTCCCGATGCCAGCGCTTCTGTGAGCATGTATTTGCAAGGGGGGGATGTTAGTGATCTCTGTAATTATGTCATTAACATTTTTTTACGAAGTTTCTTCCGCCTCTTTTCCTTATCGTACAAGTCTCTTTTTCTTCCGTTTAGACTGCAATGCATAGGCGTTTTCTAGTGTAATACTGTTTTTAACTCTTTTTCCTTATAGATGAGATTTTCAAATTTCTATTTTCAATTAATGATTAAAAAAAAAAACAATTTTCTTTAGCCAAAAATATTTTCTAAAAATATTTTTTTATAAAGCTAATATATATATATATATATATATATATATATATATATATATATATATAGCTAATTTTTCCTAAAAATATTTTTTTAACAGAAAGGAAAATGTTCCTAATATAATATATTAAAAAAAAAAACCTAAGTATATTCATTATTTTTTAACACACAATAATTAGAATCTGAAATATTAAAATTGATTTTAAACCTTCATTTTTCAATCAATCGTTGTATACTGTTAGCTAAAAAATGTCTCTAAAATCTAATTTAATTTTATCCACAAAAACAATATACCATTCAGTATTGAATATTTAATTTAGTAATGAATAATGTCAAACAATACTGCTTTAGTTATTATTTAAAATAGTATATTAATTTAAATCAATTTATCGGTAAATAATGAATACAAAAAATTCTTACCTTAAGCTACTGAAACTATTGCTTATTTATGGATGTTTGAGAATTTTATAAACAACTGAATATTATAGAATGCAAAAAATAACCCTCGAAAAAAATCCATTCGACGGAAAACGCAAAAACTTTTTTTAAAATCCATAATTTTTAAGCAAACTTTTTATTCTTCACTCACAACAGGAGTACAAGTTTGACAGAGCAAAACTATGACAGCAATTAGATATGCACAACAATTTAAACACAACAATAGGAATTCTCTGCGCGATAAATGGGATAAATGGTTAAATTAATCATGCGTTTCAATGCTCTTAATTAATATCTTTTGAACTGATTGCAATATCGGGAAATAAATAGTCCAAAAACGGCTTCCTTGAATCATTCTCAATCTTTTGGTAACTTTGGCGAGTTTTTGCGTGGTGCGGTTATCGAAAAGATAGACACACATAGATAAATACTGTAACGAACTCTAGACCCCTTCTAAGACTCTAAGTGGCAAAGCGAACTGATCCGAAGCACTGCGCATGCACGAGTGCCAAGCCAGAGGCAGTCGGTGTTTACCTCTCGACGAGAGCGGTGGATTCTGTGGGCTCAGCCAGTGAGCGCAGTGTGGAAATTGGGAGTGTGACCACCTCGACAAGAGAGGACAGAGATTTTGTGTGCTCCATCCGTGAGCGTGTAGAGCTTTTGAAAGTGTGTGATTTCCTCTCGACAAGAGAGATTATATTTTTAGCTCCATCACAGCGAGCGTAAGGAATTATTTCTCTACAAATGTCAACGCTCGGAATATTAATGATTTTTTCTTAAAACGTGTATATAATGTAAATTATTTAATGTCTGGGAATTGCCCTGTGTTCGTGAAAATAAAACTTCAAAATACCAAACAAGTGTCATCACTTATATGCTTAAGACGTTACAATACGTTTGTTTACCTACGAATTTTAATACTGAAGAGGCATCACTTTCTTCATATACATTTTTCATCATATACTTTCTAATAATTGTTTATTATAAAAAAAAATCATATAATTCTTTTGCATAAAGTCACCCCCCCCCCCCTTTCTATTTTATCAAGGCTGAAAAATGCATTATATTGTTCTTTATTACTGTTATAATTTCAGATTAAATCGAATGTAATAGCGGAGTGATTATGTTCTCCAATTCTAAACCGCCGTTGTTTCTGTCGTGTTGTAGGTTCGAATCTTCGTGCTACCCATGATGTAGAGGGGTTGATAGACGTTAAATTTGTAGAATTTCATTCTTGTTAGCATGGTGTGCAAAGTAGGAAAAAAAATCAGGTGATATCCTCGTCATTTGTCCGTTGTGAAAAATAAAATGTATGTGCATACAAAACAAATATGTGTGTGCATTACAGTTTCCTTTTTTCTGAGAAATTTTCCCTTACACGCTTGATGTCAGCACTTCCTGGAAACTTCTATATTAATGTCATTACAATTTCCTTTTTCTATTTGTCTTCCGCTTCTTTCCCTTCTCAAACACAAATTTGCTTTATAAGTACAAAAGCAAATAAACATCATAACATATTTATTTTTTTTTAAATAAAATGTATCAAAAAGAAAAGTTTCATGGAAGACTTAAGCAATGGTACAAGAGAATATGTTGATATTTAGAATAATCTATACCAAGAATCTTTAAGTATTTCACAGTTATCAAATAATTTTAACTAAAATTAGAGACACAAAAACAGAGATGGAAACAGAATTTCACGGGACTCGTGGGGGGAACTCAACCTTCTGATATGTCAGACATTATATTTGTGAAACCATTTGCTTCTGAATTAAATATTATGTTTAAAGCTGTAATGTCGTGAGTAGTTAGAAAACAAGAAAAGTTGTCACAGCCTCATTTTAATATTAAAACAATATTTATTTGTTTCATAGGTTCTAAAGATGAAGTGATAAAGTCCAATAAATATGCCAAGCCGGGCGGACAGTCTATTTCACGGGAGTTCAATCCTTTTTCCGAAAGGCACTCGCTAATCCCTTTTCTTTTCAGGGCTCCTCTCCAGTTTTCTCCATCCAGGGCTCTCCATCAAGTTTTCCATCCAGGTTTCTCTCTCTGTCTCCCTCCAGGGCTTTCCTCCTGTCTCACTCCAAGGCTCGATATCTCCTCAAAATCAACCCCTTTTAAACACCAGGGGCGGGTCCACAACATGCCCCTCGTCTTCCTCATTGGCAGGCCAAAAAAAGGTCTGCCCTCGTCCCCGGGCCACATTCGTCTCCTATTTGTGCGGCAAACACAAACACATTCCTGGTCTGTCTGGTAACTAAGGGCGCCATAATTCTCATCTAACTTCTGAACACCCTTATTCATCACACCACCTGGGTTTTATAACCCCATTTCCTCGGCACCGGCCGAGGCAACAGGATTCTTTCATACAGGCTTCGCCTATATGTCAACCTATTGTCACCGGTTGGATATTGTAAATTCCAGACTCGATGTCGGCGTTTGTCCGAGGTTAGACAATAAACAATGACCCCATGGCCATGTGCTCTTGTCACCTAACGTCTGTTTGGAGCCATAAAACTTCGCATGAATAGAAAGGTGAGGTTCAACCCAATCGAAGACGTCACAAAGCCCATTTTCCAGAGCGAGGGTAGAAGACCCTGTTCCACGTGTCACTCCACAGTATGTAACAAAAGAGTTTACATTAAAAAAATATTTTCATGGTTGATTAGGTATAAACTTATATGGCAGTATTAAAAATTTATATGGACAGGTTTTTAATAACTTGCTTAAATTTTTAAAATTTTAAGGGTACCGGCACATTATGTACTTTCAAAAAATCGATTTTTCAGTTGTAGTTTTTTCTGAATCTAGCATTTATTAAAGAACGAAATGATAAAGAAATTGAAAAATACATCTTAGTGCTTTGTTCTCGAAATCTTTTCGAGTAAATATAATTAATAATATTATACATTATATTGTATAAGTATATATAGTTACTCTGAAGTGTTTATTGAAAAAGGACTTTTAGTTTGGACTATTAAGAAATAATATAAACGCTAACTCAATAACGACTTAAAAATGTAAAAAAAAAAAGACAAACAAACAAGTATAACTAACAAAATTTTGTCCTTAGCAATACGATTATGGTATTACATTGAAACAAATTAAAAACTACCAATACAAGACAATAAAAGACTGATAAAACAAAAAACTCTTTTTCATGATTTCAGAATATATTTTGATGATGCAAAATATTTGCATACATATATTTATATTACCGAAATAGCAATAATATTAATTTCGTCTATATAATCAAGCAAAAAATCGTATGTAGAAGGGCTTTTTTTTTTTGAATTTTTTCTGAATGGCAGGCGAATGAATTTCAAAATGCATGTCGAAAGCCATGGTAACGCGCTTCAAAGAAAACTAAGTAAAAATAGTAGAAAGAAATACTGACTTTCCTTTCCGAGAAATTTTGTCCTGTAAGCTTTCTTCGTTTAACTGGAAAATATGATCTTTTTTGAAGCTTTCACGATGATCCATTTTATTTAATAATTGAAATAAACTACGCAAAATAAGTTTTGAAACAGCTGATATTCAAAGAACTTCAACTTGAACAAGTAATATAAAAAAAATTTAAAGTCAACTCCTACTTAGATCAACAAAGAAAAATTTTATTTTTTAGGTACTTTTTATTAAATAGTTCAAATTAATATAAATATGTATGTATGACAGAATCACAATATTAAGTAGTAATTAATTTTTATTCATTATCATTAAAGTATCGTATTGTCATGCAAAACAATCGTGTATCAAAAATTTCAGTTCAATTGAATGCTTTAAAACGTGAGAAAAAAAAAAATATTTTAAAGTTTTGACACAAGTCGCCAAAATGGTCACTAAGTACTAAAAAATGATGCCAACGTGGCTGTATTTGTAATTCTTCGAATAATTAGTTTTAATCAATTAGTTTTTATTAATAATAATTAAATCATTGTATTGTCATCCAAAATAATCATGTATTTAAAATTTCATCTCAATCGAGCGCCTTAAAATGTATATTATTAACGATTGAAAATTTCACCAAGATAAAATAAATAAATAGAGAGTGTGAGCTAATAGTAAGAATTAAAGAACACGAATTTCAATTTTGGAGGTATGCAAGAAAATAATGCGAAAACTGCTTCACTTTATCCTGACGATTCAAGATGCATTACACCAGAGTGCCTATTTAACTAATTGAACCTGTAAAAAGTTTATATTGACAATGGAGCCCCTAAGTGGTACTTTTGTCCTTTTTATTGTATTATTTTTAAATTTCCACTACCTATACTTGCATTAAGAAAATGTGCTATTTGCTAATAAATAACAATTTTTTCATCTTTTCTTTTTTCTTTTTTTTTAATATTTAGAAAAGTTGAAAGTAGCATGCATTACTTTTTTTAATCAGATAATGGCACTCTTCCCAAAAAGGTTGGCCACCCTTGTTGTAAATAATTTCTTGAATTCGCTATAGATTCTTCGAAAACTAGCCCCATTTTAAAGAAAAACAAAAAACACATAACTGTTGCACAATCCACCTGAGACATAAATTAACATTCATCAATAGAACATAGGGGGAATTTCATGTATCCTTCCACAAAAAGACGGAGGTACAAGTTTAATTTCCCCTGTTTCGAGATATGCAATGCTGACTTTCTAATGACTCGCAAGTAAGTCAATTTAAAAATATTAAAGCGCATGCATTTGAAAAAGCATAAAAAAAGGAAGATTTCCCTGGTTTTACTTTTTTTTTCTTTCCGATTAGGGAAAAAGTTTTTACTATCCTTTTAGTGTACCAGATGTGAATTTCCTGATCTTTAATAAACATTGAAAAATACTTTAAAATATTTTAAGGAATTTGAAAACGAGAGGAACATTTACTGTTTTTCTTCACTCTTTCGAATATATTTTATTCTAAACTGTTGTAGTAGAAAACGCAACACCATGAAGGAATCATCAGAAATAAATTAAATTTAATTCACAAACAACTTGTATTAGTACAAATAAATAACGAAATTATGAAAGAAAAAGACAACAATATTAAGTGTCCGAAATCAGTATTTGGTGTAGCCACCATGCACTGCAACAAGTCCTGCTATACGACGTGGCATGGAGTAAAACAGATTTCGAAGGTCTGCTTGGGGAAGAAAATATAAGTTCATAAAGCATAAGTTCGTCTTTTGAAGCTACAGAAAGTGAATTACGAACGAGACGCTGACCAAACAAATCTCACACGTGCTCAATAGGCGACATATTCGGTGAATAAGCCGTCCAAGGAAGAAGTTGGATGTGTTAGACTGAACAGAAGTCTCGAACAGTCTTTCCAATATGTGGGCGTGCATTATCCTGCCGAAAGATAACTCCAGGGATGCCTTGAAGGAAGGAAAAGACTTAGGGCTGTAGCACTTCACGGACGTACATGTTGCTATTGAGATTACCCTCAATTCGTAGCAAATTGGAGCGTAAATGATACGAAATCGCAGCCCAAACCATAAATCCGGGTATTAGTCGTTCGATAACGCACTCTGGAAGGCAGCGTTCAGCGGCATAGCGTCTAACACGAATGCTGCCATCAGGCCCCACAAAGTGAAGCGTTATTCATCTGAAAAGACCACTTGGTTCCAATCAGCTTGCAAGGTTCTGTGCTCATGAGCCCTTTGCAAACGCAGTCGTTGATGGTTTGCCGTGAGGGGGATCCTGTATAAAGTCACCCTTGCCACCCAATCCACGGTGCAACAGCCTTCGACGAATTGACGAAGTTGTGTGTGTGTGTGTGATGCCTGTAGCATTAGACCAACGTGCTGCCAACTGCCTGGAGGGAGCTGTACGGTCCTTCTCTGCCATGCGAGCGCGTGCGCGAAGCAGGTGTAGATCTTCGCGTGCTGACGTCACCTTCCGTTGTCCACTGCCAGTCTTTCGAGTTGTTCGGTGCTCTTCGGTCCACTGCTTCCAAACTCGCATCATTGTGGAACTCTTCCGCTGCACACAAGCTCCTATTAAGCGATAGGATAATCTTCCTTCTCGAAGGCGGATAATCCTACCTCATTCAAACTGCGTAAGTTGTTGGATTTGCTCCTTATTTCGTCGTGGAGGCATACTTAGGTCTCACTAAACATTCGCCACTAACAAATAATCATTAATTATTTTCAACGTCCCACTACAGCCCTCTATTTATACGCTTTCAGCATTAGAGGGAGCTGCACACGTCACGCATACGCGTTGGCTCTGAAACTTTACTATTTTTCGTAATAATAATTATATATTACCTATAATTGATATCTGCTGCAAATTCTGATGATTCCTTCATGGTGTTGCATTTTTTACAAACAGTAGTTAGTAGATATACCCTCTAAGTGTAAATCGAAAAGAAAGAAAATCTCCATAGGATTTACATTACGCTCGAGGTTTCGTGATGGCGTGTCAACGGAAGCCTTAAAGCAGCTTTCGGTCATTTGTTAAAGGATAGGGATCAAACGGCAAGCACATTTATGAGCAGGAATAAGCTCCAATAGTAATAAGAATTTTTATGGCTATAAAGAAAATAATTGTTTAAAGGATAGTGCTCTTTGAATTTTGATTTTAAAAAAACCCGCAGTTTTCAGCATTATTGCAAAAGGAAATTTGAATTTTGTATGTTAAAGTATAAGAGATCAAAATGTAAAGCACACTTTAACAGAAAAAAAATTTATTTTTTCGAGTAAAATTATATAGTATATTAGAAAGACATGCTTCTCTCTTTTGACTGGTGTAGTCAGAATTAAGTTTTATGTTTTTATTAATTAACTTTTTTTTAATTTTAAGTTCCTTCTGAATTATTTTTGGCAGTGTTAGGAATATCTCAAACAGGTGGGGGCCCCCCCCCCTCCGTTTTGAAAAGCGAATTTATTCTTGGCTACAAATACTTATTTTTGGCGATATCCTTCTGAAATATAGTCGCCAGCTGAAGTTATGGTGACTTGCAAATTGTGACAAATAGTGGACAATGGAAAAGGTTTATAATGTACAGAGATTTAACATATCAAAATTGAACTTTCTGATTTAGGAATATTTTGAATATTTTTGCATGTGTGCTTTAAAAAAATTAATTTATTTACATAAATTATATATAATTATGCTGCTTAGAGTTTTTTTTTGTCTGTTATTGAAGAAATGTCTGTAAAAATATTTAAATTTTTTGAAGCGACTGAATGAAGAATTGAAAGTATACTTATTTTATACTTTACCGAAAATTGTGAATTAACTAAAGAACACAAATTACTACTTCTTGAAGCTCACAAATTAAAATTTTAATGTAATTATTGTAATGCAATTATTATTATTATTTTCTTTACAACTAACAAAGAATTTTTTTTTCCATCGAATAGATTTTCGATTTAAAACTGCACCATAAACCATTGGTACAACTATTAAACAAATCTTGTTTTCTTATTTAATTAACAGAAACTTATTTTTTCCCTTAATTATGATCAGATTCTAAGCTGCACGCTAAATTCTCAGCACGTTTTTGTGAAAAAAAATTAAAAATAGTGTAAAATACGTTATCGATGTACGATATATTTACGAATGAATTGACCCGCATGTTAATAGTCGTAGCACCACCCAGGAGCTGAAGATCGACCATAAAACAGTTTTAAATTTTTTGCGCGAAGTTGGATAAAAAAAAAAGGTCAATGTTGGGGTTCCACACCAATTAACACTAAAAAGCACGATGGATCCATTTGCGAAGCCTTGACCAAACGGAATGAAATCGACCCATTTCTTAAACGGATGGTAACTAGGGATGAGAAATGGGTCACATACGACAATATTGTACAAAAACAATCGCGCGTGGTCAAAGCGCGGTGAAGCAGCTCAAACGGTGGACAAACCAGGACTAACGGCCAAGAAGGTTCTACTGTGTATTTGGTGGAACTGGAAAGGAATAATTTATTACGAGTTGCTTCCGTATGGCCAAAGTCTAAATTCAGATCCATGTCAACAACTGGACCGTTTACAGCTAGTGACTTGGCTGGCCAACAGAAGAGGTTTTGTGTCCCATCAGAAAACGACAGGCAACAGACGTCTGTAGTGACTCGCCAAAAACTCTGGAAGCTTGGTTGGGAAGTTTTAATGCATCCACCATATAGCCAAGCGATTACCACCTTTTTCTCGCATTGCAAAACTTCCTGAGTGATAAGAAACTTTAATCAAGGGAAGATTGTGAAAATCAATTACTAGAGTTTTTCGCCAATAAGGACCAAGACTTCTATGAGAGAGGCATTATGAAGCTATCTTTAAAATAGCAGCAAATTATACAACAATACGGAACATATTTGACCAAAATCGGACAATACAAAACATATTAAATAAAGTCTTGAATTTCAGGCAAAAATAATGGATTTATATTTCCCCAACCTAACATTACATGAATTGGCTCTCATTGAAATAAAAATCTCCCATATTTTTCCTATGGCATTTGATTTTATTGTTGATCTTGTAGAAAGTATGTGTTCAGGTTTAGATGATAAAAAAAGTGTACTCCATTTCCTAATTGACCAACTCAAATTTTTAACCAGTGACAAGTTTTCTTAGAAATATTCCTCTGAAATTATGTTTTTCTTTTCTTTTTTTCCCTTTACATTACAATCCATATCTCCTAAAATCTATAAATTTGTAAGAAATTCAGGATATCTCAATATTCCCCATCACAGAACTTAACACAAAATTTGTTCATCTTTTAAAACTAACCCTCACACAGAACAATCAAACGAAAACTTTCTAGCATACATGAAGAAAAAGTAACCCTCCTCAAATCTATTGACAAAATTATCATACTGATGCTTTAGGAAATTTATTTAAAACAATATTAAGTTTTTAAAGGCGATAATAATCTTGGGATGGCATATAACACAGTGAACCAGATGCTATTTCAACATATGTTTTCATGATTCAAAGTAATTTTTAAAGAAGTAGTTCATATAATGCCGGTGGAAAAATCAAAGGAGAAAAACTGTTTGTGGTTGTTAAAAATACTATTGTAGAACTTGATGGTATAGGATTCAAAGTTATACGTGTAATTCTACAAATCAAAAAGCAATGTCCAACTTTTAGGTTTCTCCGAAATTGAGCATTCTATATCCACATCCTACTGATCCTTCCAATAAGTTATTTTTTGTTATTGATTCAGTAAACATTTTTAAATGCATTGCAACAATTGCGTAACAGTTGGGTTAATCCAAACAATGCAGGTCGATGTTCATTTTTTCCAGATTTTGAAGATCACAATAAGTTTCCATTATATTAGAAGAAAATTTCTCTACGCTTATAAAACGACTATATGATATAGAATGTAATAATTTAGTAAAGTTTACGTGTGGTTTATATATATAAATTTGAAGACTTTCTGTCCTCCAAATCTTGAAGAATGAAATGTAAAACTCGTGCTTAAAATATTTAATAACTTTGCTATTTAGAGGCTCCAACTATTAGGAGAGCAACATAAACTAATTAGTTATGAAACAACATCAATTATTATTTTTTAAATTTGTACATGGTGTAAAATTGTAAATGACAACATTTGCTTGATCCTTATCATCAACCGATTACTTTACCTCCAAATAACAAAGCGCCGGAATTTTTGCCGTGGTTAAACTCGTGGGAAAAAAATGATTGTACTACTGGAGCCCTTACTAAAGAAATACATCTTACTTTTATTCAAACCACATACGCTTTACTTGAAATGACAAAATATTGTATTAATGAATTATCCAATATTTTCTTACCGGAAAAATTCAAACAAATGCATTAGAAAGTCGTTTTGAGAAATATAGGACACTTTCAGGTTTTTAATATTTAGTATCAATTCGACAGCTTGATGAAGTAGAAGCTAAACTAAATGGTAGAATGGTTATTGAGGCACATGATCTCAGATGAGGCCTTAATCCCCTGTTATAAAGTTTATTGTTGAGCCTTAGAGGATGATTTGCCATGATTGAGGGGTGGTTGAAAAAATTTAATAGTAATTAATTTAAAATAAAGAATTATAATTGAGAAATTAAAATTAATAATAAAAATAAAGAAAAAAATTAAGAAATATGATTATAATCTTTAATTTAAATTAAATTACTGGAGCTAAAATTGTCTGTGTTGTTAATGAGAAGCGGAGCTGTGTTGACCGAAGCTGCCGCCGAAACCGGCGGCTAGCGTACGGCCAACTTATCTTACATGTCGGGTCAACTTGCTCGGCAGCCGGGAGAACCCAACACTAGCTAAACTAAAGACCGTATCACACGTATATTTTTCATGCAATTTTTTCGTCCAATTTGTGGCCGAATCTGAAGGTGAAGGGTTGCCGTAAACAAAACGACACGCTCTGACGTCAGCCGCTCTCTATCTCCACATTGAAAAATTACTCGCTGATTTTTCTGCTTCGAAAAATGAACATCTAAAATTATTTCTTTCATTTCGCTTGCGCAATTGTTGATGGGTGTAAACTAAAAATAGAGCACCATTCTATTTAAAATATTATACGCCGTTAAAATATTATACACCATTAAAATATTATCTGAAGTGTTAGACGAAACCGGAGCCGACATCTTGTTTATGACGTAGGGCGCCGAAGAACCCCATTGGCTGGAATTTCAAGCAATTTTATTTGGAACAACTTTTTGAGCTCGCTTACAAAAAATTGTTCTAAAGCGGTTGCTATGGCAACTGAGTAAAAATTGCACGAATTGAACAAAAAATTGCTTGAAACGTGTACGTGTGATACGGCCTTTAGAATGCAATTTTTTTTACTTCTAACTTGGATTTCAAACACTTATGGGAATTTTAAGTGAAAAGGCATTAGTTTGGGGGATTTGTTCAATGAAAATAATTTAGACTCAGTCATCTGTATCGCATTATTATATATCGCATAATTATATCGTGATGCTTAGCCATATTTACCTGTTTTAACATATTTGGCTGTTGTTTATGCAAGAGCAACTTTTAAAAAATTAATATATCCTACTTTTGTTCCAAATCACATACTTGTTCTTAGTAAAACTTTTGATCTAAATTCTAAGATTTAATATGTAACTTAGACAGAGGAAGTTTATCGTTTCCTTTGCTAGATGGTTGTCACAGCAGTATTCAAGAACTATTTAATAGTTCAGAAACTTCTTTCTAATGATTATAAAAATATTTTCTTTAAACAAAATAATTAACGTCAAATTGCCTCAGAAATATCGATTAGTTTGAAAAATTCAAAAGAATTTTTTTTTTGTATGATGAACTTTGAAAAAATTACTTAATTTTTCGCTAAATGAATTACATTATTATATAATTTTTCTCTCAATATATATATTTATTTTAGGTGTATATCAATGCTTTTATATATGTATGTGGTTTATCTAAAAAATATTTTTCACTTATTTTATACGATAACTTGGGCAACTTTATTTTTCGTTAATTTTTAATGCTGTTTTTGCAGAGAGTGAATTTTTGTTTATTACTGTACATGATACCAATAAAGTTTTAAAACATTTTTAATCAACATTTGTAACAATGCATAAATGAATAACCACTGTCGGAGGGATAATATAGAAACATTTTAAGCAATGAAAAATAACTGACAAACAGCTAAATAAACTGTGTTATCTATTTTTATGTATACATTTATTTCCAGTATATATCTATAATTATTAGGTATAGATTTGTCTACGAATATATTTGAAATTTATTTAATAATTCTTTAGGTTGTGATTGTATTTGATACCAATAAAGTTACTGTTTGTAAAATTGTATGTCGTTTTTTGTGTGTTTTGCAAACTGTTTCTAATTTTATTTTCTAATTTGTAACTATTCTGAGTAAAACTAAGAAAATTAATTTAAAAGCTAAGAAATAAGCATAGTATTGTAAAAAAATATATATAAAAATACAAAAGGTTCTTATAGTTTGCTGCAATGTATTAAATGTGTCTCATCGCAATGCGTTCGAAGTAAATACATCGATGATCATATACTTGCAATTATTATTTAAATAGGTAAACTAATATTTATTCTTATATTTTTTATGTACATGAAACACAATTTATTAACGACTAATTTCCTACAACTTTTTATTAAAATTTCCTGTATGTTCGGTTTAATAACAAAGTATTAAAAAAAAAAGGCATAAGAGAAGCTCCGTAGGCGATGGACGATGTTTCCCTACTAATAATGACGTCACAAATCAATGCCCAGCCCTTGTGTAAAGGAGGTGTTGGTTGAGTACAAAATACGTTCGGAAATAGATTGCTCAAACAATCTAAGGTTTTCGAATGGTTACTAAATTGTTTTCGAAGAGTGTGCAAAGGATTAACTTTTTTTCGGGGGAAAATTTCAATTGGTAGATAAGAGGTTAAATAATGTTCCTAGTTATCATTTTTGTGAAATTTTCGGTTGATTTGTCGAATCGGCCGCTTATCTCGCCAAGTGTTTTCTCGCCAAATCGATAAGCGCGCCAAATCTGGTAACCCTTCTGAATTTGTTTTCCAGTGAAGGAGAAGTCGGTTTTTTGGCGAAATTGGGCGCATGCGTAGTAGATTTCTTTAATTTTAACAGTTTTAACGATAGCGCGGCAAGCTAGCGCTTACGTAATTCGTTTACAGTTTAATTTTAACCAATGATATTACTTATTATTTTAAAAATTAACGATTCTTAATTTCTGCACATGCGCAGTTTTTTTATAACGGCCGTTAATGAGGAAACGCTCATTTCTTTTGCTCCGGTTGGGTCAGCTGTCTTCTTTCGGCTTCGTTTTGGGAATTATTTTTACAGGTAATATTTTTATTTCTTTCTCCACATAAATTTCTAAAGATTACCATGATGTTCAGCGATGCTGTTAGGATGAATTTGAATGAATGCATGCAAAAGTATGATGAGTATTCTGAAAGGTTTTTTGCCCTGTTGCCTGTGTTTGGAAAGAAAGCGGTGTTAGAATGTTGCATGAAAGAAGGTTTGATTGCTTCTTCATACGTTTCCCCGAAATGTGGGAAACCAATGGAATTGAGAGAAAGAACGGGCAAAAAATTGAATGATGGTTTTGAATGGCTTTGTAGAAATCAGTCCAGTGTGAAAGAGGAGAATCATCATGTTTCTCGGAGTGTAAGGAAAGGGTCTTGGCGGATGTGGCGAGTGTTTTCCCTCCTTTACAACAGGACATCCCACCGGAGCAGGAAATAATACCGCATAATGTTCGGCCGGGGACATCCTCTTCTTAAACATCGTTTTTTAAGGTAAGTCAAAAAATTTTCATTTTTAAATGCATAATTTTTGCAGCGATTTTCAATTTCAAAACTTTAAAATAATACGTTTTTGATGATTTCACTTCCGCCATCTTGAATTTCGCGCTCCGGCGTTGCGTGTTGTGGTAGGGTTGCAACTCCGAAACACAACACGCAAAAACGCGCCAAATTGGCAATTTTTCAAAATTTGGCGGAAAAGCGGCCGATTCGACAATTTCACCAAATTTTCTATTTTCAGAAATGTTATCCGATTAAAATGTGATTTTCTTAGGAAAATTAGCGTGAAAAAACAAATATAAATGCGATAGTAGTGGGCATTATTATAATTAATTAGTTAATTATTTTCTAGGATAAAGAAAGAAATTTCCCTTAAAACAGTTACTCCAGACCATTTCTAGATGAATCAATAAATTTTAAAAATCTATCTACAACAATTTGGAAAAGTGTTGTTGGGTTAAAATTTCCTGCTTCGTTTAAATACGAATAAGGACATTCAAAGTAAATAATTTCTACTCATAAGATATAAAAAAAATTATTTTGTAAGTTATGTAAATTTTCTGTGGCAAAGTTTTTATTTCTAATTCCAGGACAGAAGATTTTATAAATGTTTTAAAAAGTATTAATTTTTATCATTAATAAAGATTTGGGGACAAATTCAATATATGCCGACTGTTTGAAAAGTGATGAGATGTAGAATAAACAACATGGGTTATGAAGAATAGCTCATGCGGCTGGAATGTGTACTATAAACTACATGAATATGATGCCAAATTACGACGCTACCGTTATAATTTGCCTACTTCATTTAGGCTATTTTTTTATTGGTTTATTCTCATGGTTAATAAATTGTTCAAAAACTATCTTTATAACGGGTACTCAAAAATAACATCGGTGGCTAGCTCAAATAATTTTAATTGGTTGTACTTTCTAATTGAGCACAGTTACAAATACATACGAACAGTTAAGACAATACAAATGCTAAGGAATTTAGCATTGGCGGACACTGGCACGCCCGCCCTCCACCGAGGTGGCTGGCTGACTCTGGCACGTCCTTCCTTCACCGAGGTAGCAGGCAGACTCCTTACTTGTCCATACGGCCAGGAGAGGGCGCTCTATTACCATTCGTTACATCTTTAGATATAAGGATGAAATTATTTTATACAGCTTAAATTTAATTTTTCCCTCTTAGTGTTTTTTTTATCTCAATAGTTAAATTTTGTCTCTGAGAAGGGGGCAGTCTCCACAAGCTTACTCCACAACCAATAGCAGAGCTCAATCGCAATAGCCGAGACCAGCCACCCCATTGATCCTTGCCTTAATGAAGCCACTCCTCCTCCAACAAGCCAAGCTAACAACAACACCAGCAACATCGTAATTTCAAGATAGGGAGCGAAGGATCGAGTCATCGATCCTGTCTTCAGTGAAGTTCAACTTACAGCTTACTATACAGCTTAAATAAAAAAGTTTTTCTTTTAGTCAGCATGACATTGCTGTTTTTCCCTTTCTATTTCGAAATTTTAATGAAACGAAAGAGGTTCTCATAGGGTCGTAGAAAACAATAAAAATTTGATTTATGTTCAGTAGTTTTATCCGTATTGATTAGTTTGATGAGGAGTTTTAATGATAAAAGAAAGTTTCGACTTTTTGAGAGGTCTTAACGATCCTGTTTTGTTTTGACAGTCAATAGTTGTTTTTGTAATTGGTCTCAATTAATAAAGTTTTTATTAAAGACACTATGTACTCCGTTCATCAGCAATCATAAAATAGTCTATATTTTATTCTTATTTATTCCTACATCTTTTTTGAAAGGAACTTTTTTAGCCTGCTTCTTTCTAAATATTGAGTAGTCACAGTAGCCAAATGGTTATGGTCACAAGGTAGTGGAGGGCTTTAGTGAGTCGCGAATTCAAAACCCGATGTCACTGAAGACTAACTGTGTAGAGGAGCTGATAGAAGCTAAATTCTTAATGGTTCAAAGTCCTCATGTAAATGTGGTGTGGAAGTTTGGAGATTCAATTGACTGCTTTTCAAAAGTACGAGGATCGTCACCAATAGCGCTCGTGTTGCTGTAGACTACAAAGTAAATAAAAATCAAATTCCAATTTTTGAATATCATATGCATATATACCTACACATTAAAAATTAGTATTAAGAGAGCAATAGCTTATGTAAAATTAGAAGACCATTCTTTGGTGTTTTTTGCATGTTCGTTTAAGGCGAGATTTGTGTTTTTTCTAATACATTAATTACTTCAGAAAAATTACAATCTTTTGCAACCTTCCGCGTGTAAAACTTGGACGCTATGTGCGCGATTGACAGAAAGGAGAGGGAGGTAAAAAAGAGTGGTAAAAAGCGGGAAAAAAAAACCTGCGTGAGTTTTGTTCTATTCATTTCATCTTTTCATTAAAACAAGTCAAGGACATGGTCGAATTATTTACTTAGGGAAATGAATGGCTGAGGGAAACCCAAAAAATAAATATTCGAAAGTAAATAACATACGAATAATTAGGTCCTGCAATATTATAAGCTTCACCTAAGACAGGTCGTATACATATCATAATTTATTTGAAAGTGGGGTTTAACAAGTTTTGTGGCAAGCCAACCTATCCAGGGACGTCTTAAGACTCTTTGAAGCCATGGGCCATTATGCAAAAGTAGGCCCTACCTGAGGTCCTTAAAAGTGGACAGGATATAGCATACATTGTCAAATACTCCTTCAATGAAGCAAATCAATGTGTACGACTCACAACCTCAAAGACTTAGGCACAAAATGACTAGATCGATAGCCTCATTTCGACTAAATGAATTGAATGCTTGTTTATGGTACTAGGCCTAGGCGTAGACGTGGACAATGGTTATTACATAATAATAAAGTTTTACCACTTTTACCTGTTGACATGCAGTTTGAAATTCCCTGTTTTTTGGATAATATGTACGAGAATAATTCTTGACCATAAAAATTTTCCAGATCATGATCTTTTCTTAAGACAGAGTTGAGATCCAAACGAGGACGAAGCCCGAGCCCAGTGGGTCCATTCTTTAAGACACCCCTGAACCTATCCCATTTATGTTTATCATACTGAGCGAAATCCAAGTGCAAATAATGGAAAGAATGTCTAAATGCATTGCAAGAAAAAGAAAGCTTACCTAAAATTGCATTCAAATATGCATAAATCGCGCTATATCCGTAAGCAATACACATGCAGATTCTGGACCCAAATACAAATTTGGGTCCAGTATCTAGTATATGTATATAAATGTTATAATTAAATTCTGCTTACAACGCGCACTTTTAACATATAAAATAAGATCGAAATTTATGGGTGTGCGTTATACGCGGGTATAAAAATGAGAGTTTTAAAAACAAAAAAAAAAGATGCTCAAACAAACAAATTAGACTTCTACACATATCGAAATACCATTTATTTAAAAGAAAATAAATTCCATGTGAACTTAAAGGGTCGTAGTTCTTGAAGTATACTATTTCTTTCTAAGGCTTGGAACAATATCTCGAATAAATGACTTCTAAACATAGGAGCATTGCGCACGTTTGCTTCAGATTTCATCATAAACAAGTAATTTATGTATATAAAAATAAAAAATAAGTCAAGTCCTACGTGGTCAACAAAGAAAAATTTTATTTTAGTTACTTTTTTTTTAAAATAGTTGCAATTAATATAAATATGTATATACATAGGACAGAGTAAAATTTAATTGCTCTAATAAAATAGTATAATAAAAAAAGAAATCACATTCTTAGAAATATTAGGCCAATCCAGGTAGGATTCGAATCCTCGACATTTGGATTAGAGGCCCAACGCGGTATCAATTGTGGTATAGGGACACAACGAACGATTTTCTTTTCGATATATACTGTTGAACTAGTATTTTCGTTTGTTACTATTTTTTCAATTTATTTGTTACTATTTAATTTAATTAATTAATATTTAAAAAACTATATTAACATCAAATG
This sequence comes from Trichonephila inaurata madagascariensis, assembly GCA_019973955.1. Classification (NCBI taxonomy): domain Eukaryota; kingdom Metazoa; phylum Arthropoda; class Arachnida; order Araneae; family Nephilidae; genus Trichonephila; species Trichonephila inaurata. The sequence continues at coordinate 103,561 of BMAV01014932.1, forward strand.
TCATCCACTACATGTTTAAAAAATGTATTTGAACTTTAATGGATGAATAGAAAGTATTTTATTAACGATTGAATAATTGAACAAGATATATTTATATATTTAGGGAGAGTGTGAGAACTAATAGTATATAGGAATTCAATAACGAGTGCTAGTAATATGGCGAATATTCCTGTAAATTAAATATTTCAGCCTTAAAGTATAGGTGCGCGTTATACGCTGGATTTAACGGTTTTCTTATAATGTTTTTTGCGAGTTAGTTAATGTCAATAAAAATTAGGGAAAAAAAGAATTAATCACAGGAGCTTTTCCTCTGCCAGGAACAGATAACGCTGTCTTTACGCTCGTTTGAATGTAGGAAACTAAGGTCATAGATGTCTAGATATTGAAGAAAACATGAAGTTTTTTTTGTTTTTAATTTAAGAATAACCAAAATAAATAGAAATGAGGTATGAAAATGACCATTAGAGTATGTACCACACATTATAAGATTGCTATTGGGCAAAAAGTAAATTATTAAGCACCAGTTTTTCTGTTCCAAAAAGATTAATATGTATGATAATTTGAAATGAACCAGAGAGTTTGACGATTCCTTGAATAACAAACGCATCTTCATAGGTGTGTAGAAACAGAAGTGTATAATTGTTGGTACGGAACCAAATGATGGAATCGTTTCCCAAATCAAAGTGTGAAATGTCGAAATAAGAATAACGCCACCTGGTGGCGGATTTTAAAGCCTATCCATTGGATTGCTTCAAATGTCCTACCAAAAATTTGTAATGAGCATTTGCAATGAAGTAATTTCAGTGCCTAGTACAGTAGAAATAAGCAGGTAGTACATGCGCTTGTACAGTTCATCCAGAAGGAGTTACACATTTTCATAATTAGGTCAACGAAATTTTTCTAGCTGTCTATAAAGTCGTATAAACAACCTCTAAATCTGAACAAGATTCATTAAGGTTTTGTAAGTTTTTCTCACACTGAAGACGTTCTAGATTTCGTTGTTCATTTCTCGTTTCAAAAACCTTAGTTTTCTTTTTGCTTTCTTGTTTTTTCTTAACGAAGTATTTGCTCGGATTTTCTGCGTAATAATGCCATGCCATCTGTATAGCAGTCGCGCTCTAATATTTCGATAAAGCAGTCTAAAAGTTTGTTGGGTTTCTTAAATTTGTTCTCTATCAGTGAGTCACCAGCCCTAAGCACATGATTTTTAATCATCCTTGAAAAAAAGCATTCAATTATGTGATGTTTTTTTAATTGTCATCTTAAACATTCAATTTTTTATTTGGCTACTTTACATTTTCAATTCGCCATTTCTCGGTTTTCGGCATCAAAATATGTTATCGTTCTACCGCAAAGATCAAAATATTCCTTGTTTGTTTACCTTTCAGACTGGAAATCCATGAGTCCAGATGTTCAGTCTTTTGTTACAATTTTGTCGTTATCACATAACACTCATTCAACAAAGGAATATGATTAACGATTTTAACTTTTGCTTACCTTAGTGCTCGCCGATTCATACTCTAATCCCTCACAAGTTTTTGAAACTTTCAGACATGCAGTGTCCTCTTGAGTTGGTTTTCTCAGGCTGAACAATGATTCCCTTAACGTTCTGAAAATGGAATCGATCATGTTAAAGAAAAATTGAATTCCATGCCTTTTGTATGGAAAATCAAATTCCTCAGTAATAAATATTTTTAAAGAAGAATTTTCAATTTTTTCTGAAAGTGATTTGGTAATATCGAATGAGTTCTTTTGTCTTTTATTTTCATTGAGTATAAAACTGCTAAGAGTTTATTCGCTGTTTTATAAAGCTTTCATGATTATAGGAATTTATTCGTTCCGTATACTATCAATAACGAAACACTTCATAAAATTATTTTATATGTAACCAATTTTTATATGATATTTTATATATCTTCGGAAGAATATCAAATTCTTGAAACATTTCTATTACGCTTAGGACTTATTTCGCTACAAGAACTCACGACATACTATACTTATCTACTGTTTACTGCTCTTTAATACAAGCTTACAAGTTTCTGTAGCCGCAGGGCATTTCTGTCCGGGCAGGGTCCTGACAAGCTTGACCCCTGCCTGGGGCAAATTTTAAGGGCGCCATTTGTATCAAATTTAATTTTTTTTTCGTTACAAAATATTTGATATATTTTCTGAAATATTATTGGGTGTTAATCATTTAACGTATTTTATTTCCTTATTTTTTACTCTGTATGTTTAAAGTCAGTTTTCTTTTGTGTTGAAACTCGTATGGTTAGAGGCTAGAGTATATGTTAATTTATGAAATTTGATATATTTACATATTTTTCACTACTAACTTTCTCCCCATGCCGGAGCGGGGTCACAGCGGACATTCCTTTCACCCATACGGTGCCCAGGGTCAGCTATCCAAAAGGAAACAGGGCTAATAAGAGTTTTTGGTAGATAGAGAGCCACAAGGGATGTTTTATTTTAGCCTTGAGTGTTGTTATAAGTTAAAATAAACGCTTGTTATCCCCTCCATCAGTAGACTTGTTTTGAAAGAAAATGGCCTGCTGAAATGGGCCATTCCTTCTCTTACATTTAACTCGTTTGAAATAATAACAGGTAATTAATACTAAATTATTTTATGTTTTTTTAGACATAAAATAATATACTATACATATGTAATAACTCCAATAATTTAATCGTAATAAGGCGAATAGTTTTGTAGCAGATATTGCGTTTTCAGCTGACGGCGTTTCCAGCGGATTGCAAAGATTATTATTTTTGTCCCGAAAAATTAGTTTATGTCAAAATTTAAGTGTCTTATGTTTTTGTATGTTAATGAAGACCTTAGGAAACGATTTGACTATTTATTTTAAGTGAACGGTGTATATAATTAATTTTACAGTGAAATATCTTTAATTAATTTATTAGCTCTAACGGATTAAATTTCCCAAAGTGGAGTATTTTGTTTATGTATATCCCTTAATTTTCAATATAGTGATCCAAAAAAAAATATTGTATGAAAAAAACTGCAGTTAATCATAATACGGTAGATAAAGTATTAACGTGCATCGCGCCCCTACACGGCAGGTATTACAGTTTTAATAAAGCTCGAGCTATGAAAATAGCTAGACATTTGCCAACTTGACTCTATCGTTAACATTTCACTATGCTTTTCATTGAATCGCCATTATAATTTAAGAAACGTCTTTGCTTTCGAATATTACAATTGTAACAAAATAAATACAACAGAAAGTAATATTAATGTATTACACTTACAGATATAAATTATGCACACTATTTTAAGCGTTCATTACACAAAACTTTTAGCAATGTGTTACTTTTGCTTAGCAGAGATCAGCTTAGGGAGGTATTTTCAAAAATCGACCCTCAAGAGTGTTACGGGGAGTTATAAATAAAAAAAAGGTCCTTTTTATCAGCTATTAGATCTAAATACTTAAAATTTAACAAAGGTGTTTTTTTTTTTGTTGTTGTTCAGCTGAGATGTGCAAATATATAATTCTATAATATATAATTCTTTTGAAAAAAGAATAGATTTTAAATCTAGGGGAATTAACAAGTTTTTATATAAATTAAGGTTGTATAGATATTTTAATGAAATTTACATAATTCAACATATTTGGCTTCTTCAGTCACATTTATTTTATAAAACAATGAACTATTTTTCATTAACTAAATTAATTGCTCATTAAACTGAGGTTTTATAAATAATCATGAGATATATTAACAAAAATAAGCAATATTTTGGAGAACAGATGGCTCTAGCATTGTATTTAATAAAAACTATCTTGTTACATTAGCGCTGTCTCGATCCACTCCTTCGATCTCAACGTCACTCCAACTTGGTGGCGCTAGTTGTACAACGATCAAAATTCTGCTCAGATTCAGCTCATATATCTATGTCATTCTCAGCTCGAGAGAGTACATTAAAATAAATTATAGTTTTTTAAAAAACACACACTTTTATAGTGAATCGAACTAAAAGTAAACAAATAATTGTTAATATAAGAATAAGATGATTAACGAGAAAATTAATGTCATAGTGGTAAAAGAGTGAGATGCTTTGAACTACATTTTTACACTGACTCAGTATTTCGGAATAGAACTAGTAAGAAATTTTAACAAAATTAATATAGAGCACTCCACGCTTTTATCCCAATGACATTAATTTTCTCATTAATCATTTTATTCTAAGAATTATTTTTTTATGTATTAGTTCGATTCACTATAAAAGCGCGTTTTTTAGTTTTTTAAAACTATAATTTATCTAAACTTATTTTTAGTTTCCGGTATGCAAACTCCTTCAATAAAGCTCAATAATTTCTTAAAGATAGGGGATTAAAACCTCTTCAGATATCATGTGCCACGATGATCATTCTGTTGTTTTCTTATTCAAAGGTACTAGTAAATATTCCGTTATCTTGGAACTGAAAGTAGATTCCCCAAACACACTTAATAGAGTCCCTAAACCTTGTCCCCGAACTTTTGGATCATTCTTCAAATTTCCAGTGTCTTTCACTGCAATACATCAGAAAACTGGAAACTAAAATTTTTTACATTTTATTACCACTTTTTAAGTAAAATGTTTTGTAAATAACATTTGTATGCTTCAATTTCACTAGCAAGTTGGATAATTTACATTCTAATTAACTCAACTTTCGGTTTACTTGAAACTGAAAGAAGATTAGCATATTAAGAACTTTTTGCAAACGTACCTAAAAGAGAATTTGAGGGTCGCATAGACACGAATCCCAACTCTAAACGATAACTGCGCCCTCTTTGGAGATGGGACGTGCCCAAAGAACGGCGAATTATACTTACGTAGAGTACTTGTGTGTAATGATCGAAGGTAAACAGTTCCATCATAAAAGATGAATTATTTGCCATTTTATTTTAAATTTCCATTATATTTTCTCGGTTTTGAAATAAACATTTTTTTCATGCTACTATTCTTCCAAATTTTCGCTTACTTTATTCAACTTTCTGATGATTATGTTCTGAGACAGCTGTCATGATGAAAGAAAATGATATCACTCTTAGAATATTCCCCTTTTTCACGTTTAGAGATGTCTTCTGTTCACATTCCCAATGGCTCGAAACACTACCCCCCCCCCCTTCTGTTTTTGTTCAAAACTAATGATAAAGTTGCTTCTCGATTGGTGGGGGTCCAGTTTGACGTCTCTGGGAAATGGAACGCGAAGCGTTCCTCCATCCCATATCTGCGTTGGGTATATATGTTGGAGCACTTAGTCCTGTCGGACTCTAATCTCCTATCCTCCATCCCATATCGAGAGTGTAGATGTGGCCTGATGTGGATGGGCCTGGCTGGGTGAGAGTTTCCTTATTGGTTGTGGGGTTGTGGCAAGGAGGCGTGGTTAGGGAAATCTGTGACTCCGTTTATATGACACCAACTGACCCCTCCTTTATTGCTCTCTTCCCCCATCGTTCAAGTTTGTGGAGGTTGTTGGAGTATTTACACATGTCGGGCTCCAATACTCATATAAAGATAGCTGTGAAAAGTCCCTATAATTTGTCCAGTGATAGTAAAAATCAACTAAAATAGGAAATCTCTTTTCTATAGAAATTTGTTTGGAAATTTTAAAATAAATTAAAATTATAAATTTAATGTGCTAATATAATTTAAATGTAGTAGAAATAAGTGATCAGGACAGTGTGTGTGGTGAGGGGGGGGGGCAGGCCAAACCCATCTGCAAACAGCTTATAAAAAAAGATCTTTGAGTACATGAAAACTACCAGACATACAAATTATATAAAGTTGGGGCCGCGCGGGGGGCGGCAATATTGTTCTCTTTTCTGTTTGACGACCATTAGTTTACGCTGTTTCTTTTTTAATCAAATCATTTGATTTATTAAAGATGTACAGTGTCAATTAAATATCTTAAATGGGTACGAAATAAGAAAAATTCCGAATTTTGTACAATGATTAATTTTATTTTAATAAAAATTTTAATTAAGTAGAAGCCTACTCAGAGAACAATTTGTTGTAATATACGTCAATATGATATTGCATCAAAATATTTTTTTAAACATTTTAATGATAAGAAAAATTAAGAAAAATAATGAAATGAATATAGTGTAACTTCTTTTAAATCATTCCTTGTAACTTTATTTTAATCATCGTATTTTAGAAAAGTCCTTTATTTCCAACTCAATAATTTAGCTTTAAAAAAGTTTTAAGAAATATAACCAAAATAAATCCGAGTTATGTAAATTTGATTAAGCATATTGGTATATACTTTGAATTGGCTTAGGGTACATACGGTTTTCTGGATAAACAATTTTTGTGTCAGAATTTCTAATATAAATTCAGCTAAAAAAAATTTCAATAATTACTGTGGTGATATATTTGCCATAGTTTTTGTTATAGAATTGTCGTATATGATGATTTTTCAATTGCAAAAACATTTTCCCCAATCATTTGAATTTTTTTTTTTTAATGTGACATAGTTACTATTACAGAGGCCAGCAATTTATTTTATTAATAACAATAAAAATAAACTAATACAGCATTAAAAACTGGAAGGCTTAGATACCGAGAGAGTAAAACTAACGTTGTCTAATAAAGATGCACAAGGGTATTAGTAAGGAGCCTCGTAATTTTGGACTATGGTAGGATGATACAGGAGCTGGCCCCCCACCCCCTTAGGTACCGTAATCTCTAAAGACACAATATTCCTAAGTTTAAAAAAGGCTACGAAGAATACTAAAAAGTTGTAGATTCAAGTGTCATTCTCGTTATTCGATCTTGGTTTAGAATTACGAAGTCTGTCGTCAATAACGTATGATGCTCCAGAGCAGATTTCCTAACGGGATCTAGTTAAACCCTTGGTGCTTTATGGAAATTTTAAAAAAATGTATGGCATTCCAGGATTTGATAGAAATATTTCTTGTTTGAAAAACATTTTTTTTTTATTTAATTAAGTATTGTAATTAAATCTCCGTAATAATATATGCAGAGATATAGTATAGATTTGCTTAAAAAGTAAGGGAACTAAGCATCAGAAAGGAATGTCGCGTCGCTTTTGTATATTCGCCGTCGGTTTTCATCGGCCACTTTAAATCGAAATAATTTTCGCTACTTTGAATATTTAATGCAGCATATCTGTTGAAAACGATAAATCAATGTCGATGACATTGAAATATACACTGACCACTTGAAACAATTTAAAAGAGCTACTAATACCGGTTATAAGGATTTTGAAAGCTTTAATGTCCCGTCTTGGATCATGAATCCATTTGAAACTGACACTACTAACACTGATTTGAAAGATAAAGAAAATTTTAAAGCTTTTTAGGCGAAATTTTGGAATTGCAAAGATATTTGGAAGAAAAAGGTGAAATTAACCCACATTTTAGCTTTTATCTACTAACTTGGCAGGATTTAATCACGTTAATATAATTTGTTATAAAAAAACACTGGAAGTATATTGAAAACTACTGAACGAGATAATTTACAATTCTTATTAATTAATTTTAAGGCTAATATAAGAATTATTATGGCATTAAAAAACATTAAACACACAACGTCGCATTGAATTCTTTAAAAATTTATTAACCCTTAATTTAACGCAAGATGTTTTTTCAAATATTTTTTTAATTTTTGTTATTTTCCCATGTCTGTATAGACATTAGGATCTCAGTAAAATAAACAACAACAACAAAAAAACCACATCATTTTCCATTTTTGAGATAATTAATGTCCGCTGTGGCGAACACTGACAATTATGTTATATGGTAGTTATAAATATACATGTCCGGTGTAGCGGCCAGTACTAAATATGTGGTAAATAAAAAGTTGAAGTATTTTGTAGACAGATATAATAAAAAAAGTATTTAGTTATGACATTTACACATTTATTTAGTATCAAAATTAAGGAAACAGTTTCTGGCATTTTTGCCAGTTACAAAACAAAGTCTGACATTGCATTTTATACAAAAAACAACTGTTTTTTTTTCTGGCAATATCTGCAACGTCCTTCATCCGTAATTGGCGGGAAATGACATACATCATCATATTTTACAGGACTTGAAGGTCTTGTTGCGTAAGGTTTGTTTATTTTTGAGTGCTCTTTTGATTCTTTTGGCACTTCGATTGGCCACAAAAGTAGGTTTTCAAACACCTGATGTCTAAATACCTTTAGGGAAATTTTACTTCCAGGCCGGCCCACGCTGGTCTCGATAAACAAGCCAAGCATTATTCAGGCAAATATCAACTATTTGTGCAAAAATACCTAAGTACTACCTTCTACTTTTGAAAGGTATTTTGTACAATGATATCAGCATGTCTGCAAGATCTACACCTTCCATGTGCTTGTTATACTGACGTACTATTTGCGGACATTGTACATCAACCTTTTTTCGCGAGTTCTTACAATATCTTTGAATTTTTTCGATGGGGTCACTAGCTACGCATGTGCTTATAAACGTGACCACGAGAATGCTGTTAACAAGCGCAAAAAAAAAGGAGTAAGCAAAACCCGTAACCAAAAGTTAAATAGCGTTAAATAAGTATAAATAAATATGTAAATTTAATAATTAGGTAAAATATTAGTAATCATCCTAATACATGTTTAGCTCGCAATAACTTTGGCAATGTTCGTTGTGGCGGACAAATCATTCAAACACTAAATATTTATGAAATTGATTTTGTTCGCTGTGGCGGACAAACATTGCTTTTAGTAAAGTCACCAAAACCATACAAAATTACAAGATCTATAAGTGATTAAATAAATTACAATATTACAAAGTTATTTCGGTAAACAAACGTGCGCATTTATTAGTGTAAAACCTTTAAAAAAATTATAAATACCTTGAGAGTAAAACGGATGGGTTGTGTTTCGTCGACATTTTGTCTCAAACTGACAGATACAGTGTTGCCAAATAAGAATTTAATTTTTTTTTACCGTAATAGAAATATATTTTAAAGTTTTTGTTAGATATTTAAGCCGTATAGAAATTTTCATAAACCCGCCAGATTTTATTTATTTGATTGCTCGTTGTAGCGGACTTAGCCAAATTAAGGGTTAAAAGTGAAAGCAATTTAATGAAATAGAAAAATTGTATCGTAAAATGTATGTTTATATTTTTTTATGCTATTGTAATTTCGCGTTTATATATAAGCAATTTGATGTCAAATATTAAAAATAAATATATAAAGTACAACTACTATATTAATCAAAGTTAAACTATTATGGGATTATAATCTATTTCTGAATGAGTGAGTGAGTGAATATTAATGTCGCACCATTCAGGTACAAGAAAGCTTTTGGCGAAGGATATCGTAATTTTAAACCATGGTCACAAGTGACAAGAACGACAACTGAGCTGGCACCCACCCCATCTCCAAACTTCCACATGACACCAATGGGAGAATATTTAAACCTCGACATATTTAACATGCATCGGCCCTCTCTGCACAGTAGGTCTTCAGCGGTACTAGGCTCGAACTCATGACACGCAAGCCACAAGTTGCCTTGACCACTGTGTTTCTGAAATCTTATTTATATTTTAAAATTAAAAAGAGAAAAGTAGTATTAAAAAAAATAAAACATGAATCTTATAAGCCACTTTTCCCACTAATGTTCTGATATTCTTTGTTACACGGTAAAATCAGCCGTATAAAGCGCACCTCTTTTTTTACGAAGAAACCTAACATGCATATATGCAATGCTCATATCTTTTGAAGTCATTATTCAGTCATTTTGAAGTATTATCCAAGGCTATTGAAAAAATAGTATACTTCTAGAACTGCAACTCTTTAAGCTCATATAAGGTATGTCATTTCTTTTAAATAAGCAGTATTTCGATCTATGTAGAAATATAGGTGCGCGTAATACGCCGGAGTATACGGCTTACAATCAGTAGCGTAGCTAGGTGTTCACAGGCCCTGGTACAAATAAAATAAGAGAGGAATTTATTTACTTTTTCTTGAGGATCGAACTCCCTCACCAGAGGGTTTAGAGCAGTGGCATAACGAAAAACATTTGGACCCCCCTGCAAAGTCAGGTTCTGGGCACCTAGTTGGATTTTTCAAAAGGTAGGTACTTGGCGGCAGTCAGATTTCGGACCCCCTAGAACCATGGGCACTGCCGCGATGCGGGGGCTCGTAATGATCGAAGGTAAATAGCTCCATCATAAAAGATATATGCGTTTTTTCTAAATTTTCATTATTTTCTCGACTTTGAAAAAAGAAACATTTTTTTTTTCATGTTATTATTTTTCCAAATTTGCGTTTACTTTATTCCATTTTCTGATGATTACGTTCTGACAGCTATCAAGATGAAAGAAAATGACATCACAGAATCATACTATCCTCTTCAACAACAGTTGAGAGAGGGATTCTGTTTGTTTCAAAGTGGAATCGAAGCTCGAGACAGTAAACCTCCCTTCCTTTCTCCATATTGTTCAAAACTAAAGTTCCGGCGTTCTTCTCGTTTGGAGGATTCAATTTACAACCCATGTAACACTGTTTATATGACAACTGACTCCCCTTCTTTTACCACCTAACCCATCGTTCCCGTACCTGAAAACTGCCCAACATACTAGTTATTCAAAGAAACTGCTTTTTTTTCGCTGTTTCTTCTGATCATCAATTTAGGCTCCTTCATTTTTTAATCCAATCATTTTATTTGCTAGATCTACAGTGACAATTAAATATCTTCAAAGAGTACGAAATAAGGAATATCGTAATTTTGTACAGTAATTAATTTAATAAAAATGTACCTTTATGTATATATTTAAAACAATTTTCTGTGATATTTGTCAGTATTAAATTGCCTCAAATCCCTTTTTAGACAGTTTAATGACAAGAGAAATTTATAAGAATAATGGAATGAATAGTGTAATGCGGGGTGGCCAACTTTTTGGGAAAAAGTGCATTTGATAAAAAAAATAGTTATGCGTGCCACTTCCAACTTTTCCAACAAACAAGTATGGAAAATTAAAAAAAAAAAAGTGTGTGTGTACTTATGTACGCACGTAAGAAGTTATACTTCTTTGGCATAACAAGATTAAAATCTTTCTAAAATTCTTTACCAGGGCGAAAGGCGGTCACTAGTAGAGTCGAGCAATACTAACCTTCAGTCAATCGGACCAGCCAAACCTGAGATAATCATGATTTAAATAAATTCAAACACCCCCGCACAGGGACAATAAGACCAATACTGGAGAGACTGTATCTGGAGATAAAGTGAACCGAATGTGACATCTGAGACCTCATATTGAATGTCTCGGTGGGAAGAATCGTTCCTCAGAAAATTAAGACATCCACCTGAAGAGCTCATGAGTTATGGTCATTTTAAAATAACTAAAACATTTAAAACAATTAAATAAAATATAGAAGCAGGGCACCCAGAAACTCCAAACTGGGCTTGGTTGTGAGCAAACACAAGAGGAATCCATTATAAACGGTCCGGAGTCTGTAGTTGCAAATGGGGCGATACACAGAGTAGTAGGTGATCCCAAATTTTCATCCTTCTATCTCTGTAATATCTTTACGCATCAAAAGATCGAACCCCATAAGAAAAACATGGGGATTCTAATTTTAGTGATAACGCCCACCCCTAAGCCCGCTATCTACACACGAATTATAACAGATGAAACAGCTCAACGAGGAAAAGCTATGATCCGAGTTTCTTTAACGAATCTCAAAACTCCTCGGAGCTATGTGGGATTTAAAAAAATTATAACTTAAAAATAATTTAAAAATGTTAAATATGTGGGTAAAGAAATGGGGCTATGGTCCTGAAAAAATATATCTAGGATGCTCATAGGAAGAACAATCGAATCTAGCCGGTGCGGTCGACCAAGGTGGCATAGGATTCGAGTTATTTCTGGGGAAGCCCTGTAGGGGGGAGGGGGCCAATTCCACGTAAAGCTCGCGCTAATCCGAAAATATGCCGACCTCCAAAACTCCAATTCCCAGCTCACTTCCTTAGGGGGGGAGGTGAAATTTTTTCCAGTCCCCATAGGATTAACATATGAGTATGATATTTTAGTGCTTAAGCCCTCCCCATGCCTACACAATGGAAATGAAACAGATGACTGGATGGGTTTCGATGAGTCGAACACTTGGTTCCAATCTCAAGTTCGAGACTCGAACAGGAACCAAGATATTGTGAATTTAAACAAATTTAAAAAGTTTAAGACAGTTAAAAACTATAGAAGAAATAGCCCTATGAACATGAAATTATAATAACTGGAAGATCAGATAGAGAGGGATCGAATGAGACAGGTCCGAATGGATTGTGAGGCTCGGGTGTCGAGATATTGGCCAAAAACATATAAAGGGGGAGGGAATGCACTGGGGGGATGCGTCCCAGCAGATCCTAACCATAACAAAAGTTATTACGATCCGCCAAATATCAGTTCCCTAGCACCAAAAAAGTTGCATATTGTTTTCTTTTCATCATTTCACTAAAACAGTTCGGGATTTAACTAATTCACTTACAACAGGGAAAAGACATCAAGGAGACATTATTTTAACATCTTGCGTGAATTGATCATCTCCTTTAGGTATTTGACGAAAGCCCTAATTCCATCGTTTCCCTGCGACACACATATTCTTCACAGCTGGACTACTAACAAGCTGACTTTGTGGACCCAATGTTGTGTGGTGGATTTGTGCATTTCCTAAAGCCCATCGTAACCCTTCATAAATTTGCCAATTTTATGAGTTAAAACAATTTTTAAGAAATATTTTTGATCTATGTATTTTCTCAAGAAAATGATGGGATAATCATTCTGTATGCATCCAAATATAAATTTCTGGATGTTCTTGAATTTATCAATATTGTGTGTAGTTAAATTATTATTTTTCATCAAAAAATTTTAAATTATATTTTTAAATATTGATATATGTTAACAACTATTGAAGTTTTGTATCTTTACAACATTGAAGTTAAATGCTTCCCTTTTTTCATAGACATCGCTATATAATTTGTTGTCAATAATATTTAAATCTAAATCTAAAAATTAAACTTTGTTCGAGTTAAAATTTGTCTGTATATTATATAATTTTAGGTATTCCGGATAAAATTTAAGGCTAGGTTTAAATTCCCTGTCGCGACCTATAACAAGTAAATCATCTATGTATCTTAAAAAGAGGCATGATGATTCATTTCTTCGTTTTGATTCATAGTAGTGTAAATACAGGTTAGCGAGACTATTACTGGCAGCGCCACCATGAGGCAATCCTTTGATTTGTTTGTAAAGTTTGTTATCAAAAATAATGAAGTTCACCTGTATTACAAATCGAATTAGTGTATTGAACTTTTCAAAACTAATGTAACTGTTCAAGCCATATTTCTCATATGCACCTGAAAGTACCTCAATTATATCTTCTATTTTGATGGAGTTAAATAAATCGAAATCACAAATCCTTACACTGAAAATACCTCTTAATGCTCAACTTTCTTTATTACATCATGGCTGTTTTTTTATAATAGAAGTATCTTTAAATTTGTCTATCGTATCTTGTAATATGTTCTGTAAAATTCTTCCCGATTTGGATATATAAGTATTGAACCCATTTGTTACACTGCGGAATTTGACTGGATTTTTATGAAATTTAGGAGTCAAAGATATATGGAGATGTTTAATTTTATTGCTAGAAATATCTAATTGCTTACAAAATGCCAATAATCTGTTGTTAACTTCTTTCATACTAAATTTACTTACTTCATATGCATTATTATTTTTTATATGATCATTTATTAACTTACTATAGTAATATTTAAATATTATTCCATAATTTCCCGGGACTTTATCAAAATAGACTATCACAAAGAGTTTTTGTAAGTTTTCTATTGGTCTTTTAATTTCTCTACAAGAAACATCATTTTTTGCTCTAAAATTAAAATTCATTAAGTCCCTGAGGTCATAAAAACCATATTCCTTAAAAACCTGAGTAGGTAAATTATATTTTATTGCAATATTGAGAATAAATTTGTTAATATCTTCTGAGAGCTGTTTTTTTACATTTAAATTGCTATTCGCGAAATAGTTAATCGATAACCAGTGTCTTTGCACATAATTTCTCTTAATTTCTGATCTTGAATCTACCATATATATATATATATATGTATATAGTAGGAATATATATATAGGGAATTAATAGTAGGAATTGAAAAACAGGTGCTAGTAATATAGCGAACATACCTAAAAATTAAATATTGCTGCTTGAAAGTATAGCTGCGCGTTATACGCTGGATTTAACGGTTTTCTTATAATGTTTTATTGAGTTAGTTAATGTCAATAAAAATTAGAAAAAAAGAAAGAATTAATCACAGGAACTTTACATCTACCAGAGACAGATGGCGCTGTCCTTATGCTCGCCACGAATGCAGGAAACACAAAGGCATTCCATAAATTTCAAGATACTGAAGATTAGCATGAATTTTTGTTTGTAATTTAAGAATAACTAAAATAGAATTGAGGTATGAAAATGGTCATTAGAGTACGTAAAATGCATTATAAAATTACTATTGGACAAAATTTTAATTGTTAAACACCAGATTTTCTATTACAAAAAGTTAAATATGTATGATAAGTTTAAGAATCATATGAGAAAGCACATATTTTTAATATGTTTTAATTTAATCGCATCCTCATAGATGTGTAGAAGCAGAACTGAAGGATTATTGTTACGGTACCAAATGATGACATCATTTTCCTAATCAAAGTGTGTAACGTCGCGAATATCGCAATAATACTTTTATTGCCACCTGGTGGTGGATTTTGAACCCTAGCCCGTTGGATTGCTTCATATCTCCTACCAAAAATTATGGCAAATTTGTTCTGAGCATATACATTGAAGTAATTCCAGTGCCCAGCAGAGTAAAAATAAGCATTTTGTACTTCGCTCCTGTACAGTTTATCCTGAAGGAGTTACACATTTTGATAATTGGGCCAACGCGAAATGTTTCTAGCTATTATAAAGTCTTATAAACAACCTCTAACTCTGAACAAGATTCTCATTATGGTTTTGTAAGTTTTTATCACACTGAAGAGACGTGCTAGCTTTTCTAAATTTCGTTGTTCATTTCTGGTTTCAAAAACCTTAGTTTTCTTTCTGGTTTTTCCTTTACGAAGTATTTACTCCGATTCTCTGCGTAATAAAACCATCTTTGTATTATAGTGTATTCGCTCTCTAATATTTTGATAAAGCAGTCTCTTTAAAAGTTTGTCGGGTTTCTTTAATTTGCTCTCTATCAGTGAGTCCCCAGCCCTACAGGATTTCTAATCTTCCTTGCTATTTCAATTGAAAAAAAAAAAACAATCTATTATGCGATGTTTTTTCTTAATTGTCATCTTAGAGATTTAATTTTTTATTTGGCTACTTTACATTTTCAATTCGCCATTTTTCGGTTTTCGGCATCAAAATATGCTATCATTCTATCGCAAAGATCAAAATATTTCTTGTTTGTTTATCTTTTAGACTGGAAATTCATGAGTCCAGATGTTCTGTCTTTTGTCACAATTTTGTTGGCATCACATAACACTCACACAACATGGAAATATGATTAACGATTTTAACTTTTGCTTTCTATAGTGCTGGCCGATTCATACTCTAATCCAGTGGTTCCCAACCGATTTTGGGCCATGTCCCACTTAGGCATTTCTAAATTCCTGATGCCTCATCTCGTGATATTTAAATTTTGTTATTCAAAATTTTACGGTTATTCACCTGAAAAAAGCTTAAAAAGCCATGAGCTTGGTATCTAAACAAGCTTCCAAACAATAAG